>VZRS01001522.1:0-24018 GCA_013398055.1 Ifrita kowaldi
AATTATATTATTATATAATTAATTATAGATAATTAAATAATATATAATAATATAATAGATTATATTATTATAATTACCATGTTAATTATAGATTAAATATTCTATAATTTTTTTGTATTGTGGAAAAAATACTGTGAATGAACCCATTATAGGTAGAATCTTCTGCTTGATCTTCCTGTAGGAAGTGGTATTCTTGCAATATGTCTTTTATGATAAGGCCAGAATTTTGTATTCATTTATAAGGAAAAAATTGTGTAGATGTTTGTATTCATTTACAAGGGGAATTTAGACTAACTTGAATGTCTCGGTATTTTAATGCAGACTTGACTAGAAAAGACATTTTCAGTCTATAAAGAGCTTGAAAAATGTCTTAGGTGGCAACTTTAATGAACTTGTACCAACTTTTTCAAGTTGTGGCATTCTGAACCACAGATGTGGCAGCTGAATAAGACTGACAACTTAATCCAGTTGAGCAGCCCCATGTGAGCATTTAACTGAAACTCTTGAGACCTAAAACATGTTGTGCTGCATACCTTTCATAGAATTTCTTTTTAAGAGCTAAACAACAGTAGTGGATTTCAGATTAAATACCTTCTTTTAAGGAATGTATAGAAGTGTGCTGTGCTTCATGTGTAGCTTGGGGAATTGCGTTGCATGCATTCAGCAATGTCTTGGACACTGAGCTGCATTCATAAAAATAACAGAAGCATGCAGGCTGCCACTGAGATGTTTGGAGTGAGTATTTAGTGTATTTCCTCTGAGCAGTGTGTACAGTCTTTGGTGGTGGTAAATGAGGTGGGAGTATTGCCTAGTATCGTGCCTGTCTAAGTCTAGTAAATAAAAGAATACTTTAGATCAAACAATGATACGTACTCCCAGTTGTAGAAAGCCTTAAGGAACATTATTCTTCGATGCTATTTCATTTATTCTGTCCTTGAACTTTCTGCTCCAAATGCAAGGCATCTTTCTTAATGACTTCTTTAAGCTAAATATTAAACAACATTTAAACTTCCCGAAATAAAAACAAAAAACTCAGCTAAACCAGGCCTGTATGGAGAAGTAGCCCTAGGGATAAAGTGGATGTTTGGACAAGAGACAGGTTATTTCTGTACTTGTAGTTTTTTGGAAGGTGGTGCGAATATTTTAAGTGGTAAAAATAGCATCAGAGTCCCTGCAAAACAGAACTTAATATATAATAAAAGTTAGTATTTTTGTAGTTAGTGGCTAAAACTATGTGAGAATGTGAATGGTGATGTTATACACCAGCTTTACAGACAAAGTGCCTAGACTTTCTGAATGATAACTGTTATCTTTCAAATACAGATGAACGCTCTTTGTGCACTTCATGAAAATGAAGAGCTATTGAACTCTGTCAGATATGAGTTTGCAAATGTGTTGTGAATTTTCTTGGTGCTTAAAATTTTTGCAGTGCTAAATAGTGTCTCCTTGGCATGCAGAGTTTAGCATGCGTTGGTTAATATATAGGCTTGGTGGTGTTTGGTTTTCTTATCAGTCCGCACAGTTAAATGTCTTTAAAATCTGCCTTGGAGCAGCTGGCTGGCAGCTGACGCTGCTGTTGGCACCACCCAGGTTTAACATGACATCACCAGGAGAAGTCCACCTCTGTGCTCAAGGAAGTTGATGTGGGAGCCACGCTCTGTAAAGTGGAGCATAACTGCTGAGAACACAGAGGGCATGTAAAAAATGGAATTTCTGAAAAAAATTGTTCCCACCATTGCTTCTGGAGATGTTGTTCTGGATGTTGGGAGTACAGCCCGTGAAAGCTCTCCAAGGCTTCTGAAGATGAGACGGGTCAGACTGTTTTCATTAGGACAGACAATAGATGAAGACGAGGAGACACATGTTTTACATCCTGAATACTGTATGTATCCGTGTCATCAACCTGGTGAAAGCTCATTGCTAAGCTCTTTCTTCAGATCATGATTATTTTGCTAAATTGACAAATTTGATTATAAAAGGCCTTTTTATCAGAGTTCTTATGATAATGGTGTCTTGAGCTTTAGAACTTTTTTGTCATTGACACATTATCCTTTGTTAGTGACATAAGTGGAAGCAATTTTTCAGTATTTCTGATTTCAGGATTTCTTCTTGTCTTTGCATGCCTGTGTGACTTTTTTTCCTCCTCTTTCTGGGATAAGAATCTGTTTAAGTTGTTAAACTGTAATGTACGTAAAATTAGGCACTAAGTTGTCTAGACAGAAGTGTGCTACACAGAGATCTGTGACTGCAGTGCAAGGTGTGAGTTTTGTGTCATCTTTTCTTTCCCTGTTTTTTTGGTCCCCTAAGTTTTCGAAGACTTTCCTTTTAAGAGTTTTTTTGTCTCAAAACAGTGTACATTTCCCTTTCTTAGTGTCATGAAGATTGCACAGTTTTAGTAAACATAATATGTAAGTAAGTCAAGTAAGAATATGGATATTGTATAGAGAATTTTTAACCTTAAGAACATGGGTAAGGTTGCTTATATGATTTCTTTTTAAAATTTTTTTTTACTATGTGTTAGTGGCTAAATATTACAGTGTATTGTGCTAATAAAAAGTAGAATTAGTTCATGTTCCTTTTTCAGATAGTACAGCTGGGTAGTAATGGAAAATTCAGTTTTACTTTTTTTCTTTTTGCCTTCAGCTAAAATAGTGCAGTCTTGAGCCTTTATGGTCTTGGATTCTGCTGGCTGTCAGATGTAGTTTTTGCCCTTCACTGTGGTTGGATATTTTCAAGAACTAGCATGGTTTTTAAATTTTTTTCCTTACCTACAGTTTTTTTCCTTTCTATGTGCAGTGGTGGGAGATGGAGACATTCATCCATGTTACTTGGTGATGAACTTACAGCCTTAGGGAATTAAGCTTGTGGTGGTGGTGGGAGAAAAGGATTTCCTTGGAAAGACTTCTCTTAGCCTTTCTGATTGTAACGTGAACCACTTTTTTCAGTGCATCAGGTTGAGTAAGATGGGCAGCTGAGTGAAGCAGGGACAGTTCTGTTTTGTTAAACAAGTTGTTCCTGTGCACAGCAAATTACAAGTTAATGTTGTAATGCTATGGGTTATTGAAGGCTGCCTACAGAATAAAGTCTGTTCAGGCTGCCTGTATGCTTGAAAACTGATCAGAAGCCCTTGGTGTCTGATGGCAAAGGTTTTTTAGCCTCATTTAACTTGGAATGCTGTACAACAGCCCTGGAATTTACAGTTGGATATCACTGTGAATTTAATATCTCCATAGGTATATCTCATCAATTCTGCTTCTATGCTCTATTCTCATTTCTTTATAGCTCTCAATTTAAATAATATTTTATTCCAAATGTTATAATTTCAGAAGAAATAGAGTTGTCTTTGTGTCAGGTTAAAAGAAAATGCTATAGGCTGATTGAAGTTTGTAGACAAAACAGATACATTCATCTTTATTCAGTGTTTTGTTGATAGTTCAAGCAAATGCGGATAATAAACATAGAATACACTAGTCTTACTGTTAAAGATTAATTTTCCTCTCTTGGTCATTAAATATGTGCCAAATGGTGACTATTAGGAGTAATTTTGTGGAAACCAGCAGTGCCTAATATCGCTTAATAGTGTGATGTCATCATTTACGAAATGAAGACTTATAGTCTGTTCTGGGATCATGCTTTTACAATAGCAGATAGTAGCTGAATCCTCTTTAAATTATCTGCTTATTTCTATTTTTGTATCTTGGTAATGGAATGAACTGCTCTGCTGGAGTAGAGCAAAAGAACTACTGTGTTTACCAGTTGGGTATGCTGCAGGAGGCAGGTGCTGACCAAACAGGTAATAAAACAATAGAATTATTTGAAAAAACATTGTAAGTGTTTGCTTCCATAATGTTGTGGTGCAACATTATGCAGATGTGGTGTTAATGCACCACAGAATTTAATATAATGAAGCTGTTGAGGAACTCAATAGTTTTTTAAAGCTAAGGTGGTTTGTCCTAATAATATGCTTAAATTTGAGAGTGAGTGGGGCTTAGGTTTTTTTTTTCTTTTTACTTTCTGTTCCTTATTGCTGCTATTTCAGAATTTTTTTTTATTTTGGTGAGAATTTAGGTGAAATATTGAGCCTGACAATTGTTTTTAAGTATAAACATATTTTAGAAGTTCTCAAACAGACAGACCAAGCAAAAAAACCCTATTCCTGGCATCGAAATCATAAAAGTATTTTTATAATACCACCTATTTGGGTTTGCATCTAACTGACCTAAAATTTTTGTTGTTGTTTGTTACTAAAGTATTTATTGTATTGCCTTTCAAAATACTTAGTGTGTACTTTGTTTTGGAGCTGAAATTAGGACCTTACAAATATATGCTCTGTGATACGTCTTTTAAAATATGCAGTTCCATCAGAATAGTTTCAAGTGTATTTTAGAAATCTTTTGAGAACTGTCTTTTTAGATGTGTAAGATTAGTAGAATTGTAGAAGAAAACCACAACTGACTTGTTGAAGTATTTGTATGTGACTGTATGCATCACAACACTTAATAGAGGTTAGTAAAAGAACAGGCAGTTTTTTAAGATTTGTTGTAGCATTTAAGAGTTGATATGTTTTCAGTTTTAAAAAATTGTTTCAAAAAATCTACAATCGAAACAAAACATGCAATGGTGAGCATGGAAGATGCAGATTGTTGTGTTAAAGAAGGGGAACACCACAACTGCCCTGAACTGGTGAATGGCAGCTGTACCTGTGGTGTGTGAAATGTGCCCTCCTGTTGCAGCTCTGTGCTTTGGTTGTGTTACAATGCAGGGTAGCTAATACTGTGGAACTGTCTTAATGGCCAGCTGTGTGAGTCAAATCTGCAAGAACTGTAGAAGAGATGTTAATTTTATCAGTGATGTGAGTATTCTCACTGCTCACAGCGCCCATGTTGTTTCTGTGTATGGAAAACCTGCTTCCCTTCAAGTGCTTCTGCTAGGAGAGCAAAAATAACCAACAGGAATGTGTTCTTTGGTGGGGAAGAAATGGGTAACAGAGCTGTAGCTGCCTCAGGGCATTGGCAGCAGGGGCTGGATACACAGAAAGTACCTGTGAGCACTGTGTCCCTACAATACCAGCAGCTCTGCAGGGCATATTCAGCTCCCAGTTGCATCTCTAATCAGCCCTGTACAGCAAAGGATGACCTGGGATGTGATGTTTATATGTGAAATAAAAGTCCGTTTCTGTGCCCAAGTACAGAGTTTTGATTAGAAAAGACTGGAGGGGTTAGTGGGCAAGTAAGTACCATGGCTTCCCCTCACAGTCTCTGCTTGCTTGCATTTAAAGACTGCTCCATAATACTGTTTGGGATCCGGAATACTATTTACATAAAAATCTCTAACCCTCTCTCCTTGTTTTCTTATCACTGCAGATAGCATTGTTTTTGCTTGAGTAATGCCCCAGGAAATTGTTCTGTGTATATTTTCCATAAGAAATAGTAAGTGAACCTCCCCTAAGGGCCTTTGGAATCTGTGCTTGAAGCTCTTTGCAACAGAAGGTAGGGAAAGGAGATTTTGGTTCAATTTTTGAGTGCAGTTTTACAAGCGGATCAGGCTGATCTAACAGTTTGCTGTCAATGAAAAGGGCAATCTCACTCACAGCTGTGCAGCCTTCCCCATCTCCTCTTGGGTTCTGGTGTGGCTTTTCCCTGAGCTGATTAATTTCACAAAGCCAGCGGAAAATGTTCTCATATTTTGAGGCAGTTTTTGAAGTGAATCGGCAAGGGGAATCAACTCGCTGAAAGGGCCTTTTGGGTCAGTAGTAGGGACAGCATTAGATGTCTTACCATCACCAAAAGTAGCAGTCACCTTCTGGATATCCTCTGTTTTAATTGATTTGTGGAAAATGAGCTCTTTAATATTTTAGATAAATGGAAGAACAAGCATCTCTCCAGAGTTTTATTTTAAGTGCAGGGATGATATGTTTTGTTATTACTGCTTATAAACAGATAAAATGACCATTGGGTAAATGTTTCTTAAGTAAGGCATTAGATTAAGATGGAGTCAATAAAGAACTGGAATAAGGTCCAGAAAGTCTTTTTAAAAGTAAGCCCAAGTGCAAAGAGAGTATGCCTCTGAGTTGTTTATTTTACCATTAATACAGAAAATCGACTATAGTTGTGTTTGTTGTCTGAGAGACATCTCAAATGTAATTTCTTACTTTATTTTTTTGAAGATCTGATTTTTAAAAATTGCATACTTGACTGTATACCTAATACACTTCTGCTGTAGTTGTCTCAGGGTTTCATCTGAAGAATATGTGCAGAAATTTACAATGAATATACTTCAGTCAAGTGGTGAAGTAATTGTAATTTAGTGCTTCATACAAGGTGTGTATCAGTACAAATCAAAGGTGGATCTAGAAGAAGTATTTCTTCATACTTAACAGCTATTCATGTGGGGTATATTTATATAAATGTGTGGAGTATATGTATATAGTGAGGAGGTAATTCACTTGTTTTCCTCTGACACATGGTGAAGAGAGCTTACCGATTCTTTTATTGCTAGTGGTCACTTAATAGATTTTCTTTGTATCACATTTGCAGGTCTGTTTTTATGCATCTTCTGGACTTTAAGCACTTAAAAGGTTTTCTCAGACATAAGAATGCTACTATAAGCTCTCATGTGACAGCTGAATCAATGTAATGGCTCAGTGTTGTGAACAGGAGATTGTACCCTTCCACCTGTATAATTGTCTTGTATATTAATTTTTGGTATGCCTGTTGCCTATCTGTCTTTGGTGAGACTATTCAACTTGCCTAAACCAAGGGGAAAAACCCTCTCTTTCCTTCCAATACCAGTGGATAGGCAGCAGACTGGAACACAGTGAAAAATAACCAACAGCAAATTTAGGAAGTGAATGTCAGTAAACCTGCTGTTTGGACTTGGTTTTTCTGTTTTTTTGACTTTCTGTCCTGCAGATTGTAAGGTGAAAAGTAAGAAGTAATAAAATCTCTAGTTTATTAAGGGAAAAAAATAAAGGTGAAATTGGACAATATTTAGCTGCAAATATTCTTTGAAATGTTACCTTTAGGCTAATTCTCTGAAATAATGCAGATGAAATTTAATGGGAGGATTGTAAATAAAGCAAACATCTCTTGACCTTTCCAATCTACAGTTATTTTTAAGGTAGTTGTGAGAGGGACAAAAGAATGCTTTTGACTTGAAAGAGAGGGGAGAGACATGATACATGTGGGGGATGTGAGAAAAATTACCAAGGACAGAAAAACAAGCAACTTTTCAGGGTATTCTACAAAAGCTGATTAAGGAGAGTTGTGAATTGCTGAAGTCAACAAGATGTGGAGAAACTTGTTGCAAAAATAGCATCTGCTACTGTAAAAACTGTTCTATCTCTGATATACTGCTAATACAAGAACAGAAATATTCTTTTAAATTCTTTGTGTCTAAGGTCTCCACAGGCCTTGAAAGTGACATTTTGAGAGGAAGAGAAGAGTTTAGCGTGTTGTTCCTTTTTGATTTATACTGTAAATATCTTGCACGTTGAACAGATTTTAAAACTTAACCTGCTATCAATAATGTCTGGTAGTGATCCCAAGGCAGAGTATATAAAAGGCTGGACAGCATGTAAAATAAAAGTATCAGCTAATTTTTAAGGAGCTGTTTTCCTTGAAGTAAAAAACTGTTATCCTTTAAAACATTAAAATTGATCTATGGGCTAAAAAAACCCAACTAATATCCTCCTAATGCTCAAGAATGTATTTGAAAGGTCATTATAGTATTTACTAGCAGGATTAATTCAGCAACTGCATATGAAGATGCCAGGCTTGTGATATCAGCAATTCAGATAAAAGTTACAGAAAGATTAGAATTGGAACATTATTAAATAGTTTCTAAATTTTCACTTGAAAAAGAAGTCTGTATTTCAAATGGAGAGGTTTTAGTTTGTAGGTGATCAGACAAGTCTTAGTCTTCTTTAGGGGTGATTTTTCTGGTTTTTATGAAAATGTGAATTTTAAGTGGAAAAGTCAGATAGGACATTTTTCAGTAATTGATATTCTTAATGACTGTTGGTAGTTTCTGTTAGCTGCATTTGTTAATTGTTTCATGTCTTGGTTTGTAAACTTCTGTGTTTCTAGTTGCTTTTTTTCTAAGCTCTTCAATAGCAGGATGATTCTTACCCTGTGAGTTCTATCTTTGTATGTGTCCCTGTATTATGTGGATCCAAACTGAGGGAAAAAGAATTTCAACTACTTCCTCTTAATCAAGGGCTACTTTGGAAAGCCTTTCCACTTTCAGTAAATGTCATTCTTTGTGTCTCTAACTTAGCACTGAATAGCCTCTAGCTGCTCTTCAAGTAAGAGTATGTTCTCTCAGGTAATAAATGCTATTGAAGAGTAGCTGTGATTTGGGAAGTAGCATTAGCAGCGTTGGTTGTTTTACTCGAAGTGCATCTTGTTCTCCAGCCAAGTTCTAAAAGGTCCCATCAAGCAGAGACCCACCCTCCCAGACAGGAGGGTTCTTTACATATGCTTGTGAATTTTTGATGTTTGTATTTATTTATAAAAGAAAGATTTTGTTATGAGAAATCCAAATGCACTATGTTTTGAAGAGACAGGTAAAACTTTCAGAAAGCCATGTAACTTCAGCAGTGGTAACTTCTGAAGAGATTAAGTTTCTGTCTGCAGCAGTTTTTCATGACTTGCTCTGGATGTTCAGGACTTGGTGTATCCTCACTTCATGAGCTGTGCAATATGCCTCCTAGGCAGATAGTACATAAATAATAATAGTTCTTTGGCTGATTAGTACTGATGAGGTCTGTAGTGACAGACATGTTTTGGACCCTGATTTCTTGGGAGACTTTCAATGCTCATTGACAAGACCAGTATGGCAATATAAGCTTCAGGTACTCTAACATCAGGATGCTGTTGCACGGTCGTATTAGAGACTGACTCAAAACTGTCTGGTGATGCTTGGCATCTCTTAAAAATGCACTGGTGTGAGCTTTGTCTCAGTTTCTTCTTTGAGAGGATGACTTGCTGAAGGAAGGATGTTTCTCATTTCAAAGTATTTTCTAACTTAAAACAGGAAAACCAGTAAGTAATACATATAAAAGAAATTCAAAACTTTTACAGAAATACTGTATTTATCTAGTATGTTGTTTTCAGTTTATTAGAGTTAGTTTAAAACAGTTTTTTCTCTGTTGATTGGAGTTTCCATAAATTCCTGTTTCATGGAAGGAGCCGTGCAGAACAGAGTAGGTTAATTTGCCCAGATGTTGAGGAAGTTATACCATGGATGTTTATAGGTACATTGTATGTTTGGATAATTAACATGTTCGTATCAGTTACTGGGAGAAATGAACAGTATGCAAATACTCTATCAGTAGATAATGACTGACAAATAAGGAGAGCCAGTTGAACGAATGGAAAAAGCTAAAGCATATTGTCCATTTTATGTGAACATGTTTTTACCACCTGATTTCAGTTCTTCATTTTTCATTAATTAGGGCTTGCAGGGGCATGACACCGTCCCTTTCATTCGATGTGCTGTGCTGGATGCAGCTGTGTGGGTGCAGAGCTGCCTGACGTGGTTCACGTGGAGCACTGGGCTTTGCAGCTGCTGCCCTCTGTGCAGCTGCTGGCAGATGCTGTTTTGTAGTCCCCCAGCTAAGGCACTTTAAGGAACTTTGTGTTGTGGGCTATTTGCACAACTTCCAGACACATGCGGCCTTGTCAAGTGTTAGTGTGTGTTAGGTGTTTGGTATCTAACTGTTGCATTTAGCTGCCCTTGGGTTTGTTGCTACTTTTGATTCTCTCCCTTTCTGATATTTGTATTTTTTTTCTTGCTTTTCTTTAGTGTAACAGCATGCTTGCTCAAGATAAAGGTTCAGAAATGACACTCATATGAATGCTGTTACTTATGATTTGCAAAGCAATGTGTATTTTACCTTTTGATTACCTTTTTAAATCTTAAAAGCATTTCTGTTTTGTTGCTACGAGAATATCTGTTGTTTCCTAGAGATGGGAAAGCTGCAAAATTCAGCATTAAAAGCACTTAAGTGTTTAAATCCCGGTAACTAAAGTACTAAAAAAGGCACTGCAAATATTTACTGGCTTTGGAGTGAAGAAATATGCTGGTTTGGTTCTACTGTGAAGAATACCATGTTAGTGTAATTACTACATTTGTTTCTGATATTGGGTGATGGAGCTCCATCTGTTCCTGCCCTGTGTAACTGAAACATCAGGAAAGGCAATTTCAGGAGTTGAAACCTCAAGAGAAAATTGGCTGTCTGTGCCTTTCCCATTCTTGCTTTCCTTTTCCTGAGTCTTTAAGTACAGCTATCCAAGTCCTTATACTATGTGTGCAGAGCTGCCACCTACATAGGGATTTAAGCCATGGTGGAGTAAGTTGGTAGGCTTATGATTGTAAGGAGGTTTTGTAGAGACACCTGTACTAGTTCCCTCTTGTAACTGCTGTTCCTCATCCCTCTGCCTGCTGTTGGTGCCCTGTGGCAGAGGTGGCTGAGCCAGACATATGTCTGCATTTTGCAGGGCTCTACAGTACTTTAATGTATGAACAGGAATGGACTGCAGTGACAGTGGCTCAGGAGCAAACATTCAGCTTTGCTTATGGCAGAGGGAGGAAGGCAGGAATTCACCTCCAGGCACAGGGCGAGCACATACACAAGGATCTTCAGCTGCTGAGTGAGTTTAGTGGAAATCTGCATCCAAGAATATTTTCTGCCCAAGTACTACTGCGCTCATGAGGCTTAACAGATTGCTGAGTTTATCCCTGTAGGTAACTTTTTTCTTTAACTTTTTCTTCTTTGACGTTTTCCCAGATGAATCATAAACTCCCAGTGGTCCCCCCCACCCCCCCAGTGCACTCTATAGGGATAGAATAACTGATCCTTGCATAATGCAAATATGGTGTTTCCCGTAAAAGTGGTGCAGCCATCCAGCAGCTTGGGAGGAACAACAAAAATAGAAACATAACTGATTTGTAGCAGTTGTCTTGATGCCTTGTAGGGTAACAGAGTTAAGCCTTTCCTTACTCTATCCATTTAAACGCCCAGCAACTAAGCAGGGATTTTCTGTGTAGCTCTGTAACTGTTTCCAGGTTGCGTTTAAAAGGTTGGTGAAAAGCAAGGGCTGGTTCCCCAAACCCAGTGCCGTTGGTATGTTAGTGCTGAAGCACAGTGAGGAGGCTGACATGCTACAGAATTGGACCTTAAGGCTGTTATTTCAGGTTGTCTGACATAGAACCATCCTAGTTGGGCTTTAAACTTTTAAGTTTTATTTGAAGTCATTGAAGATTGAAATTTAGCATCTGAGACGGGTTTAAACCACTCTGTTTTCTAGAATTTTAATTACTGGGCTGCTTGTGACATTTGAGAAACTTGGATTTGTCAGGCTTACGAGATATGGTAGCAGCTTTAGGCTCGTGTATCATTTTACTGGTCTTATTTCCTCTTGGAGGGAGATTGGTTAAATATCATCTCAGAACTGCCTATTGCGGTTTTTGAAATGTTTCACCTTTTCATTACTGATTTGTTTCCTTGTAGTCTTACGATGTTTGCTGATCTGGAAAGCTAGATTTTCAGGAAGGGCTGGATATCTGTTTAGTATAAATTCTTACAAAATTCTTAAAGCTGTTGTTAAACTACCTTGAAAATTATTTTTCAGGATTTAATTACTGTTTCTTGAAGGTTGTAGGGGATTCTTTCTCTTTTTTTTTTCTTTTTTTTCTTTTGCAGCAGACTTACTATTCAATCTAGATAGTGTTAACTTAATGAAAAGTTAAATATTAACTGTAGCCTGTTTGATCTTATTCAAAGACTGTATTCTGCAAGAAAGCTGTGCATCTTCAGTGTCCTTCCAGAACTAGCTGGAAAATTAATAATTTACTTTAAATGGGAGATATTAATTTTAGTTCTTTGAGGTGAATGCATTTTCTGTTAGTCTGTATCATCCTGAAAATGAATGTAGTAGGTCTGAAAACTGTAAAGAAACTTCTGGAAGCAAGAGTAGCTGCATGTTTTTTGTAACTGAAAATGCCTTTAGCTGTGGTTTTTTAAATTGAATGTTAATGCCAGAATGATTTGTTCAAAATAATCTAAATTATTTTGTAGAGGGATAAGTAGAAAAATCATATTCTGTTATCTCAGCCATTCCAATAGAAAAAAGCAACTGGGAGTTTGAGGGAGGGAGGTAGTGTGTTATGAATATGCTCCTGGAGAAATGAAACTATTGTAGAACTGGGGAATAATACTTCAAATGAAGGGAAGGGGGGAAAAGGAAATGAAGCTAAAAATCTGTCATGCTCCCTGTGGAAAACAAATTAATGACTTAGAAAGTTATTTCTTTGTCATTTAAAAGCAAACTCTTTGAAGTTAAATATTGCTCTTTTAAGATAATATATACAGCAATGTTTTCAGTCATTAAACCCCCCTTACCTTTTCAGTCTGTAGAGGTGAAGCAAAAGCAACATTGTGTGAATCTTACTAATTTTTTTTTGGTCTTGCGTATCAGTGTTTGCCACAGGCCAGATCTCTGGCAGTTACTGAAGCAGCAGTTATTATGCATATGACACTTACTTTATGTACATTGTTCAAAATAGTTGCCAGCAATGTCTCTGGGCAGCTCCTAGAAAATGGCATGATGTTACTTGAATTAAAGCAAAGCTGTGCAAATAGCCTTTGCATACACATTGGTGGTAAATGTATTGATCCTACTATGGATAATGATCCTTTTAGAAATGTTTTTATTAAATACCTAATTCTACAAATAAAAAAAAGTTCTGTTATCTGTACTATCTACAGTGTGATAGTTTTTGATCTCTTACATTGCTTTGGTCCTCTTGCTATTAAAACACTCAAGGCAAATCTTACCTGTTGTGTAACTGGGCTTGCTGTACATGTACTGAATATTCCGTCTAAAAGATGTGTGTTGAAGTGCTGAATGGACTTTGCTTGTACAGGTCAAGCGTGCTATGGATGAGTGGTACCACAGATGGACAGTCTAATACTTCCTGGAGCAGCTGGGCTTACAGCATGTGGGTCTTGTAATGTGTCGGTCTATTTGCAGCCTGGAGTTTGCTGACTTAGGTCACTGAAGCAGCTTGAGCAATTTGCTTCTAGCCATCCTCTTTACTAAGAGTTTTTCATATCTGAGCAGAAAGCATGATGTGGACTGGGCACTTGGATTAATCATTTTTAACATCATTTTAGAAGAGTACAAACAGGTTACATCTGAAGATTGAGCACTTCTGCTTTACTGCACCTACAGTCCAATTCTTGTCATGTTCTTTTAAGAGCTTACTGATACCAGTGTGCTTATTCATGCATACCTCACCTTGACTCTTGAGAAAGATAGACTTTATAGTAGTCTGCTCACTTTAGAAGTGAAATTGATCCAGAATCAAAAGGTATGCAAATACTGGGATCAGTATATAATCTGTGTATTTATTGGAATTGTGTAATGTTCAGCCTATTAATAAAAGTATGCACAAATCCTCAATTTCATATTTTCTTTTTGGTTTTTTTTTCTTATATGAACCAGCTCCAGATCAAAGCTATATGCTTATATTTAAATGCAAGTGCTTTATTTTCCATTTTATCTAAAATAGTAAAATATTAATCTTATGGAAGACTTCTCTTTTATAAGTACTCAAAGCGATAGGTATTTTTAGTGGTCATACTTGTTGCTCTCTGTTTTAGACACAGTGTACTTTCCAGAAGACTGTTTCATTTTCCTCTCTGAGAATGAGGAATTGGAAACAATCCGTGCTGTAAATGACATTTTTCTAGCACAGTTCTAGATATACAAGATAGTGGTATCTTGTAACTCTGCACGATGAGTTTTGTTGGGTTCTTCTCAATGAATTAGCCTTGTCTGTGCTTGTCCAAGGTTCAGAGGCTTGTGATCCATAGTTTTTCTTTCCTGCTTCTACTATTCTTGTTTTGATTAAAAATAAAAGGTTTCATTTTAAACTTTGTGGTTTATACCAAAATCTTCTGTTTATTCTAGTGCTTGGTAGGTTGTTTCATTAACTCATTTCAAAGGGAAACTACAACCCAAAAAGTCTGATATGGGAGTCGCTGTTATCCATACACCTTTGGTTATAAAAGCAGTTAAATTGAGCTGTGAGGGAGAAAAAATGTTGTAAGGCTTGTGCACAATTGTACAATAAGATAACTCTTATGACACTGATGCTTGTATGATAGGTATAAGATACTGACAGATCCATTACTCCACTTGTTAAATGAACTTGGACTGAGAATTTGTTTTCTCCTTTCTTGGAGGAAAGGGAGGGCTGTGAAAATATTTGATAGAAACCATTTTTAAATCTGATAAATTAGTGATGTTCATTTAATCAAAGTTGCTATGTCTGTGCATGTATGTATGATATCATACATATTCATGTAGTATTAACATTTTTCTTTCCAAAATATTTTCGTTCCTATTATTATTTACTCCTAGTCTTCAATGCATCTACTGAAATCTTTAGAAGGGAAAGCTTATACTTTTGGTATATACAGTTCTAATTTTTTAGAAATTGTTAATGGGCTAAAATTTTCTATTAATCATTTAAAAGTAATTACTAGAATCGTTGAGGGAACCCAATTGATGGTGACCATTAGTTGATGCTGTGAATAAATAACAGTGTTGCAAAATCTCAGATGCCGTGGTGGAAGGCCATGTAACTTGCTTGGTCAAACACATCTATGTCATAAATAAATGCAAATTTTGAAAAAGATTTCCTAATAATAATTTAATTTTGAAATGCTACTTTACCAAAATACTGACAGCTTCTCTGTTTGTTGAAAGTCTTTTTAACAGGACTCCAGAAGGTGGAACATGGAGATCAGTATTTCTGTAGGTTTTAGTATATCTCCTGAGGTTTCTGGGATGATTGTTTTTTAGTAAGTTTCTGGCACTAATAACTTAAAGAATAAAAACTGAGGGGGGGGGAAAAGGGCAATTACAAAGAACCCAAAGTGTATTTTAAAAAGTCATTATTTTTGAGGTGCTGAGAGAGTTGGCTCATGATTTTGGAGTGCTCACTGTTAACAACGATTCCTTTGAAGAAGTCTCTGTAGCCCAGTGTTAAAGGCAGTTGGAGACCAACCATAATTAATACAGTCTTTCAAATTAGTGGTGAAATTCATCAGCCGGTTCCAAAATCTGACCTTTATATCCTACTCATAACAAAATACAACCTCTGTTATATCTTGTTTAGTAAGAGGAAAAAGGAATGCTTGAAGTGTAACTTTGAGTGTATTCATAAAAGGAGTGATGGAAAGGAATATGAGGTAATACTACCTACTACATAGGCAGTACTACCTGAAACAGGCTTATGAAAGAAAGTTTGATGCAAAGTCCCAAAGAGTTACTCTGTGGATGCATGTTCTGTACCCTGTTTGGGAAGAAAAAAGTCCTACTTGGATATAGGTAGCAATTTAGTATCTTGTTATAGAAAAATATTTTTTGCATGGGGAAATTTGGATTATTTTTAATCTGTGAAAATGGAACAATATTACCAGTCTCTCTCTTAATAAAACTTCATCTCCTGAGTGACAGCAGCTGGTGCTTGAACCAGCCTAATGTAGTGACAGACTTGTCCCACTCTTTCTCCAGTGTTCTGCTGCTGCTGTGTTAGACCTGTCACATAGAACCACTTAGTTTTACATCAACTGGTTTATGTTACCTTTCTGTTAGTGAAAATTATTTTGTCTTTTTGGGGTGAAAGATATAGATTAATAAAGCCCCAAACAAACAAAAGCAAAATCACAAATAAATCCCGAACCTTAAAAGTATTTGATGTACATTATTCTTAAATCTTTCCCACAACTTCAGATAATTCTAATTTATCTGAGGACACAGGTATTATTTTCCCCTCATGGCTTGTTTACTCTTAGTACAGTATGGGCAGCACTTTTGAAACTGTGGATTTTGAAAAGATCACCTTAAAGCAGATTTCGTTAATCAGTCTACCTTGGATCCATGTGATTTTTTGGTTCATCTCTATGGTGTGGGTCAAGTTATAATTTAAGTAGACCTAATTAAACTGCTGTTGGCAGCCACTGCTACAATAATCTCAGCACCCAGTTCTCTCAATTTCTGTTACTTGACCCAGGGGTAGTGTTACACATGTAATTTGGTGGCAGTTACGGAAACAAGCATTACTTTCTTCATGTCATTTCTTCCTGTCATTATGTAGAAGTCTTTCTGAATTTTTTTTAATTGTCCAATAAAATTTTGAGACACTTTCAGGTGTGTTTTTGATCTGTGTAAAGATGACACCTCAAGGTGACAGAGAGTCCCCGCTTTTTGGTGGTATCTGGTGGTGTGGACAAGGTGAAGGAGGTTTATCTCAAACTGCTTTACCTGATGCTGAAGTGGGCAAAGGCTATTGGTAGAGTATCTTGCTTTACAGAAGAATGGCATTAAAGCCTTAGTGTTACCTGAGGCAGCGTTGGATTGCATCCCTAGGAATCCAGAACTGTCAGTTCTAAAAGACTTTCCATTGTGGTGTTTGAAATGATACTGGACAGAGTAAACTATCAGAAAAACCAAAATTGTGTCAAGTCCTTTAGAAGACACCAAGAAAAAAACCCAAGCCAAACAAACCCCTAACAGCTCAAGTCCTGTAAAAGACAGTAAGGAAAAACCACCATCAACCAAAGTCCAAAGACCTAGTAGATTCATGAAAGGATTTGGATTGGAAGGGACCTTAAAGCTCCTCCTGCAATAGCAGGGACACCTTCACTACAGCAGGTTGCTCAGAGCTTCATCCGGCCTGGCCTTGAACACTTNGCCCGCACCATGCTCAGCCTGCAGGACTCCCTCTTCTTCGAGATCAGCATTAAGTCTCTGCTGAAATCCTGGAGCGGCAGCAGCAGTAAGTATGTTGCTGCACCGGGAACCACAGCAGCGTAGGAGATACCTTTTTTTTCTTTTCTTTTTTTTTTTTTNATGTAGAAGTCTTTCTGAATTTTTTTTAATTGTCCAATAAAATTTTGAGACACTTTCAGGTGTGTTTTTGATCTGTGTAAAGATGACACCTCAAGGTGACAGAGAGTCCCCGCTTTTTGGTGGTATCTGGTGGTGTGGACAAGGTGAAGGAGGTTTATCTCAAACTGCTTTACCTGATGCTGAAGTGGGCAAAGGCTATTGGTAGAGTATCTTGCTTTACAGAAGAATGGCATTAAAGCCTTAGTGTTACCTGAGGCAGCGTTGGATTGCATCCCTAGGAATCCAGAACTGTCAGTTCTAAAAGACTTTCCATTGTGGTGTTTGAAATGATACTGGACAGAGTAAACTATCAGAAAAACCAAAATTGTGTCAAGTCCTTTAGAAGACACCAAGAAAAAAACCCAAGCCAAACAAACCCCTAACAGCTCAAGTCCTGTAAAAGACAGTAAGGAAAAACCACCATCAACCAAAGTCCAAAGACCTAGTAGATTCATGAAAGGATTTGGATTGGAAGGGACCTTAAAGCTCCTCCTGCAATAGCAGGGACACCTTCACTACAGCAGGTTGCTCAGAGCTTCATCCGGCCTGGCCTTGAACACTTCTCGGGATGGGACATCCAGAACTGCTACTGGCTGTAGGTGTCGGACCTAAATTTGCTGTGGTTCTCTTGCAGGCAGCTCCCTGGGAATACTTGTGGCCTTCCTGCCCTCCACTGTGATTCTGTTTTTCACATTTGTGATTTTCCGTCCCTCCCCCCACCTTCTGATTTTGCTGATCTTTTAGCGTAGAGGGCTTATTTGGCTTTTGGCACTATGCAGAGCAACGCTGGGCAGTTTGTTTAATTCGTCACGATTTTAACAGATCGGTTGGAAGTTTATTTAAAATTCGGTAAAGCACAGACAGCCTTTTATAGCCCCTTTTGGTTGTAGTTGCAAGGAGTCGCTTCGTTCGGCTGCCGAGGGCTGGGTAGCTCCGTCGCTGTTCCTGTGTGGGCCGGGAGCATCCCTGGGGAGGAGCGTGGGTACAGCCCGGAGGCGGGAACACGCGCAGCCCCCGCGGCGCGCCGGGGGGGCCCTGCGGCGGGGCGGGCCCGNTGCTGCCGTGTGAAATTGCCCTTTAAAAACCAGGTTTCTTGTGGTCCTGTGTGCTGGTGCAACTTGGCATAGCCAGTCTGAGAGCTATCTGCTTCTTAGTTCTCACGTAAGATTTTGTATGTATATATTTATTATTTTATTTTCTTAGGCTGCCGTTGTTTCAGTCTGGTAAAGTTCTTTGCACCCTTTGCTGTCCAAGCAAGGGTACAAGCAGATGCTCGTCTCTGCGGAGTTACCAGATGCTGGCACTATGTCTTAGTTCTGTCAAGCTCCCAGTGCTCCTTTGAAGCAAATCAGTCACCCTTGGACAGTGTATTTTACAGGGGGGACGTTATTTTTGTGCCTCAAACCTATTATTATGCATACAAAAACTGCCCACTTTGATCTTCTAAATGGCCTGAAACAAGAGTTTCTGGGAGGATTCCTTGTCTCAATTGAACCAGCCAAGCAAGGATGCTGCTCTTGGTTCAGACAACCCGTCTGTCCTCACATCACCCCTGCACACATGCTTCAATGCAGGGTCTCGGGCCGGGAGCTGCCTCGCGCTGTGTAGAAAGCTTTGCTAACGTAAGCACAGCAACTTCATGACAGGACGCCAGGAGGTGATAAAGATGACGTAATTGAACGTCAACTGAGTATTTCGTATATCTTAAGTGTCTTGTATTTGTAAAAATGAAAAAAGTTAAAATCTGGAGGTAACTGGTATCTCAGCATTATGTTTCATTAATTGCTGCTTGAGATGTACTGGGATGCAGTTTCCAATCACCATCCACTTCATCCAAATACCTCCATTAGGATTTTTACCCCAATACAGCAGTGTATATTCACCTGTCTGTCTTGTTTGGAGTAATTAGTAGCAAGTTATTTATTGTACAGTGTATTAATCAGTGTCTAATCAGATACTTAGTTTGTCCTAATAGCTCATTCAGACCTGATTTGCTTTTTGTATTAACTGCTGTAATTCATGTTTTGGACTGATAACTTCTAGGCTATTGTCTCGTAAGTTAAAGCGATGCATGTTTCAGAGCAGATATCCTATAGGTTTTGCTTTTTAGTTTGTTTAATTTGTGTCTTGCAGATTAACAGTACCTGTTCCAAATTATACCTTGTAATTGTACTTGGTAGTTATTAACATTCTTGCTGCAACAGACATAACTGGAAGGATTATTCTAGTATTTTATAGTAGAAGTGGAAGCTGCCGTACGAAAAGAATTAAAAATCCTTAATGTTGATTCATGTATATTGTTTCCAAACTAAAGTAAATCATGGGATACAATCAGTTCCAATAAATTCGGTCTGCAACTGGATATATAATTGTGTAGATAAGGAGATAAATTGCAGCTTCTGGACTAGATAATTGTCAGCTGTAACAAGATAGAGTAATAATAACAACAACAAGATAGAGAGTAATAATAATAAAAAGGGTGTCTGAGAAGAGGTTATATATGATGCTATGTTTTCTCCTTTATGCCCTCTGTTATGTAAGCACAACAGAGTAAGATCTTCCTGACTCCTTCATCAGGAAGTGGCACTTGGATCATCTACCAACAAACCAATTTTCTGTGTGCTCTAGTGAGATAGCTGGGGTTTATTTCACTTTTCCAGGAGTGTGACTCCATTTGTGAAAATGGTTGTGATTCCAGCATAGCTGCACGTCTGCTCTGTGAGCGTGCGAGAGTCGCATTCTGATGGCGCGCTGTGCAGACTGGCCAGGAGCAGAGCCCTCTGTGCAGCCTGTAGTGGCTCCAAGGATTGCAATTCACATGCATACCTTAGTGGGTTGAGCTGAAGTGGGCAAGCCATTTGCTTTGTTCCTAAAACATGTTCCTGAAGTGATTCAGTAGGTGCAGAGCAAGGAATTACACAGTATTTATGTTGAAGAGAAGTTTGGAAATTCAGTAAACATTGCTATGCTAAGAAATTACTTGAGAAAAGTTTTTGCTGTGTTTTCATAAAATTTTTAGGTGCAAATGCTACTTTTTATGGTTTATATTATAACATTTTTATATGCTGAAGGATGTCAGAAAAGGAGTGGGTATGCTTGCATGCATTTCCATGTACATAAAAATAAGCATCTGCAGAGAGTGTTTAAGTGTGTAGCAGAAAGGCAGCAAAACTCCATGGGTCTGGTTATGGGCTTGCTTAGCTGGCATAATGTTGCAGTGCTGGCTAAGGTTTTATTGTAGTTGATCTTTTTTCTTTCAGTAACAACAATGAAGTGACATTCATACGGCCTAGTTTCAGAATGCTGTCTCTGTGCCAACAATTTTAGGCATTACTTCTTTTTAAATAGAGTCAGGAATGTTCTTTTAATCCAGCAGTGAAGTGAGGATGTTCCTGCATAAGAACTATTTGCTTACTGAAGTTGTATATGTAATGGGGTCTTTATACTGGCTTGTCCTCAGGTTGCTTGACTCCATAGTATTTAAGGAATCTTAGTTGTGATGATGTATCTCAGTGTTCCTGGGTTCTGTTGTTTAGCCCACTGCAGTTTCAATATGTGGTCTGTCTAACCGTTCTTCTGAGTTTCTAAACTGTAGGAAAAATATTAATTTTGATTGTTATTTGTGCTGCTTGGTGTAAGAAAGCTGTCATATTTTGTCCACAAAGATCTTCATTTAAGGTTAAGGAGGTCTGGATGCCATGAGAATTGCATTTAGTAATGCAGTATGTGGGTTCAAAAACCAAATGTGGTGCTGCTTACGATGAAAAGCATTAAGTAATGAATACCTTTCTGTAAGACATGACACAAGTTTTAGTGAAAACTAGGCATGTATTTCTGAGGCTTACAGTCTGGACAGGAACAATGACTTTCCAGTAAACACAAGTACAATCCATTACTGCTTTATTAAAAGCTTTTCTGTGTTTCTAATATATACTGTATTAATAATCATGTCCTGTTTGGGAATTAAGAATTATTTCTGGATTTTTTTTTTTTTTTTAATAGGATGTATAGTCTTTCTAAAACCTATCACACAGCTTTCTGCTGCTGCGCTGCAGTTGTTCTGTGTCTATCTGGTAAACGGAAGGGACTAAACAGAAGGGTACTCCTGTGTGTGGGTGCTTCTCTGTCCTTGAATTCATCCCTATCTTCTTCTGGTAAATCAGTTTTGGAGGTGCTTCATGAGATTTTTCATACCACCTTGCTCAGCTTGATTCAGAAGTCATGCATATGTATCAAGAACTTAAGCTGGTTAAGAGAACAGGGCTGCACTTTAACAACGTGCCTGCCAAAGCTACATGGAGGTCGTTGCCCTTGGCCTCTTTTTGATAAGGGTTTGTGACAGTGATTTTCAAAGTTACTTAGACTTGTGAGCCTGGGAACAAAGTCCTGCCAGGAAAGCGAGCTGTATCTGCCTGTACAGCAGTTGGTTTGGAAACTGTGTTATAAAATTAGAAAGAAATGGAGCAACTTTAAAAGCAAGTGAATTATTGGAGCTATGGCTGCCAGGTGCTGACGAGCACGTGAAAACTGGGGACCTGCCTGGCAGATACTTTTGAATCATTCTTTCTGTGAATGAAAAAAAGCACTTGGAGTTTGCTTTTTAAGATTCACTTACCTTCCCGTAGGATTAGTTTGACTGAAGATTACTTCCTCCTTTGCCAACCATAAATGAACTCTTGGCTCTCAAGAGAGGTTCTGCTCTGCTAATACAGTATTTAACAAAGTAGATGTAATGGATTCATTTTTATCCTGTGACTTTTTGTTTGAGGACAGCACTGAAGCTGTAGTTTAAATAAGAAAGCTCACATTACAGTGACATGATAGGAATGTATGTGAAAAAGGACCATAGGAAGAATTCTGGGAAAACAAATATTTTCTTGACAGTCTTGTTCTTTAGGAGAAGATGGGTGAGGTGGAGTATATATGGAGGTGTACGTGGCTTTTTAGCAAAACACAGATTAGCTGCTTCTGTGGCAATTTGCAAGTGGATTATACTTTTAAAGAGTGATAAAAGCACAAGTTTTTAACATATTAAGAATCATTACTGTATGATAAATTTCAGCTTGTTTTCCCATTAACTGTTAAACTGCAAAGAAAAATAAAACCTGAGGAGAGACTTGGTCTGAGATGTTATATGATTGCTTCTCCTCCAGACTGTCCTGTGGACTAAGAGTTATTAGTGGCACTATTGTGCTCTAGAGAATTTTCATACAGCTTTTATATTCCAGTGGAAAAATCAGTATTACTTCACAATTTGGAGAAATCCTATTTTCATGGGATACTACTTTTGGTGCCTCTAAAACAATAATAGTTATTAAATAAGTACAGTATTAAGTAGGGTGTTATTTTATTTTTCAAGTGTTGAGCATCCCAAACAATAATATGCTCAGTCTTTTTTGTAGGAAACTTTTTCTTTATTGTAACCCTGACTTCAAAGGATCACATCAGTTAGTAGTGTTGCCTTGTATGCTGAAACCTGATATGCTCTTTCTAGAGAATGTAACAAATTTTTTTTTAATGATTATATCTTCCAAAATCGTTTTGACATATTGAAAAGTTAATTTTTTAAATGAAAAATGAATCCAAATGTATTAAGTTTTGAAAAAGGTACTAAATTCTGCTTTTTTGAAAAAAAAAGCATCAAAGTGTACTTTGTGTCAGTAAATGTAGTTACAGGTCCCTGTACTGCTCGAGCAGCATTTTTTTTTTCCTGTAGAAGGGACATACGGTGACTTTTCTGTAGTCTTTCAGCTGTGATGGGAAAAGCAAGCTTCTGTCAGTAGTTAATCACCCAATACAATGTGATTGTATCAATGTATTAATGTTTTGTGGAGTGTAACCTCCATGTTTGGCTCTGTTTATGATCTTATGTGGCCTTTGATGATGGCCTCTTGTGCAGTACCTCTTGAGTCGCATAATGAGTCATTACATTTCCTGATATATGGTGTGTTGACATATATTCCATTAAATGAGGTGCTAGTAATGTTCTGTGTAGTAAAACTTGGTCTGTAAAGAGAAGATTGGGTGGGGTTTTTTTCCCTTTCTTTCTTTGTTCCTGGGTAAGTTCGGAATAACAAGGTCTATAAGTGGATGTAGGTTGGAAGAAGATAACAAGGCTATAAGTATGACATCCAGACTTGTCAAAGCCAAGTACCACCCTGAAGCTGAGGAACATCCAGCATACATAAGTGAACGACCTCAAGGGAAGGAGGGCGGATGTTGAGGCTCGTGTAAAAGAATGTTCAGGATCACCTGCCTAGCAGTGAGAGGCTGACTGTCTCTCTTGGTGGGCATGTATGGATGTCTCAGCTCAGCTGCATCATTGAGCCTTGCTCTCCTGTCTTTTGCATAGAAGCCTTTTTATATTTGCTCGTTTTTCTTCTGTATGACTGAAGATGTGTGTTGGGGGGTGTTTGGGTATTTTGGGGTTGGTCTAGCTTCCCTTATTGCTAAGCATTCGTACCTACATGTATACTTTTCGTTTGCTGTAGCTGTTTGATGTCAGCAGTCTATACTGTAACACCTTCCATGTAAATTGGGTGTTAGAGTGTGGATGCTCGTTAGGGAAGTGTATGTATCCAGATTTTTACCAGTCATAATTAGCTACGGTTATTTGATGTTTTGGACTTTACTTTGGACTTCTCTGCACGTAAAGATAGAAAATATTGAACTGTTACTTAAAATAAAAATTTTTTTGAGTATTGTTTTGTGTGAAGTTCTTTGTATTATTTTTTTAATAAAAGGCATGTGTTGTCAGAAGTACATTATATGTTGGGATATACATTGTTTATCTTCATCAGGCATAGATATGCTAGAATGAGCTTCCTTTTGGGACATGCTTTCTATGAAAGCAATAGACCTTTTGCTAAACCCATAACTAGGTTCTGTAATGATTCAAATTGCAGAAGAGAATGCTATTGAAAGGAGAAAGTGCACCAAATGCAAACCACTCTGTCAGCTACTGTTGCTGGAATAAACTGCATGCTCTGCATGGACTTCAGGAAAGCTCCAGATGAACCAATTGCAACAAGCCATATCAAATACCCCATTT
>VZRS01001522.1:24046-143301 GCA_013398055.1 Ifrita kowaldi
TTTTTTTTTTTACATTCTAGCTCTGGTGCTTTTGTATTCGAAGGGGAAAGGTTTAGGCATTAGGGGTTTAATAGCATTTAAGAGAGAACTGACACAACGACATTTATTTATTTATTTAGAAAGGTGAATGCCAGCTTTTGTTTGCTGTATTATATCCTGTGTACATGTAGTTAAGAAGTTTTCCCCTCTACAGAAATAAATATTCTTCCTCATTCCTATACGAAGAGTAATGATGCTAGTCAGAGGGAGCTGTTTGGTACAGTCCAAAGTTCTGTTAGGTACAGTGCAAAATAATGAGTCAGTTTAAACTTAAAGAGGAAAAGGCCATTCTAAATCAGAAAGAACACTTGGAACCTAAAAGAAACTGGGCCATGCTGCTGTAAATAAGGATTAAGTTTTTGAACTCTTAACATTCCCAGTTGCCTGTGTGAATGTCAGAAGCAATGGTTTATATTAACAGGTCTGGTGGACACTACATTCTGTGAGAGATTTCAGGGGAGTTAAATGAAATATGTTTTGTATAATAGACTACCAAGCTGCAATAACAGAAGATTAATTATTGGAAAAATAGGATACAGAAAGAAATAAACTTTTTATCATTGAGTTAGCATTGATAACTCTCATTAGACAAATCCAGGAGTCTCTTACAGACTGATCTAGAAGTACTTAAAATACAGTGATTGTCAAAAAGCTAGATGTGGAAAATGTCCAAGTTACAGAATTACGTGGTTTATGATTCTTTAATAAATTTTCATCAGAATGTAAACTCGATGCCCTAAGGAGGCATAGTTAGAAAAAACAAGAAAAGCACTATGTGTAGGACAGATTTTACTCAGTTCAGAACAAATTCTACTAATGAATATATATGTATATATATTTTTAATGCTTTCAAAGTAGTAGTAGAAAACAACATGCATATAAAACATTTTCCTCATTCTTTGCCTTTTCTCATTCTTCTCCTAAGAATCAAGAACTTGAAAATCCAAAGGAAAGAAAGAGTACTTTTTGTCAGATTATGTAGCCTCAGAAACAGACGTCTAAGAGTTTAAAAAAACAACCATTTCAATCTTTAAAAATAAAAATTTTAATTTAAAGCATTAATATTTATAGAATTAAAGAATTCATTTAAGTTCTAAAGGCAATTAATTTTGTAGAGAGATCTTAGGAAAGCACAGCATGAGAGGTATAAATAACTCCTCTGCTTCCCAGCAGGCATGTGATTTGGGGATATTGTCAACTTCATTTTTTGAAGTTTTCTTTGCAGGCAACTGGTATAGGCAAGAATGGTAGTCTAGAAAGATGTATGAATGCCTTAAACACTTGCAAATCAGTGCTAACTACTTAATGGATATTTGAAAGAATTGTTACATTCACAGCTCTATCAAACCCTGGGGGTTGTTCATTTTCTGCCTTTTGCTTCTTTTATTCATCATCCCTGTTTGCTTCCTTTGTTCATGCTGCTGAACTAGCACTGAAGATGTTCACGTTAGGAACAGTGATGTTGGTGAGGGTGCCAGGGTCAGTGGTCAGTAACAACTCAGCAGCTCTTAATGCAGCCCATGTTCAGCTTAGAAAATCGTGTGTCTGACATCTCAGTGGAAACCTGCCTCTTTTCTCTCTAACATCTTGCTTTGTGCTGGCTGTCAGCAGGACATAGCAGCTGGGCCAAATATCACCAGATTTTTACTGTTCTTTCAGCTACAAATGAGGTCTCGTCCTGAAAAAAGAGAGGCTGGCAACTGGCACTTCATTTTTATGACAGCAAAGTGAAGAAGGAAGCTAACCCAGGTGTTCTGAGGTTTGGCTCAGAAGTTCAAAGTTTTTTTGATAGCTGTTTGAACACTGTGTCCAGAAACCCATGACAGGCTAAGCCGGGGATATTGAGGTGGAATCATACATTGTTCTGCTTGTAGGGGTATTTTCATCTTTGAACCTCTCTCTCTTCAGAAAGTAACTGGGTAGGGAAAAAGGAAGGAGGAACCCAAAACCTAGAAATAACCTAGCAGAAGTGCATGAATGGGAAAGATTTTGCAGTCTTTTTCTCTTGCTTTTTTTCTTCTTGAATAATGATTAAAAAAACCCTGGAAGAGTACTTCAAGTTACAGTTTTTCTTCCATAGGAAAAATAAAATGTTTATCACTAATTTTGAAAGAACTACCTTAAGAAAACTGTGGGCAAACCCAGGTTTCACAAGTATGGCAAAAGGTGACCAAAAGGAAAGTGATTTCATTGTTAAAAGTTTTCCTAGTATCTATGTAGTACTGCTCAAAGGTTTATTTGAATAGTTGGTACTTATGTATTTATTTTTAATTTATAGTTCATGCCTATGTTTTATGGCCACATTATCTTTAGAGACATTACTTTAGCTGGAAAACTGGAGTGCTTATCTCAGAGAAGACAAGGAAAACAAGAATGTGTTTAATCAAACAGGGAAGAGGATGGCAGGACAGAGCCTGGGAGGTCCTTAGGGAGAGTGCAGGCATTGGTTCTATATTATTTGAAGCAAACTGTAGCATTTCACTATCTAAAATGTGGTAAAGGATTATGTGAATTGTGCTACCACTGACCACGAAAACTTTTTAAAGAGTATTGTGCTGAAGTTCAGCATCACTGAAATTCAATCTTGCTGTGCCAAACTGGTGTCTTCCTGTAAATACAAGTTTTTAAAATAAAAAAAAAATGGTATGCACTGCACTTCTTATTCTGAAAACCCAAAGTGAGGAAGTACTGTGTCCTCGGTTAACTTTAATTTAGATACTGTTTTTTTAACATATATTCTTGCACATTTGTCATTTTTTCTCAAGCTTTTGTATCTCTTCTCTGCTTGCTTACTTCTGCTGAGACCATCTACTTAATGGTGCTGATAAAAATGATGTTAAGTCCTTGAGAATTGTTAGCAGTTTTAAGACTGAGATTTCTAAGACTGCCAGAAAGTGATTGTGAATATTGGATAGTTTCAGCTATTTGGGGACTGAGAGAGGTGACAGAGGCCCTTTAGGTGTGGCTGTGCCATCCTAATGTGATTAAAACATCTGGGTGTTTTATGGTGGTGTTAATATGTGATCACACAAACTTAAATACCACATCCTGAGAGAAAAAGATGAGCGATGAGCTCTGGATGTGAAACTGATTTCCAGGTCACTGGCCAAGAGTGCAGCTTGGCAGAGGCCAGAGCTTGTTATCGTTCCGTGGTTTGCATTTGGTCTCCTTCCAGGTGGCAGGACTGGAGCACTCCCTGCTTTGAGGCCCTATCCCCCAGCTGAGCTTCACAGTCCCACCATGGCCAAACTGCATCTCTGCTTCTCTTGCCCCCCAAGTTGTTCAGTTGTTCGTCTCACCTGTGTTTTATCACTGTAGAATGATTCATGAGGTAATGTTTTATTAGAATACATACGGAATTTGCCTGTGTAACTGTGATCTACTGAGGGAGCTTGAGGTCCAGAACCTTGACCAGAGAGGCTGAGATTTCCAGGGTTAAGTGGGAATAACTGGGCAATGCATAATATCAGTTCTGTTAATAGTATACCTGAGCAAGAATGAAGTGAGTATTGCTCCATTTGAAAAATAATGCTGCCAATATATTTATATATTGCAGCTTGGGAGATGGCAGCATTGACTACCTGTCTGTACTAATTCTGGTTGGAAACCTAAGTGACCTTACTTTTTTTTTTTCATCATGTAGCAGTAGTAAGGAGCCCTACAGATTATTAGACCATTATTTATTTTGTGATGTTCAATACTAGGGAATTTCACCCTCTCTTCCTAAAGAGGGATGAACATTGGAGAATTTTTAAAGGAGAATCTTAATAGCTTCTTATGGTTTTTTCCCCTGTTTATTATTCTTTCTTATATTTGTGGTGAACTGTGTAGTCTTCTAAATATCATGCAAGTACTGCTGTCATTAATGGCCATCCATAGTTGGTGTCAGCACATACGGTTAGATGCTTAGTTACTTTTCAAGCCTCAAAATCTGGTAGTATTTGAATGACTGCAGTTCTGAATGTAGTTACGACACAGTTGTCTCACCTCCTTACAGGCTGCTCTCTTTAAAATATGGTTTTATGTGTAAACATGTTTCTATCCCTGTCCATCAGCATGGAAGAGTTCAGAATAGATTCTACAATACTTCATTTTGTAGTCCAGCATTTCTGTTACTTTGCTGATAGACTGTGGATATTTTCCATGTCTTTCTACAAAAATATGAAACCTACTATTTAATTTTTACCACAAAACTGTGTAGGAAATGCTGTTGCAACATTGTATAAACCATGTACCAGATGTAAATGCGAGACCTTATAAGAGGGAAAGCAGATGTTATTTGAAATATGGACTGAAGGGAGCAAAGTGTATGTGTCCAAGAGGTCCACCCAGCAGCCAGGCACTAGGATGGGGGTACTCAAGGTGTCTGTCCAGCAAAAAGGCACCACAATGTTTGTGTCAAGCTGTTACATCTGTAATCTATGGTCATGGTATGGGAGCCAAGAATGCCAGGTGTAACATCCTGCACATGTCCTGGGCTCCTTTTCAGTTGGCAACAGATTTTGGAGCTGTTTTTTTGGAGTTGTCACTGTTCAGTGTGCCCATCCTGTCCCACTTCTGTGAGTCGTTACATGGTTCTTTGTCTCCAGATCTGGGTGTGTTGTGAAACTTCAGGTGGGTGCAGGGGGGTCTCTGTACCTGCTCAGCCAGGTGTTGTTCATGGAGGCGATGCTGAGATCCCCACTTTCCCTGGGGCCTCCACAGCCAGAACTTCCCATTCATACCAGTCTCAGCCTCTCAGTTACAGTTCTCTGCAATGCTTTTTAGAGCTTGTAAGAGTGTATTGAAATCAGATAAAGGTTCCTACTGTGGAGAGAGCAAACCACTTTTGGAAATAAATTAGAATCAGATAAAAAGTTAAAATGAAAGTTGAGGAAGGTAGGAGAAAAAAAGGTTTTTCTTTTTCCTTGTAATACCAACACACGCAGCTCGAATCTTTTAAATGACCAAATTAGCCATGTATTTTGGAGTTCTGTGGACAAGCATATGACAACCTATTTTTATTTCAGATGTGACTAGTCTCCTCCCATGAAATTGACAAAGAAGCTGTTAACTCTGAAACCTTGGTGTGTTTATGGTGGCTAAGAATAGCTCTGCATGGCACTGAGTATTGTCTTCTTAAAGACGTCCAGTTTGAGTGCTGGCTATGTGCATGCTGGGTGGGATTTTTTTGCCAGGTTTGTGCTATGCCCTTGTGTTTCACCTGAGGACTTAAAGCCCTGAAGGCTGTCATCTGTTTCCCTAAGGAATTGCGCAACTTGGGATTCTTGCTAATTTAGTTTACTTTTATTTGCAGTAAGCATAGATAAATTTAGTCAGAAGGTCTGATTAGAAATACAAGTGTCTCATGCTTATTCTTAAAAAAAATATTGTTAATTAGAGTCTCACGTGAACTCAGCACTACCTTTTGCTGTTAAAGACTTAAAAAGCACTGAGAAACCTCAAAAAACAATACCCACACTAACCGACACACGCAAAGTAAATTCGGATAAATGACATCGTGAACATTCCTAAATTTTCTATATATTTGTTAATTTTCATATTCATCTAACTTTTTTTCCCCAGAAAATAGATATCCCAGACTACCAATAAATTAAGCAGCTGACCCTGCTGTTTTTCTGTAGAATTTGATGAATGAAAGGACTTGGCTCAAAAGAGTATGTTTGATAAACAGAAAAAACACAGACAACTAACTACACCTAATGTAAAAATAAAACTTACAACAACGTTATAAGATATGTGTATTCCATCACAAGGAAATTTATGCTGTAGTTGAAAAATAGTTGGTCTCTCCTATGTGCTAATAACTCTTTGGTAGCATCTACTGGGAACTGAAGCCCATTGGAGTAGAACTTTCAGGAGAGCTGATCCCCTGAGTTCAGGGCAGAAAATTTCATTCAGGGAAATGATTAGATAATTTTTTTTTACAGTTAAATTTAGGTAGTTAACTTGGTGTTAAAAAAAAAATGGTTTCTTTTTGATTCCTCAGGAAAATTACTTTAAGAATATGCTTTTGAAAATGTTGGTTTCACTTTTTCAATTTTTCTGTTCTTGACATGTTTGTGTTAGATGTGGCAGATTGAGTTAGTCTAGTTTATTTTCCTTTTCAGCTCATATGTTCATATGGAGGATTACTAGGCAAAACTGACAGAATCAGAGCGTAGAACAGTTGTTCTTTTGTGAAATTGATATTTAATGCATGAGACATTTTCTGTCCCTGATTTGTGTATGGTTGAGCATATTCCAATACTCTATTGTATTTGTTTATTTATTATCTTCTTTGCTTTTTTAAATCCTTGTGTTTACATATCTAGCACTTCATTTTCAAAACATACCTTGGTATCAGAAATACTATTACAATATTTCTGAGCACTTCACTAGATGGTTATTTACAAAGATGTGAAAGTGCTCTGTGAGTCGACCCAGTCTGGGCTAATGTATTGGTTTGGGGTTTTTTTTGTTTGTTTGTTTCTTAATGATACATGATTTGAAGTTCTTGGTTACTTTATAACTGATGTTCCAGAGTCGTTTTCCAAAATAGTCTTTTAGAGCAAAACTGCCAGCGTTCAGTACTTTTTTGCATTTACTCAGGAAAGGTATCAATGTGACATTAATGAGGATAATTGAGGATAATGAGCCTAATGAGGGTAATGAGGAAAAGTATTTTCCTCTTTGAACTGGGAGCTGGAATTGCCCTCTTCTCACAAGAAAAGAATAAGCAGGCAGCGAAGAGACAGAAGGTTAAACAAACTACCTTGGGTTGTGCTCTGCAAGAGAACTCTTTGCAAAAACTGCTGGCTTCTGACACAATCTTTTTGGAAATAATATCAAGCATAAATTTGTTGAGCATTTCGACATCGTTTTTTCTTCAAGTACAGTGCACCAATAGAGTTTTTTATGTCCTTAAGTCTGCAAACTGAGGATGTGAAGTTTTGTTTTTCCAGAGAACTGTGGATTAGGAAAGATGAGATAAGGTATTTAAGTTTCTGTTTGCTGGTTAACAAAGGCATACCTGTGGTCACTTTGAACTTGTCACAGGATGCTTTTTTTGTGTGTGGTATATACCTTTTAATATATTGAAAGGAAATAAAACATCATCACAGATGATATGTTTGCAGTGACAAGTGTTAGAATGAAGTTGTCTGTGCAGCCTGTATTTGCGGGTATTCCTTTGCTGCTATATCCTTGCCTTAGTTTTAGGTTTTAAATGCTATTTCTTCAAACTTTAGATTTAGTTTGTGTTTTTCTTTCTCTTTGTGTAGTTAGCATACCATGGAAATGAATTCTTTATTCAGAATAGGTTCAGTCTCATCGCTGCTGTGGAATTGTGTGCTTCCTTAACTTACTGAACAGTGTATAAGGAAATCTGGAATAAACACTAGCAAATAAAATCCTCTTTCCTTCTCTTCTTACTCTTTCACTCCACAAGCCTGACAAGTGTATCTTTCCACTGCTTCCTTTGTCTCCCTTCTGCTTTTTAGTTTAATACAATTTAGCCAGGCATTGATATAATTTTATTGCCTTTGTTATCTCATGCTTAACACGGGATTCAGAGCATCAGTGTGTTTCCAGCCTGGTGCAGCCTTCAATTTGATGGCAAAAATGGGCTTCTCTCTTAGCAGTAAATGTTCTGTTCTCTGCCCCACTTCCTTCACCCCGTGGACTGAGCAGGGCATGCTTTCCATGCCAATCAGAAACTTCATGAGTGCATGCAAATTTAGCAGTGCGCCCTTACCTGTTGCTTGCAAAGTTGACCATCAGTCTGTGGCTCTCAAATGGGAGTCCATCGGCCAGGGGAGGGAATGATGGAAAGCCAATCTACCCTCAGCAAGCTTAAATTTGCTCAGTAGGAATCTGCATCCCCCTTGGAGACTTCTTCTAAATAATAAGAAACTCCAAGAGACAGAACTGAAGGAAAAATAACTCTAATGAGTTACGGCCTCTCAGCCATTACATGAATGCACAGTACCATCTAAAAGCATAACAACTGACTGGTATGGTGATGACCCTGAGCTTATAGGCCCCCATGAAAAGCTGGGAATACTACTGGCTCAGACTTAGTGGGGGCTTGGTTTACATTTTCCAAAGTGCAAATGGATCAGAAGAACTAACAGAACAAGCCAATGTTACGCAATTCTGTCTTTGCTCTCAATATTCAGTGGTAAGTTGACATCTTCTTTCCTGTTGCAGTAATAAAGTTAAATAAAAAATAAGCATCAGATACTGCACTTCAAAATTAATATGGTAATTAATATTTTTTTTTTTGCAAGTTAATCATGCTGGAATAGAATTGCTTCTGTGTTTGCATCGTTACTTAAAGTGTGACTTGCAATGCTGTAGAAGCCTAATGCTAATGAGGATAGGAAGAAAAGAAACAAGTTTAGGGGGGTTCTTTTATACTTAGGTGGTTATTCTTTTGGGAATACAAAATTTGTAAATGAGTGAATCTTCATAGTTATATATGCTCATTTGTTAAAGTTCAGTGCTTTGAAGGAAGCTGAGATACCAGGATAGGGACCTATATATTCTTTGCTTGTGCTGTGCAAAGTAGTTTGACAGTAAGGGCATGTTAAGTCTTCACAAGGTCTACTGGGAAAGGAGACTGTAGGTACCAGATGTGTGCTTGGTATGATATTGTTTCTCTGAGTAGTTTGCAACTTTATTATAGAACTGGTTTTGAGCAGAAATTCATGTGTTAAATTCTAACTTGCTTTATTGTGTGTGCACCTGAAAAGTGAATTGGAGGCTACAGTTGTATAAAACGCTGGAACAGTATGAACATTTCTGAAAACTACTGTTAGGAATTTAACTTAGAGCCCTGAATCTTTACATTCCTACCATTATCCTGCTTCCAAATGTGATGGATTATGTTTAGATTATGGACAGATGAGACTTATCCTTTACATTCTTTGAAGCTTATCTTGCATTGGAGCAACGCCCTGACAATGGAACAAAGCATGTTCAGTAAATTAGTAGTTTGGAAGTATGCTGTTAATTAAATCTAGTTTCTTTCGAAGTAAGGGTTTCTGAGAAATTCAAAATATTATTTTTAATGAAAATATTTTATCTTAAGAGGTTTTCTGTTTTGGCAGTTGTTGTAGAAAAGGACTTACATAAACTGTATTTTTAATGGTCTGACACTTTAATGGTCAGGATTTCCTGATGGCATGCTGTAATCAAGAGTGACTGGGCAGGACTTGAGACAATTGAGTTCAAACTGATTTCCTCTTCCCCCTCCAGTTTTTGTGTTTCATCACATTGTTTTCCACTGTGTATGGTTTGGTCTTTTGGCATCTTGTGCTATCAAAATTATTTTTTAATTTTTATCTTTTTCCTGTCTGATTATAATCTACATGCATGGTCTGCCATACAAGGCTCTGTAAAATGAGTCACATAATGAGTTGTACTTCTTGCATATGCTAGTAACAATTTCAGCCAGTATTTACCAAATATGTCCTAGCTGTTGTGTTATTAAGGATTTTTTTAAAATGTGAGTATGTAAAATTTATCTTATATTCATCTTCATGATATTTTTTTGGAATTATTATGTAATTCTAAATTTCTTGTTTGCCATGGTGGTTACTTGTGCCATAGGTGGGACATTCTGCCCTGCTGTCAGACACTGTGTTAGAATTACATAGCACTAGAGATGAGGTGATCTTCAGCAGTATCTTTGGGACTGTAGCTTCTAGCAGTCTTTGATGCTGTCAAATCCAACATTCTCAGTGGACAGAGGGAGCCCAGTAATGATTAACAGTCTATTCCTGGCTATCGCCCTGGGTATCCTCACACTATCCTGTATGTCAGATCTGACCTCTTTTTCAACCACTAAATTTCTTAATAAAAGTAGTTGTGTGTTCTACTTCAGTAAATGAAAAATACTCATCCATCTGATTTAGGTGATTGTACATTATGTACATAGCTGTTGTTTGTCCTGCTCAGTCACAGTTCTGTAGAGAAGCAGGTGCACTTCGTACAGTATGGAGATAGAGGTTTAGAAAGAATGTTTTGTGGGGTTGGTACTTCTCACCTATGTATAAAGATAGGAGGAATGACCACCACAGTCCATAATGGCAAAGCCAGTAGGATTTACTTGGAGAAATTTGTAGCCCGGTTTCAATCTTCTCATGTATCTGAGTTTAGGCAAAATAAGTATTTTAAAAATAATTTCTCTGATTTTATGTCTAATACATTTTATCTTTCTGTCTGTTTTAGAGTTTCAGGAAAGAAATCCTATACCTATTTTATTTCAGACTGTTCAAAGTAGGGAAGAGTCTATAAGAGATGAAGCCCCCATACAGGAATTGGAGTATCTGCTGGTTAGAGTTTGCTCAGCCATTAAAGCAGCTGGACAAGAAGGATGTCCTGTTCTCTTCATAATGCTTCCTCAAAGAGCATCTGAATATTAGTACAAAAAAAGGGGAAAAGGAGCAATGTGGCAGAGAATATAGCAAAAAGTCTTCAGAGGTTTATGGTGATGGGGAGTTTAAAAGGGAAAAAGACCTCTCAAGGACTTTTTTGTGTTTGACACACAGGGAATTCACTTCATACATCCCAGACAATGGTTATAGGTGTGGAAAAGATGGAGGAGAAATTTTCTTCTAAACTGAAATATTTGGGGTTTGTTCGTTTGGGTTCGTTTTTAATAATAAAAATGCCACTTTTAAGTCTGATGCAACATTACTTCTGTTTTGGTTTTTCTCTTGTGGAAGACTAGTTACATTTCTAGGAAACTTGTGCCAAATGAAAATCTAAAAATCCCATTTTGAGAATGAAAATGCCAGAGATATTAACAGCAGTGGAGAAAAAGACTACTGAATCTCTGGAAGGACTAAATTACTTAGTTATAAGGGGAAGCTCCAAATTTGAGGATCATCTGTAGCAGCAAGACTTCTAAGGGATTGTAGTCTGGCCCAGATACCTAGAAAACCAGATGTTGTCAGACAAGGTTTTATGCTTCAGAATTTCTGCTGTGTCTTTGTGTTGGCAAGAAGTAATGTTTCTATTACCATACTTGCCTGTGTTTTCAGAGGCTTTGAGAGCAGAAAACAAGCTTCATGTGAGTACCTGTAACTAGACAAATTGACAGCTGCTCTCTCAGCTGAGTCAGCTTTCCTTAAAGAAAGGATGTTCATATTTGCTGGAGGTAAAAAAAAATATCTTTATGATAAAACTTAGAAGATTTCTGTGAAGATTTTGTTCTGTGGGGTTTTTTTTAGTCCAAATGAAAGCTCAGCTGTCATAGTACCAGTTCCCACAATAAAGTCAAAAAGACTTCTGTATTCTCTCCCAGGCCATCCTTCATGTTACAGCCATATGGTTAATTAACTACTTGTTGAAATAAATTTACCTTCTGTTCATTGATGCAGCATTCATTTATGTTTCTTTGTCCCAGAGTTTGGCTGAAATATAAACGTATCTGAAACTCCTTAGATAAATTGTTAATAGGGAAGTGTTTCTGCTGCAGAAGTAAAATGTAAGTTCCGATTTAGACGTGGGGGGGAAGTTATCAATACACATAAAACTTCCTCTCACTGAAAGGTTTGACTTGGCTTTACAAACATTACACTGAACCCTACCACTGAACCATACCACTGCACTAAGCCACTTGTAAGCCTGTTTCTACTTCACAGGTAGGTAATCCATTCATCTTATCATCACGTGACATGTCATAAATGCATGACAGAAGTACCAGCTACTATTGCTGGTTATTTAATTATTTCCATAAAAGTCGCTTAAAATCAGTGAAGAATTGAGAGAGGTGAGCTAAGAATTTGCAGTCTGGGCTTAGTCCATGTGACCTGTTAATGAGATAATAGTTTGTCTTTGCCTGTTGTGTAATTGGACACATGTGTGTAGCCAAAACCTTTGTTAAATATCTTCCAGAGAAAATTCCCTGTGTACTGCCAACACAGAGAAAGAAGAGAGAATTCCATAGCTGGTGTTGCTGGATGAATTAGTTGTGTAGTCTGTATTGAAAATAATAGCATGGTTGTTCATCAGGAACTATGTATCCAGAATAAGGTATGAGAAATAGGGGAGAAAGAGCAGGTTTGTTTTCTTGATCATGTATATTCTAATGTATTTGGATTGATTTCAGTTTCTACTGCTGTGTTTGTTTTTGTGGTGTTACCAGTCAGTACATATGTATTATGTAAAGCAAAGGAATATCTAGATATCACACTCTATGAAAATATGTGGTCAGTGGCCCTTAATAGATACTTCATTTCACTGTCAACGACTGTGGATTTTATTCACATTATTTAGGTTATCTTGTAAAGTGACATTGCTCTGGTGTCAGGGCACTGCTGTGCCTCTCCCCTCGCTTGCAGTATTTCATACCAGTATCAAGATTAATATTCATATTAGGTATGGGGGTTTTTAAGGGCCTCATAAGAATGGGCAGATGCCAGAAAAGGGCATCTAGCAGAAACTCAATTTCTTGGTACATCTAAAGATGTTATTGAGAATAATTTACATAACTGAGAAAATCAGAATAGCATTTGTATATAACTGGATGTGCTTAAAATGAGTATATATTTTATGAGTTCGCAATTTTTTTCTCTTTTATTGTATCTATTAGCACAGTTTAAGATTAGTAGCATCTTGCTGGTAAATAAATGTTAATGAAATAAATGAGAAAATCTGAATAAATGCAGTATAATGCAGAAGTGTCCACTGATTCTGGTGACTCCAGTACTTGTGTGATGCTGGTGAACCAAGAAACCAGCCAGATCCACATGTGCCACAGTACTGCGTGCGTGACATCAGCAGGGATTCAGTGCAGGTGGAGCAAGTAAGGCAGGAATAAATGCAGCTTTCAGACAGGCTTCATACACTGTCAGTAGTGCTACATAGTTTGAACAAAAACCAGTGAAGTAGACCTGGTGGTCTACTGTGCCATCACATGCTGCAGCAACCCAGGTCAGCTGCATCCTTCCATTGCTACTGTGAAGGCAAATCCAAGAGATTTAAGTGAAGAATGGTTCTTTCTTTATATTTGCCTATAGGATGAAGACTAAGATCTGGAATGTGCACCTGTTATTAGAGCAGTGTATGTTGAATTTCGTTGTGTTCATAAAGGTGTTCATTGTTCTTTTCATTCAAGTCATAAGACTGTTTTTTCCACTGGTAGGAGTAAGCAGACTTTGGAAACAGTAGAAACCTGATGATCAACAGGAATTTTAGACTTGTGAAATAATTTGTTGAGGAAGGTGCTCTAGAAAACAGGGGATGCTGATCAGGGGCATGGGAAATCTAGGTTTAACATTCAGACTCTATTCATAATTTGTTGGGATGATTCTGGATAGATTGCCGTCTCTTTTGAAGTCCTTTTCAGGAAAAAAAAAAATTCTTTTGGTAAAATAACTAAAGATTTGTTGTTATGAAACACTCTAACAATCACTACAGACATGTTTCCATGTGTATTACTTCTGTGAGGCAGGATGAAATGTTCTAGATGTTATCAGAGTAGAAGGCAAGGAGCTTAATTATAATTCCTTTAAGTAACGACACAGTATTTTTAGTCCTTGGAAATATTTGTATTGTCAGTTGGACATGCAAGCCCTATCCTGCAACAAGTGTCACAGGAAATATAAAGTACCTGTGAAAGTACATGTGCTGCAAAAATAACAGTAAAAAGCTTAATTGCTAAATGTGAGTCATGTAAAATTATCTACTACTTTAGCAATTAATTAAAAATAGCAACCAAGAATATAATCTGCTTGATGAAAACTGTGGAGGCTCCTCAAGATTGTGTTGAGCATGCTTATTTTATAGTTGGGTACCTTATTTTAAAAAGCTATGAAGTAATTCCAGTTGTGTTTTCAGGTATCTGGAAAGAGGCGAGATACCTCATGGAAGTTTTGCTTCAGTCCGACCGTTCCAACTTCCTGAGACACAGCAGCAACCAACCCCAAATTTCAGTTAAATCAAAAACCATGAAAAACTTAGGAAAAAAGCACATACAAAGTGCCAACACTTGGCTAAGTGTAAAGTAGTACCCAAAAGAGGTCCGAAAGCTAAAAATCATGATTTTATATTAGCCATGACATAAAATGGACTCAACAACTGTCCAAGGCTGGGATGCGTTCGTTACCTTTCAGTACAGGCTTTGTGTGTTTGAACCCTGATTAGTGTCATTGGTAAATAGGATGCTACTTTATATCCTCAAATACTTGATGCATTTGGGCTATGCTGAGAGAAACAGCATGATAAAATAGTAGCATTCTTCACTATCAACTTGGGTATTAAATAACCTTTCCTAGTTCTAGACACTTGTGTTTAACATGAAACAACTTTGTTACTCTTTTAGCATACATCAGGGCGTGTTGCCTTTTGACCTAGGAGTGTGCTGTCTGTCTAATTATCCTTTGTATTGTTTCACTGTTCCTTGCAACTATCCAAACAATTTGGTGTGGACCTAGCAACCAAACAATGCTGTTTAACAAAGATTTCCTTACTGCATTGCTCCCAGATTTCCCACGTAGCAGTAGCTCACATCAGAGCAAACAAACAGGATATTGTTTCAAGTGAATAATGTTCACTGTTTTCAAGCGATTTATGAAAGTAGTTTTTTAGTTTTGAACTGTTGCAAGCTGCATGGTTTCTGGTTCCAGATCTCATCTGAAGTTTTGTAGGATGCTCCATGTTTTGAAGCTTCCAAACGATGTTTGAGACTTACATTTTCTCTGGCAGCTAAGAGTAAAGAATGGCTTATGCTTTGATGGTGAAGAATAGCAGAAAGAAATTATTTAATCCTGTCCTGCAATGAGATTTTTTTTTTCATTAAGTACATTTAAAATCCATATAGATCCTTCCTACAAAGTTATTGATTGCAAATTCATGAGTAGATGAATCCCACTGAACATAATTATACCAGATAATAATGCTGTTTGACCTAGTTAAGAAGTCTGAGAATGGATTTTGACTTTAATGGACTCTTATATATTTTGTTATTAAACATGGTCGACCTCCCTCTCCATTTTCCCTCCTACATGTTTGTTTTGTGTGTGTATTTAACTAACTTAATGGTTTTACAAAGCGCATAAAACCATGAGCATAGTTATATGCAAGACAAGAGTCTTGACACTAATGTCAGCCATTAGTGGTGTCAAATTAGAGTCCTCAGCACGTTCATGGATGAAAGTAAATCCTTGTAAATTTTTCTGCCTTTTACATACTCTGGCATTTTAGCAAAACGAAGATACTTGTAATTCTCTCATGGCAGTGTTTATAATTGCTTCAGTTTGACAGTTTTCGCTTGTTTTTTGGGGGATAAGTTCATTGCCACCTGACGAGTTTGTGCATGTGAACACACCCATGACTGTAGGATAGCCTTGACTCTGCTGCTGGAAGAGTAAAAAGCCAAGCCCTGTCCCTGCACTGGCTCTGTGTGCTGGCACACAGCTGTGTATGATGTGTGCCTTGGACAAAGATTGTGTCAAAATTGATACACGTGCTGCTTTTCCAGTTCAGTCCTTTGCACAGCTGCACACTTGTGTTTGCTTGCCCAGGAAAGGAGAGAGCTGGCTGGCAGGGATTGCATCCCTTGACAGTACTGCAGCTTATGCCATCCAAAGTGGGCTGTGTGAAACTATAGCCAAGGACTGGGGTCCGTGGTATTGCTGGTGGATATAAGGCTGTCCTGGCACCATGTTTCCATGGCTGCATGGTCATGACCTCTGCCTTGTACTGAAATTTTTGGTTCAGTCTGGTTATAGTCCAGTTGCTTCTTTTTTTCTTGTCAGCGTTAGATTTTTGCCCAGTTTATCCATTTCCTCTGTTTTTGCATGAGCCTGAGGAGAGAATTTACCTGGGTTTAGATCAGTGTAGACAATATTGGGTTTTCATCCTTAGTGAGGGAAGCTGTTTTATGGGTTTGAAAGTTAAAACACTAAGGTGGTCCCTTAGTGAGGATTAAATTGTTATCACAAAGTAAAGGTAGAAGATATCATCACTTAGAAGATGATAAGTTCTCAATGATTTCCTGATTCTTAAGTGACAGGGGCTTTTTGAATGTGATATTTTAAAATCTGATGACGGAAATGTGTTATGTAGACATGCTATTAAGAGTTGTCTACATGAAGCACATCTTAATATAGTTTTGGGTTAAGGAGCACAATGGTCTTAGTTTCCCCATAGAGCGAAAAGAGCTGGTTGAGTACCAGCTCCTCATTCTTCAGGAGTAGGAACTGGACCAGAGCTCTGGGATCTGTGCTTCGGTCCAGATAATGTGCCAGTTGTGGCATATCCAGTAGGTAAGTCTAGAATGAGCTGAAGCTGCTGCTTTGCTAAATTTCTTCTGCCGAGACACAAGTAATGATATTCAGAAGGACATTTAAACACTCTTAAGTCTTTCCAGCCTGTTAGCTTCAATATGTCTTTTAAAATAAGACAGTCCAACTTGTTTGTTGACTAGAACAAAGCTTTAACTTTCTTAGAAACTCTCATATTTAGGATAGAAGCAATACTGCATGTATTAGAAATGTGTGGTGTGTGTTATGGGTCCTTAGCTACTCAAATTTCTGTTCTGTTTATCTGATGGAGATGAGAGTTGTTCAAAATCTGTATGTTGCAGCATTCTTCTGTTTTGCCTATCCCATGCTTGGTATTTCTGTTAGTTACCTGCTATGGCTAGGAAGGATGTATTTATTCCTTCTTTTCACCTCTTCTCAAGCCTCTGTGCTCTTGTACTTGGCACATAATTAATCTCTCTCATTTTCTGGGCTGCCTTTGGAAGCACTGGGGCTTAAGGATGGCAAGAATACACATGCTGGAGGATGTAGGCATTGTGAAGACATGAAATATTTTTTGAAGTCCCTGAAATGTTTGTGTTTCTGTACTGAAGGAGGAGGCAATCATCAGATGTGGGATGAGAAAGAGTTTTGGGTTGTCATCTTCCTTTTGCAGTGTCCACTTCATTCTGTTTCTTAATGCTTTTGTGTACTTCTATCTGGTGAACTTCTACCACAGGGATCTAGATCAGGGCAGTGACTGTGATGTCCCATTGTCTCTCTGTGTGGGACATACTGTCTTTTAGGGCCTCTGTTACTGAGGTTAAAGTGCTGCATTGAAGTGTTAGAGGATGTTTAGAAATGTTTTATGACATGTGCAGTGTGTGCATGTTCTGATGTTACCCCTGGTTCCTGGGAACTCAGTTTTGTCACCTTGTGCAAGTCTTTCCAGTCTCGAAGAAAGGATACTGCAGTTTATGTACAGGAAAAAATATGCATTACTCCTACTAAACAGCAAGTTTGTGCAACAGCATAGAGAGTAAAAACAGGTCAGTTGTAGTACTCACAACCTTATGCAAGGTAACCTTTATTTCTGATTAGAAGCTAAAGTAGTTGGGGGCATTCAGTTTTCACTCCTGCAGAGTTGCTCACTTCACTAATGCATTTGATAAATGATAAATTTCAATAGAAGTTGCAGGAGTCTCTGTTATGTTATGTAAAATGTAACTTTCTGAATTGATAGAGGATATAATGAATGGCCAAGACTTAAACTTGAGAAGATGTGAAGTACCAAAGGTTTGGTCTCCATGTTTGGGCTCACGTATTTTCATAAATGAGTTGAAAAAAAAGTGAGTAAAAGTTGTGGATAATATTTAGCTAAAAGGGTTTGCACATGTAAAAACTGAGAACACATAAAAAAATTTTCAGGTTCAGCAAAATAAACCAAATGCGTTTTCTCACACTTTACCTGCAAAAAGCCTTTAAAAAGCTTACCTGAACAAATCATGAAATGTAATAGAATAAAACAGATGGGGGCTAGGCTCCTTGCATGACTGTCTTAGGAAAATAAAATCTTAATAGCAATAGATAAGAATTGTTAATATCAATTCCTAATATAAATTCAAAAATAACATCTTCAGTCATGGAATACACTAGGGAAATATCAGACCTCCTTTGGTACATCTGGGTCATCATTAAGAGGTGTCAACAGTTATTTTGACATACTGTGTGCAAGACAAGAATTATAATTATTTACCCTAGTTGTTTTGTGTGTTAAACCTGTGTGTGAATTCTGAAGCAAGATTTTCAGTACTGCAGTTCACATTGCTGGCAGCTTTCACAATAAATAAATACTGTGGAGTGCTTAGGAAGAAAAATAAAATTAAAGGGTGATGACTATATGTAAAGTTCGTATATGACAATTTCGGTATAAAAGCAAAAGCATTAATTCTTAGAAAATTAGACTGATACATACACTGCTATTTGTATTGATTAATTAATATTTTTTACAAGTGACAAATCTTTAACATGTGTGACTAGAAGATCAGTTAGCATGACATGTCTAAAAAGGGTTTGTGTTATTGTTAGCAAAATCAGCTTACTGACAAAAAGTGCCAAGGAAGTATTTATCTTGAAGGTATTTGGATACCAAATAGAAATGTGAACTTCATGGGTAATCTTTAAAATGGAATCAAGCAGATGCCTCTCATAATATAGGGGTTATGATAACCCATTTCATTCAACCTTCTGATTTTTAGTCATACTTGAACTGAAGGTACTGTATGTTAATCATGGTCATTGTAGAGCATTTTATCAGTAACAGAAGTGATCTACATTGTAAAACCCTTGTGCAACTAAAGAATTATTCTGACCTAACTAAAACAAACAAATTCTTGTTTTGTGTTACAGTTAGTTGTTTCCTTCTGTTTTAGAGAATTTACTGTGTGAAAATGTGTGTGTGTTGAATGGGAAAATATAAAGTGACTGGCACTGTGTTTAGAAGCTCTGCTTTATGGCTCTGTGTTTTTCTTGGTTTTTTCCTGTAGCCTCCGCACCACCCAGCAGAGTAAATAAACGTAGAGTTTCTCCAAGTGTTGTTTCCACCTGGGAAAAGAGAGGCATCATCATGTCTAACATTACTATTGACCCAGATGTGAAACCTGGCGAATATGTCATCAAAAGTCTCTTTGCTGAATTTGCTGTTCAAGCTGAAAAGAAAATTGAACTTGTAATGGCTGAACCTTTGGTGAGTCCTTTTTTTTTCATAGTATCCCTTGAAACAGTCTTGTTTTTTTCTGAAATAGGCTGATTTATCATATGTATGGTTACTGAATAAAGCACTCCCAGATATTGTTGACTTTTCAAAGGGATTACTTCAGGAATAAATAGGCTTCTGCAAACAGGGTTGCTACCTGATTTGTTTTATTGACTTGTGTTAAAACTGTTACCTAGTAGTTACTGGAAACAAGACCTCTTAATATCCCTAAGGTCTGTGAAGTTACAAAAGGAAATAGCAACAACAAGAAATGTTCCTTCATGAATACTGTGAAGTGTGTTTCCTGTCAATGTTTCTTTGAAGTAATACTTGGACAATATACTTTCAAGAAAAGATTCATTTGCTTTGTTTTCCAAAGTAATGATACTAACACCTGGAATAATATAGTCCACATATATTGCAGATTAGGCAAAAATGCAGAATTCCATTGGTGATCCAGACCTCGTAGTCTTGAAATAAATGGATTTCTTTTAATCTGGAAATTTCTGGCAGAAAAAAAAACCAAACCAAAACCACAGCAAACAAAACCAGCTTTTTTTTTGTTAAGCTTGGAAATTCACTGGGCAGGTGAGACACTGTGGCTTGCAGAAGGGCAGCTCACAGAAAGCTTCTGTTGGCAGCCACTGCTTACCAAAGTGTTCATGTGCAGAAGTGCATATGTGAGCATTTGAGCCCCAGTTTTGAAACTTTAGGAAGAAGTTTTCTTAAGAAGCAGTCCAAAAGAACACAAATACAGGGCTAAAACTGTTTTGTGGATTATGGAATCATCTTCAACTACAACCATTACTAGATAAAAGGCTGAGGAAAATGAAACTTTCTTCATACCTGTTCTTTATATGTATGCCTGTGTGTACCAGGCAAGCCTACAACATCAGCATAACTTGCCTCTTTGCTTTTGGACATCCAAAAAAGTCATGTATTCAGGAGGGGTTTATAAGAAAGCACAAAACCTTCGTAGCAAAAGGGGCACACAAGTGAGAGGAGAGCTGTAGTGGCAGTGATGCTGTGGGTGCAAAGGCAGGTAGCTCCACTGTCCACCTGTGGGCCAAATGCTGCTCCTCCAGCCCCATTTCCATTCATCTGCTGAACAAACAGGGAGGGTAATGCTTGACCAGAGGGACAGACTGCCTGTAACTGAGATGAGCTGAAGAGGGCTTTTCCTGCAGATGCAGCTAGTTTGGAGTTAAATCTAACCCAGAAAACTGGTAGCAAGGTAAATATAATAGCCCTGGAGTTCACTTGTGCTGCAAAATTTGTCCCTAGACCAGATTAAATAAATCCTCTGTCAACAATCCCAGGTTGTGTCTCCTTGCCGTGCTGTTGACTGTTAATTAAACAGATGTTTTTAAATCTGTTAATCATACAAAATTGAAATATCTTGCCAGATTAAAAATTAGAAACCCCATGAAACTAATGAAATAATGCGCTTTTCACAGAAGAGTGATTCCCAGCTCTGTTGCCTGGTGAGGTTTTATGGTGATTGCATGAAGTCTACCTTAGTCAAGATTTTTTACTGATAAGAATCTGAAGTCAGTATTTTGTGTGTATACAGTGTGTATAAAATTCTTTAGCATAAGGCAAGAAATTACAAATATTACTGAAGTAGTCATCTATGAAGGTTTTAAACGGTTTTGCCTGGGTTCATTTGCTAAGCTGAATTCCTTTAAACAAAATGTATTTTAATGGAATCAAATGTAATTTATATGTATAGCCAGCTTTCCTTATTTTATATTGGTGGGTGAGAAGGACTATATAGAAAACCAGCAAATTAAGAGAGGTGCTAAAAGCTGTGGAAAAGTGAAACAACCTGAGCCTGTATAACATAAAGAGGTAGAAGGGAATCCTTAAGTGTCCCACTGAAAGGAAATACTAAAATATTGAAGCAGCTTTATTTCTGTATGTAGAATTTAAGTACTGAACATTCAGTTCTAGTGTATGAAATTTAAAAAGAAAGATACAAAGGCTGGAAGAGCATCAGAAAGGCACTGATTGTGATTGGATGAAAGGCTTTAATGGAAGAGAGGAAAGCCCTTTATTATTTTAGTGTGATTTGATTTTGTGGAATGATTTGGCTACAAATGAAAGTGTGGAGAATATATGTAGGGTTACATAAATCTTTAATGAAGCCAGGCTGTTGGGTGAGGCTGTTTGAGAGAATTTAAAGCCAGACCAATCAAAATTGGGAGCTAGACACTTTTTAAAACTTGAACATGTCAGCAGGGGAGCAAAAATTAATTAAAATATAAATTTAAAAAATGTTGCTGTGGATCAAGACAGCATCTCTGGGTGAGGGGTAGTATCATTTTTGCTGGATGTATAGATTATGTTTAAAAGTAACTGGCTTGTGATTTTAGGAATTAACAGAATGGTTTCTCTGGCTGTGAATTTTACCTACTTTCTTCTTACTAATTTAATTAAGAGTTCTCTGCTTGCAAAATTGTAATACCTCAGCGTTTTCAAAGTTACAGGCAGAACTTAGCAAATGCTTAAAATAAATGATTAAATGAAAGCAGCAAGTGTAATGACAGGATGGAAGATCATCCTTTTAGTGAATAAATGAAGTTAAACCACTTTTTTTTTTAATCAGTTATTCTAAATCTTTTGCAGCAGTATATAGTTTTAAAGGAAAAAAGAGCCCAAGAGTAGTCTTGTAGCTTAAAAAATACTCCTTCTCAGCTGAGAAATGACACTGAGGAATCACACCAGCCTTCCCTAAATGTGACATGATCCATACCAGTTAAAAAGATTAGTGATAAACTCAATTATTTTGTATTTTGTCAAGCTGCATGTAAGTATAGATGGTTAGAATTTAAGCAGAGAGTTTAAGATGTGCCACCAAGTTGATAAGCTGCTAAGTTACTAAACTGTAGTTGTCTCATGTTTAAGGCAAAACTAGCAAGAGTATTTAAGCCTGTTACTAACAGAAGCAATTTTATTCCATTGTGGAAATACTAAACGTGGCTCAGACTAGCACTCTACACTTGGCAAGTCTTGCCTAGGTGCTTTCAAAAGCTGGTCTGAAGTAAAATTTAGCACAGTACTCTGTTTGCCCCTGGGGCAAGGATGCAGGCACTGCCCAGCCCTGGGGCTGGAGGAGGCAGGGCAAGCATCCCTTGTCCAGTTTCTTTCCTGCAGCTTGGAGGACAGACAGAAGTACACTGGTCTGCTGTGCACACCGGAGCCACCCTGCTGAGGTGTGCTAGCCACCAGAGGATGGTGCCAGGGAATATTGGAGAGGGGCCAACGGGTGGGACCTTTTTCTATGGGTGCAGTTGTTTGCACAGCACATGCACGTCTGTCTACATCCTGATCCCTGCTGCCTGCCATGTGTTGACATTTCTCCTTTACACAATGGATGCAAACTGCTCTTTGCTTAATGCAATAGCATTTTGGTTTTTTCATTTCATTTGTAAAAGATAAATGTAGACCTGTTATTTTCATCTCTCTCTGAACTTCAGGAAGCCAGGAAAATAAATCTTAAATTATTAATTCAGTTAGAGTTTCCAGACCTTTACTTTATGCTGTTGAATAGATTTTTGTAAATCATGTGAGATGACTGGAGCCATGACAAAGAAGAGGTAGAAGAAGACATTGAAAAAAAATAGATTTTAAAGCCATACAAATAATTCAAAGTCCTTGATAAACCTGTGACTGGGTTCAAGAGTGTTATTTGGTTATGTCACCTTTGTTTGGTCAGTGTTACATTAACTCTACAGTGGTGTTTACCTTTTAACAGTTAAGATCCTTAGTGCTGAGGAAACATAATAGAGAGGGTTATGAACTTGTAAGGTCTTTATTCTTTCTGACCTTAAAATCTTAAACATTTGATGTACAGAAGTGTCTAAATTAGTATGGATTATGGGAGGGAAGCTAAACTTTCAGAACTATCTTTAAAAGTTTGCTCTCTATTGGCATGGATTTCAACTTCTTTATCAAAAGACTTACAGGTTATTTCACTTCTCTTTGATTTGTCATTCTTTTCTTTAAAAATTTGTCTTTAGGCACATGCAATGTGTGTAGTGAACCCAGGGTTTCTTTACCTGTGTGGTAGTTTTGTAGTATTATGGTGGAAACATAGTATGTTGGGACATTGTATCCTAAGGAGACTTAAGGAACCTGGCTTTTCCCATCTTCTTACAGGAAAGTCACTTCTCTGTCTTCTAAGGAAATAGTTTTCTAGTTTTTCTCCTTTAGCTTAATTAGCAGTGATACAATATTTGTATAGAGTGGAACATTTCTTGTGCTTCTGCTTTATAGATAAGATAACAATTATTTGTGCAGTTTATCTGAAAGCATAATACAGATAACATGAATTCACCTGCAGCAGGCGTTTCCATGTAATAAAAAAGGAGGGAGGAGTGCTAGCTAAAAGGAAGTTCTGCTTTGCAAGTGCTCTCTGGAGCTTGTAGTATATGCTTCAAAATATCAATTCTCATAACAGTATTTTGAACAGATTTAACATGTAAAATTACATTAATTTGAAAGAGTCAAAAAAGTGGAACCTTTCCCCCTTGCTTTTGAATAGACAGTGAAAGAATATTAACTAATATATCAGTTGATCAACAAATAGAGCTATTTCAGAATAATAAATGCTTTTTTTTTGAAACCCTTCTTAAAATAATTTTTAATTTAGGCATACTGGAAGTAAACATAAATGGTGGTATTTTCCTAGATAATTAAGCGGATTTCTTTGGATTATGGCAAGTGAAAATGACTTGTGAATTGGTATCTGTATTATTTCAAGTTATACTTTCAGAGTAGGCAAATGCTTTTTGCCTGGGCAATGTTGAACTCAAGTTTTCAGAGGCTGTAAAAGTTGCCAGATACTGTGTTCTTTGAACACCAAATACAGCTGCACTTATAGGAGAAAATGCCAGAAATTGTGCTGTATTTTCAAGATTACAATTAGGATAAGAAAAAATAAGTTGCCAGTTCAAACCTTGGATTTGGTACATGCAATAGGAGTTTTTATCTGTTGAACATATAGTCTGTCTCTTGCAGCCTTGCAAGTGTTAAACACTGAGCAATGTTGACTTTCTAAGTTTTTGTCAACCGCCTGACAGCGTGGGTGTTGTCTCATACTAAACTACGGAGCAGTTACTTTGTGCTGAGTTACAACCTGTTGAGAGCAGTGCTGGCTATCAGTATTGCTCACACCTCCTTTGGCATGCCAAACCAGGCAAGTTAACTACTTGACTTACCTTGCTCCATAAAACTTCCTTGTTTGCTTACTGCAATCTAATGTGAGCTATTAACTCTTTACCCTGAGTATTTTTTCTACTTTCCTTTTGAAAGATAATGTTTTGGACTCATTTATAATATTATTAAGTGAAGAGTAGTTTGAAATTTTTTAAAATAACAGGAAATGCTCATCAGATCTTTATATATGTTACCACTTTGCAGTGTGCCCTTAAAGCTGTTACTGTGGCACTCGGGTTGCTGTAAATCATTGACCCTCAGAGCCAGTGCACAGGACTGAGTGTTCCTTCTTCTTTTTCTTTTTTTCTTCCCTTTTTTTCTTCTTTTTTTTTTTTTTCTTCTTTTCCTCCTCCTTTTCTTTTTTTTTTTACTTTCCAGGGTACCTGAGCAAGTATAAAATTTGTATTTCTTGTAAGTGTATAATTTCGTACTCTACACAGTGACCAGTGAGAATTACTATTTACTATTAGAGTTCATGAATGTTTTGTTTCTGTAATGCTTTAATCCTTATTAAATTATTTTGTCAGGAATATAATTTAATTCTGCTTTTAGCAGAGCAGTATGTCATATGCTACTGGTAGCAATAAATATTGTAATAAGTAAAATTCTAGTAATATTGTTTCTTTTTGGTCCCTTATGCAGTTATTTCAAAATGAAGCTAAGGGTTATTCACATTCCTCTTTTCCTGGAGTAGGTTTTCTAGCTATGTTTCATTGCAGTTCAGGAGAACTGATTGGATATGCATTGAACACTTGTCTTTGCCTTCGTGAAGACATTTTGAAAATAATTATTGTAGCTTAGAATAATTGCCATATATGAACATGAATACACTTGTTAATTGAGATGGGAATGGCTTTCCTTCTGAGTTACACTTGACACCCACCACCCAGCTGGTCCCCATTTGGCCCTGACATTTCCTGTTTGTCAGTCTTTAATGTTATTATTGTTAATATTGTTATTGTTTAGCTTCTGAATTAATTTTTGGGAGTATACTTCACATCTCCAGAAATGTTTCTATCTGAAAAGCAATGCAAATATTTACATTAAAAGTTATTTCTTTATTCTGTAATATAACTGAGAAAGAAGGAATCTATCTTTGATGATAATCAATTACATTGTGAAATGTATGTTTCTTTTTATTTTTTTTTACAGGAAAAGCTCTTGTCCAGATCTCTTCAAAGAGGTGAAGATCTTCAGTTTGATCAGGTAGGAGACATATAATTGAAGGCAACTTTTATTGGATTAAGGCGGGCTCTGTTTTTGCAGAATATTGGTTCCACTGCTGTAATAACTTAGAACATCCACATCTGAATCTGTGTCAGAAGACTTAGACTCTGAATGTTAGTTAGACTTTATTTTCCATTTTAGAATATGATAGTAAAAACCACTAGAATAGATAATTATTTGAAGGTGGCAGAGAAAACTGGTGGAAGAAAGATGCTGAAATGTGCTAGAGGACAAAAAGTCTTAGTTTATTTCTACTATCACTTCTTGTTTGAGTGTTTGGAGTTCTGTTTTTATAAACAAACAGTGTTAATTGTATTTCAGTAACACGGCTTTTACTGAGGGCTTTTTGGTTCTATGGCAGAACATGTACGGTAGGTTCAAAGTGTTTGTCCTTTGCTGAGAGTATAGACACACTGGTGGGCAATCCCATTTCACTTACTCTCAGTGAACTGTGTCTGGCATGACTCTCTGCTCAATTTATTCATATTTATTGTCTGTGTTTCTAATTCTTTGATAATATAGACATGTTTGTGTCCCATAACCACTTCCTTGCAATGGAGAGGCAGCGTTCAGAGGAAGCCCCATTAATTGCCTGTTCTGTTCCTGACTGTTACTGAATAGCATCTGTTAGATAAAGCTTATTGTTCTGTCCATATCTTTTGTAACTGAATTTTTGGTTCACGCTTTCCATTACTCTTTGGATACAGGTGTTAGACATTGCAGTGAAATCCATGGACCTGCCTCTACTTTTCAATGAGTAGCCATCCATGAACCTGTTTTCAGTCCTCCCAAAAGAGACTCAAATATTAGCATGTAATATTTTATGTACAGTTTCCTTTTCAAAGAATAACAAATAGAAAACCACCTCCAAAGACTTCACACAGCCCTTTAATATCTTCTAATCTAACCTGCTGCCTTTATCTCCTAAATGAAAGTTTACTCATAAGCAAGGGAAATGGGTAAGGGGGAAGGGTTTAAATTCTTTGGTAGCTACAGGATATGATGTTGTTTTAAAGCTGACCAAAACCTGAAAAATGGGCATGATAGGGATGATCTAGGGAAATATGTAAATCAGTACTATTTTAAATTTTTTCTACTGACTGGCTCCCCCTTCCTACTGCTGTCTTTTTCCTGAGTTAAGGATGTTTTCTATAAATCACTAGCTGTTATTTATTAAACTACAGAGAGGTTCTATAAACAGGCTGAGTGGAGAGAAATGAAAAATAAAACACGTAGCTTTTAAAATTTGGTAATATAGAAACAAACTAGTTTTCCTGTAAGTACACTGCTGTCAAAAAAATTGTTTTGATTGTGTGTGTATATATGTGTATGAGTTCTTATTTTGTTCTTTTGTTATTTGTAATCTACTTTGGATTAATTGAGATCTAAATTTTAATGCAACTGAGTAACTGCTTTAGACAGAGCTGAATGGCTGCCTTATGGTGACAGGGATTGGGAACTTTGTTAGGGAATTTTTCACATTGTTTGGCAAAAGGAAGTCAGACAGCTTGATGTATAAAACCCTTATTAAGAACAATTCTCCAGCAGTGCAGAAGTTTTCAGATTTAAAAAGTGATTGGCAACGTGTGGGAATGAGGAGGATCCAGAGGTCACAGCCACAGCATCCAGCAGAGAAGCTAGAGCTGTTGCTGGGCCAACCTTGTTCATCCAGAGGTCTTTATGGAGCCAGGAATCTGAGTCTAAAATGTGGCTTTACCTGTTCTGATAATGGGGTCTGAGCTAGTAAGTGTTGTACTTTGTGAATAAAGGGAGCATGCTTGGAACACAAGAGGGACTCTGGGACTAAGGTGGTATCTAATTAAGACTTGTTCTCTCAGCTCAGTAAGTGATGAGAAGAGGGATGGAGGAGGAAGGCATGTAATGTTGCCTGCCCCTCTAATGAAAACGTAAAATAACGTTTAATGGGATTATAAGTCATTTTTGTTGGAAGCATAACCAGATCAAGAGGGCTACTATGAAAACCAAGTGTGAAAAATCAATAGCTTTTAATTTTCAGACAGTAGAAATCTTCTGTTTGTCATTCAGTTTCTTAATTGGAACAATAATATAAATTCAGCTAAAAGAAATGAAATTTTGGAAAATGAGAAGGAAGTTTGTATGTTGATATACTTGTGAGCTGTTAAAAATGTTAGCATTTTAGTACCAGTGCTTTCCCTTTATCATTCCTAGCACATCAGGAAGCTACCGGACGGGAGGTTTTTTATAGAGCATATATTGCATTTCTTAAAATATTTTTGCTTGTACAGCTTGAAACTGAAATAGCTTGTATTTTTCTATTTTTGTTTGTTGTAGGAAACATACTTGGCAATTTCCTACTCTTGTCCTAAGACACCAGAACTTTATGATCACACAGAAGCCTGTCTTGGCCTTCTCAGTGACTGAAAGCAGATGTGTGTGAGGTTCAGGCTTGTTCGTGATTAGGCACAACTTGAGCAATGTTTTCAGGATCAGGATTTTGGCCAAAGCTAGAATTTGTGCTCTATCATCTTACTATAATTTTGCATCTCTCTTTTTACCTCTCACTGTGCTGTTGGATATGTTATGTGAAGCAATAGGCAATATGTTACATCCTTTAAGACTTGAGCAGGATTTGCTGTTTCATTCTGAGGAACTGAAGTATACATCATGATGACTATTGCAGCCCTGTCCTCCTGGGTATTACAGGAGCACTCTTTGTCTGGACTGCTGCTTTCAACCTAGGCATAATGTAATGCTAAAATAAGAGAGTTTTCTTATTTAAGAAATACAATGTGTATTTTTTGTATAAGAAATTCTTTTTTTAATATAAGATGATTTTGAATTTAGTATCTAGGCAGTATAGTAATTATTTGAAATGAAAAATAGCTGATGTTCTGCTTAGATGCTATGCAATATGAGCAAAGATGTCATCTTCCTGGTAATTCCAGTGCCTTTTCATTAGAATGCCAAGAATGCAAAACTTGGCAGGAAATAAATAATTACTACGCAAAACTGAGTTTATTTTTCAAGAGGAAAATGCTTTATTATGCCAGTAGTTTCTGGGTTTAGCACTTTACCAGTGACATTTTTGAATGCACGTGGTACATGCTTGTTTCTGTGGAAGCCAATGTAAATTGCCCAACTACTGGAACATTTATGAATAGTGATAGTATTGATAAATTGTGTAAACTTGCAGGAAAGCCTAAGGAAAAAGTTTAGTAATGCTTAAAATACGGCTTGCTTCTTCTGCTAATAAACCCATCAGTTCAGAGCAATATTTAATTCTTGTGACTTGTATAACTGGCTGGTTAACAAGCTGAGTAATATATTCAGAAGATTGAAAGAGGTAAGAGGTTCTTTTGAGGTTTTCTCGTGGTTAACGTGTCCCCATCCCTTCCACAAGCCTAAAAACCCAAGATGCTTCAAATGAGGAAAAAGAAATAATAGCATTAATGTTATATCAGTACATGTAATGGCATAATATTATATTGTTATCTGGAATAGTGAATGAGAAATAAGTTACAGCATGAGCATGGCTTCTATTAAAACCTCTTATTTGAAAGATCCAAGAGATGAGTAATACATGGCATCAGTGAGCAACATGGTAACTCTCCCATTCCAGCCTGTGTTTTGGGAATGGGCCTGCTCCCTGCTGCCTCCTGGAAGTGAGTTTATAATGGCATTGTGCTGTCTTCAGTCATTCTTCTCCTTGCCAAGCTGGGTTAGTTATGAGTTCTCTTAAAGTGTTTAGTTAAAGGAAGCCTTAGAGGATTTAAGTTTAATAACATCTTAACGTCTTCCTTCTATAATGTTTTCTATTGCCACATCTGTTGCACAGATGAGTTTACTACTCATACGGGTTTTCTGAAAGAAAGCAGTAGATACGGCAGTTGTCTAAAAGTTAATATAGCTTGAGACCTGGACCAGTCAGATGTATTAAAGGCAATGTAGAATATCTAAAAGGCTCTTACTTTTATTTATATAATAACCAAAGAAGCAGGTTTTCTAAAGTTAGATGCTTCCTCAGTTTAGGAGAGTTGCCTCTTACCTGTCATTTGTGATGTGAAGGTGTGTATACCTCAGAAATACATACAGCAACGTTCAGGGACATCCTAAAAGCTCTGCTGTTTCCTCAATGGTTTTATACATGTTAGATATGTAAAAATTTGTTATTTTGTGATCCCTGTGAGCTTTGGAACACTTTGCTTGAATTTATTATAGTAATGGACTCAGTGTGTAGTATTAACAGTAATTGTCCTAGGTGAAAAGGAATATTAAGTTGTCACTTTGTGAAGTTACATGATACATGGTTTTTAGCATTAAAAAACAATTTGAAAGGATAATTAAACTCTAGGTTTTTTTTGATTTATCATGCTAAAGTATTTTTCTTACTCTTTCAGTTGATAAGCTCTATGAGCTCAGTAGCAGAGCACTGTCTCCCCTCCTTACTACGCACCTTGTTTGACTGGTACAGGCGTCAGAATGGAACAGAAGATGAATCTTATGAATATAGACCTCGGTCAAGCACAAAGTCAAAGGGGTAAGAGTTTTCCTTGCAGAAGTCTGTTTGATTTTTGTGTGCTTTCTCATAACAAAATGTGTGCTTTGTACTTCTGTGACAAGTATGTTGTATTTGGATTTGTCCTCACCTAACTTTGTGTAGAAAGAGCACAGACTTCTTTGAGGTAGTGTATTTAACTTGTGTTGGTGATATGTATGTAGTGACTTAGTGGTTTTGGTGTGGATATACAGAAGGAAGTTGGATACTGGTAATTCCAAGATAGTTTGTCCCTTTTCAAGTTGTTTTGACTGTTGGCAGGTCCTTTCAGGAGGAGGGGGCAAGATGTCAGTGCTGTGCCAAACCCCCAAGTCTTACCAATACCCACTTTATACACATGTGCAACAGTGATTATGTGAAAAACAATGCAGACATTGTCTCTGCAATATTTGTGTTCAGTCTTGTGTATGATACCTGCTTTCTTGATTTCTTATTTTAGGGATGACCAACAACGTGAAAGAGATTATCTACTTGAAAGGAGGGACTTAGCTGTAGATTTCATTTTTTGTTTAGTTTTAATAGAGGTTCTAAAACAGGTAAGTTCTTTTGCTTTGGAAAATTAATTCTAATATTTTGCTTTTAATGTTGGTTTTGATCATCTCCTTTTAATTTTTATTTTAAAAAGTAGAACATAGCTATGATGTGCATATGCAAGGCTGTAATTATACTCTCAGTTACATAAAGCCTTTGGCCTCTCTTGTCTTTTCTTTACATGCCTGCATTGTCTCAGTTCATGTGTCTTGGAAAGCTGCTGATGTACTGCAAAAAGCAAAACTGTGAAAAATACCATTTTATTTATGTTCAGTACCCTTTGTCAGCTTAAATGTTTTTGAAATACAGGGTGAGATTGTTGAATAATGAGAGTAAAATGTCACTTAAAAATTAGAGAAGGTATGTAACTTTGCTTAGAATTATCCTTATTTGGCTAAGAATGCCACTGCAGATGGTGTAAATGTTCATAAATTGCAGAATTAGTTTGATATATGCCAGCAAAGGATGTGTCCTTGAACACTGGTGGGAGAGATTTCTGCAGGGCGTCTCACAGTACTGTTTATTTGCTTCATACATACATGTATGTATAGGTGCTACATACGTGTACATGTTATGTGCATTTCAGATACCTGTTCATCCAGTGCCAGATCCTTTAGTACATGAAGTTCTAAACTTGGCTTTTAAGCACTTTAAACATAAGGAAGGGTAAGTTTCACTTGTGTACTTTAAAATATTTTGTATTACCAGCCTGTGCTTGATAGTTGTGATTGCTCGCCTTTGCCTCGCATGTAACATGTTGGTGATAATACTGGTGTAAATGAACACTGGTTGATGATGTCTTTAAATTGAAAACATATCTTGAAAGAACACAGCTGTGTTCGATGTAACACTGAGTTTATTTTGCCTAGAATATACAGAATGATTTGCATATGCAGACACAGTAAGAAAAATCTGAGTTTGGATAACTACAGTAAAATTTCTATCCTGTTTATGTTTCTTGCAAAATAAGAAATGAAACATTACTTTAAATGTCCACCCATGCATTTTATGTTTGAATTTAATTGTTTTTATGGCAATAATTTGCCTTGCTAAGGGACAATCTTTTCATTTGTTACTGAGAACTTGCTTTTGGTTTAGAAGATCAAAGTTGTATTTAATGGGGTTTTTTCCATTTATTGGGGTTTTTTTTCTCTTTAGGTATTCAGGAACCAACACTGGGAATGTGCATATTATTGCAGACTTATATGCAGAAGTGACAGGGGTTCTTGCTCAATCAAAGTAAGTTCAGTCTCTGACTCTTTGTGTTTAGGGACAAACCAATGTAGATGTAAAGACTATTTAATACAGCAGAATCTATTCATGTCCCTAGTGACTAATCCTGTAAGTGTCAAGTGTAGCCAGGTGTAGTCTGTTGTGTCTGTCTTATGTTCCTGCACAGTAAAATTGAACAAATCAAGAAGTAATCTTTAGTACAATTGCTTTGCAGTCAGCTTGGTAGAGGCAAGGAAAGGAGGCCCTGTGCCAGTCAACTGTTGTTTAGTTAACTGGTACATTCTAATGTGCTGATCATTGTAGGCACTCTTAAATGCCTAGATTTGAAGTGTCAGGGTTCATCTTGCTTGTGTTTCTCATACAGTAGCTGCTGTTATTGCTACAGACTAAAGAAATTGGTTCAAAATTATAGACCTCATACAAAAGTAACTAAGAATGCAAATAATTGCCATCTGTATCCCTTGTTCAGGTTTCAAGCTGTTAGGAAGAAGTTTGTCACTGAATTAAAGGAACTGCGACAAAAAGAACAGAGTCCTCATGTAGTACAGAGTATCATCAGTTTGATTATGGGAATGAAGTTTTTTCGAGTGAAGATGTATCCTGTGGAGGATTTTGAAGCATCATTTCAGTTCATGCAGGTAAACAAACATTACAGAAAACTGGAATGAGTATAATTTTAAATGTTTAAGTCATGAAGCTACAATGACGTGCTGTGATCAATCCCTCACTCTACTTGTGTGCCATCCTTCCTCCTTTTCTGTTCAGTCCAGTTTTCAGGGGTGTGAATTATGTGTTTCCCTGCAGTTTGTGAGTGCCTGGCATCACGAGAAACCTTTCGCAATTGTCTCAGTAATGTGGCAAACCTGTAATATATGAATTTAAGACTGAATGAAAATGGGTAGTAATGCAATAATTTTCTGTCTTTATGAAAGCAGTGTATTAAAGAAAAAGAGTTATTTGATATATCATTTTTTTAACAGATGAGATGTCAAGACATTCTTTTCTTTAGAAACACTTACTATGGATTATTTGTTGTGTATGGAATGTTTAATTACAAATTTTCTTTGCATCAAAATCCTTTGAAAATGAAAATTAGTATATAAAAATAAAGTATAATTTTCTAATAATTTTAATGGAGATAAGCATTAATTTTTTTAAGCTTCAGAATAATCTGAGGGAAAATGTGCTTATTTATATTCTGTTGTATTCTGAGTACTCTTTATATTCTGAGTAAAAAGTAAATAGCTATCTGGTATTACAAATGTTCTTTTAATTTATTGAGGTGTATTGCTGGGCAAACAGGTTTTAAAGTTTCTTACGTTTTGTGAAGTCGATACTGTTAAGGAATATTAGACTAATACATTGCATGTTTTAAATTAAAACAGGCAACTAATGTTATACTGCTAGTGGTTTTTATGGCATAGTTACATTTGTATTCTTTTTTCTAAATATTTTTCTAATGTTTTCTTACTAAGGAATGTGCTCAATACTTCCTGGAAGTAAAAGATAAAGATATAAAACATGCACTTGCTGGTTTGTTTGTGGAAATTCTCATACCTGTGGCTGCTGTAAGTATTTTAATCCCCCCTGCCACACTCTTCCTCCCACATTAAATTGGGCTCTCATTATTAAAATTGCTTCAATTAATCCTCAAAATATTACATTTTTTTAGATTCAAAAAGACATCTGGTACTAAGGAGGGCTTACAAGAAGGCTGAAGAGGGACTTTTTACAAGGGCATGTAGTGATAGAACAAGGGGGAAGAGTTTTGAACTGAAAGAGGGTAGGATTAGATTATATTTCAGGAGGAAGTTTTTTACTGGGAGAGTGATGAGGCACTGGAACAGGTTGCCCAGAGAAGTTGTGGATGCCCCATCCTTGGAAATGTTCAAGGCCAGGTTAAATGGGGCACCGAGCAACCTGTCTAGTGAAAGGTGTCCCAGTCTCTGGCAGAGGGGGGAGTTAGAACTAGATTATCTTTAAGGTCCCTTCCAACATAAACCATTCTGTGACTGTTAAATAGATTACAAGCATCTTCACAGTCTTAAAGGGAGATATGTTGGCTTGTGTGTTAGCTAGTTTCCAAAGTTTTTTCAGAACTTTAAAAAATTGTCTGTTTTCCAGACACCTTTATTATCAGAGCATTGTGTAATTTTATACATGCTCTAAAAATTTGAAATTTCCTTGGTTTAATATTTGTTTTCTCCAGGGTCTTGTTGACTTTTCTTTGTTAGCTGAAAGCTGTTAAGCTCTTCCTAGGATAAGCTGAGATATTTAACATTTTTGCAGTCTGATAAGGAGAGTGCGAACTCTTACGCAAGAAGGAAGAATGTTTTGGCTAATTAAATAAAAATCATTTGTAGAGGTGAATGTCCACTAGACTTAATCCTTCAAGTGGAAGAGCAGTCAGTCATCTCCTGTGTGTGTTTTAAATCTAAAAGTAGAAATTTCACACAGCAGCCATGAACAAGGCAAAAAAAACCTTGATATCATCACAGTGTTGGATATACAGTGCCTGTAATGCTGCTTGTGAGAATGTTTCAGTCAAGAAAGGCTCTCTTTTCTCCCAGGCTGCTTTGCTTGGTTGTGTGAAGCTTGGTCAACAGGTCAAGAAAAAATAATGGCACCTGAGTATACATACTTCAAGTTGACCATTTACCACAAGCTCAGTTAATTTCTTCATAGTAGATTGATACTTGGTGTGGTTGTTGTCCAAAATGTTAGTTGTACTAGCGGATGCTAGGCCGCACTGTGTTTGGCATGCAGTTCTAAAAAATGGCAGGTTGTGGCTCTATGTTACAACTGATTATAGGGACATATCTTGCTATATCTGGACAACTGGGACATGTGGATCTTGTTTTATGGAATGGGGTCTACAAAGACTAGCACGCTGAGTGGGCATCCCATCTGAGCAAGATCATAGGAAAAGAAAGATAACTCGCTGAACTCTTCATCCTCTTTTAAATAGTTTACCTTGCCCTGGGCCATGGGCAAATGCTTCTTTCCCTTCCCTGGTCTGAGTCTTGGTTTTTTGAGGGGGTTTTTGGGTGGTTTTGTTTGTTGGTGAGTTTTTTGTTTTGGCTGTTTTTGTTTGGTTGGTTAGGTTTGTATTCTTGGAGGTTTGGGGTTTTTTTTAATGTTTAAATTAGAAAGGAGACAATCTTTTTTCATAAGACATAACTAGAAAGAGGTGGTTCTAGTAACTGTTTATTGGAAGAAGTTTTGATCTTACCCAGGCATACTTACACTCTTCTAGAGAAGAATTTCTTGTCCTATTAAAGAGTGAACACATTTTGTCATTTTGAATTCCATATTTGCTTGACAGTTGGTGTGGGAGTGCCGAGTGAAACTACTTAGCATTTAGGTAAATGCAAATATTAGTTTGCAGAATCATAAACATGGTGAAAACTGCTCTTACAATAATGAGGAAGAAGCAGCATTTGGGAGTTGGGGCTCTCCGGTGGCGAGGGCGGAGGCAGGAACACCGGCTGTGCAGAGCACTTGTGGTGGTGTGTGATCCCTTCCTACAAGCACAGCCTGAATCAGCGCTTCAGACAGTTGGGGAGGGAGGCTTGATCTTTCCTTCAGTCTCATTGAGTGTCTAATCATTTCACACAAATGGAGCTTCTTAAATAGAGGCAAAGAGCCTGCTCCCAGAGTGAGGTGCAGTTGAGCAGGTTAGTCATTCTCTTGAAAGATGTGAGATGCAAGTTGGAATATTTTTGATGCAGCTGAAGGAATTGAATGTAGAGTTTTCTGTATCTTGGATACAGAAAATCACTCAAGTGAAGAAGCTGTTGGGTTTCAGCATTGAGACTTCTTTGCTGTCATTCTCTTGCTTAGTCATTCAGGCATTTTAAGAAACCCGACCTGATTTGGACCCTGCAGGTATGACGAATCACAGCACATTCTGTAGCAGGGAAGTTAGGGCTGCTCTGAAAGCCTAAGTTTATATCCCAAAGCAACAATGTGGTGATGACAACTGACTGGTTTCTCATGTGGAGCTAGCAGAGTACTAATCAACCTATAGGTTAAGAATAGCAAAAGAGAAATAATTTGGTACATAGGCAGTGATTTAAATCGTAACTACTTTCTCAGTTCTTTCTGCTTGGATCTGTACACGTTACACAGATACATGCTGTTTTTATACTTCTACATCATGAATGTTTTTAGAGTGTTCTTAGCAAGGTGGGCATGATTTTTCTTTATATAGTGTTAGTCGATATCATGTCTATATAATATTAATAACTACAAATAACAAAAATTATCTTACATTGTTAGGAAATTATATGTACGGAGGACCTCTTCCAAAAAAGCCAATTCAGTCTCCAACATCCCACCCTTCAATTTGATAGATAAAGCAGAAACAGGTTAAAACAGTAGGTTGAGAGTATTGCTTAAATGGATCATCATAGGTATCCCAGAGAGAAGCCTAAGAGCCTTGCAGAGTTTTCGATGAAGAAGGTGGTAACTGCCTGGGTTGTGGAAGGAAACCTATTCTGTGTGCAAGAACAGAGCAGGTCAAAAGGATGTAGGGCTCCATGTATGTTTCATTAATTCTGAAAGCTGAGCAGAGACAACTTGCATGATTGGTTGACTGGTAATCCTGTGGATTATTTCTTAAGTTTTCAGTTTTCAGTATCGGAGGACAAAAAAGAAAACAGGAGCAGTTAAAGAGGGGAACTGTTAAAGTTACAGATATAAATTTTTTAAATAAATGAAAATATGCATATGAAGAGTTTCAATGTAGTTTTTATTTGTTAGTTGGTATCAAATACATTTTCTTCTTGAAGTATGGAATACAGGCCACATTCTTAAAACAGTTTCTTTTAGTGGATTGTTTTGCTGGGGTGGGGTTTTTCGTATGTTCGCTTTAATTGTTAATTTTAGCTGTGTGGTTGTAGTGTTTGGCATGATTTCTTATGCTTCTGTTTATATTTCAGATAAATACACTCAAATGCCTTCCTAATGTAAAATTTAACTTCTGAATGGTTTTAAATTCATGGACATCTTAATGTATATTTAAATGGCCTTCTGTGTAAATTTTTAAGCCCATTGATTTGTGTATTTTTTTTTAATAGGCTGTTAAAAATGAAGTGAATGTGCCATGTTTGAAAAATTTTGTGGAGATGCTTTATCAGACTACCTTTGAATTGAGTTCAAGAAAGAAGCACTCGCTGGTATTTTAAAGAAATATTTCAACTTCTCCATTTTATTCATCTTAGGCTCTTAAGCTAGTACATTATACGAGGAAAAGCTTATCAGTCATGTTAATTTAAATCTTAACGTCTCAGTATAATTAAATTCCCACAGTGTATTGTGCATTTGTTCTAATTTTGCTTTGTTTCTTTGTGCAGATATGTGCTCTTGTTATCTCATATGTGAGATTGTCTTGAAATCAGTGCTTGTTTTTGATTATTTTAGTGGGTTTTAGCAGAGTTATTTGACCTAATTTTTTTTTATAAAAAACTTGCGTTCAGAGGGTCTGAATATATTTAAATTAGGGTTAATTAAAAGATGCAAGTGTCAGACAAGACTTCTCTAGTTAAATAGCATCCTCTTAATAGCCCTGCTCTGTTTGTCTCCTCTTTTTCTTTTTCCAATATTTTTTTTATTATCTCTTATTTATGCACTGTTTGGTTATTTTTGATTACTATGGCAGCCATGTTTCAAATCGATTCACTTCACTTTGCTGGAAATGTAGAGCTAATTTTTGCATTTCAGTTGGCATATTCAGTAAATGCAAGTGAATTCAAAATGTTTTATTCTCACTTTCATGTCAGGGACAAGCTTTACTTTCTAGTATTCTGCACATATAAAGCATATATCATTGTATTGGTTAAACTACTTATGTAAGAATAACATAAAATGGTTGATGTTAGTATTCAAAATGTCATTTTATTTTTGAAGTTTGAAACATATCAGAGTACAATTTACCTACTCATTCTTTAATTTTGCTTCATAACAAGCAAATCTGCAGTCAGATTTGGTACTAATCACCATTATGTGTTAAAAGTATGTGGTACTTAAACAAATCTTATGTCATTAAAACCGAGCTAAATCATATTCTGCATATTCACAGATTTATTTAAATTAAATTATATTGTGGTTCATTCCTCACTAAAATTATATCTTGAGTAGAAGTAGCATTTCGGACAACTTAAAGTCTGCCTCAGTTTTTACTGAGTTCATGTTTTTCCTGAATATTCTTGGAGGCAGTTCACCTGCCCAGCGTGTAGGACTACATGACTTGAGACCTGTGGCTGCAGGGAAAGCATGAATATTGTATGAAGGGTCAGACTGCTCTCAGTCCTTGTTTGCTAGGGGATGAGCTTCACCTTGGTGTCACTGCTGCAGTCTGACACCTTGAGCTCTTACAGCACCCAGGAGGTTACCCAGGGCACTGTGCCTGGCACGAGTGTCCCAGTGCAGGGGAGAGGCTGCTGTGCAGTGCCAAAACTGTGAGAGTGAGAGGCAACAACCAACTGTGTGTCTCAATGTACAACACTTAGGAGGTCTGCAAAGAGCAATTTGATCAATTCTTTTTCCCCCCTACTCATAGGCTTTGTATCCATTGATCACCTGCCTGTTGTGTGTCAGTCAGAAACAGTTTTTTTTAAATAACTGGCACGTTTTCCTGCAGAACTGTTTGTCACATCTAAAGGTAAGAATCCTTTTTAATTAAGGAACTGTTGCAAATCACTAGCGTTTATTACAATATGTTCTCAGCATTTTTCTGCCAAATAAACAATGAATAATATTTGGCTGTTTAAAAGGACACTGAAATATTTTTCTAAAAAGAAATTAAATGTTTCAAGTCTCTGTATTAAACTTAGTAGGTTTTTGTGATGCTATGTCATGTTGGAAATAAGTGGTCCCCTTGGGGATTATAATTTTTATTGTGTAAAATCTGCAGAAGTGTCTGCTAATAAGGGCTATTCGTGCCAGAGAAAATACGAACTGTAATTCTTTATGTGCAAATTATATGTAAGAAAACAAGTGACTTGTCTGCTCTTCTAAGTAGAATGTATAGGAAGTGCAAAATTTCTATCTCTTATTCACTTACCGAAGGAATAGAAAATGAACTGTGAGACCAGAAAAGATGATATATCTACAGCCTGTGATACATATTTTAAAAAAACAATTACAGTGTCCCTTTAACTTGTGACTTCTGTTGATATCATTGTAAACATCAATTGGTTGATAAAGACATCAAGATACTTAGAAATTAGCAACTTTCTTGTAGCATTAGTTATTGTACATGTTCTTTCCTTGATTATGATTAACATAATTCATGATTTTGCCTAATGTATTGATTTTGAAAATGCTAATAAATTCTTTGATCCTCCTTTACAACATTGATTCTGGTTAGGTATGAGTGACAATTCTGAAGCTTATTTGTAAAATATGTAAACCGGCATGAGGTCAAAAGGAAAACGGTTTAGCTGCTTGGATTGTTTTTAAGGGTCATTTTGTTCTTACAACATCTTTCACACCTTTCTGTTGCTTGTTGGGTTCTGTATATTTTTCATCTAACATTATTGCAGTTCTTTTGCAATATTTGCCTTGACTTTTGTTTTGTGGTTTATTTTGCTTATGGAGGCTGCTTGTGCTTTTGTTTTTAAAGCTTTTAAAAAACTCCATACAATCTAGGAGTTGCCTTTTTCTGGCATAATGTCCATTGCTGATAATGGATGTAATAAAACTATAAATGCCAGTGAGTTTAACTGGTAGTTGCTGAGCATGCATTTTATATTTTACTTAGTTTTGTTAACCACTAACAACTTAACACATTTACTGTAAGGCTCTATTCAGCAGAAATTCCACATACGAATTTCTGCAGTTCAGAATTTGCAGTGTTATGATGCTATGCCATCAGTGAGTTCTTTAGAATATTTTATGGCTTGGTTTAATTTGGCACACCAAATATTATAAAGTTTTTTGGGTGCCTACCTAGTTCAGAAACTTTGTTGAGCTTAATCTTGGAAAATACACCCCTACTGTCCTCATGTGTCTTATGAATTAATGTGTTCCTTTGTTTCCGAAGCTAATTAAATGCATGCACTCTGTAATAAGTAATCTCATTAATTTATAAATCTGAATTTCACAGCAGTTTAGTCTTTTAGGTTTCCCCTTCCCCATTTCATTTCCCGATTTTCTAATGACTAAAATTATTTTATTTGCAGTTATTTAAATATGTAAAATGAAATAAGAAATTCTGAATCCATTGCCTCTAGTGTCTTTGTGTCATTGCCCCTACTGTATTTGTTGAAATTAACAAATTAGGAATTAAAATAATGATAACACTTAGAGTCTGTCACAGGGATATTCTGTGAAGAGTACAGGCATGCTAGCAAGTCACCAAGAGGTAACATAGGTCATGGATTCATGGTGCTCTCCTTGTTCCCTGGTGACTGCCCAGTGCAAACTGTTGCTTAGCCACCAACACCACGTGGCACTTTGGTGACTGAAATAAGTCATTTCCCATTTGCCATGGTGTGAAAGCTCACACCTTTGCAGTTGCCCCATAGTACCTGATGCAGAGGTTGTTCATACCCTGCCTCACTTTCTGGTGCTACATTAAATTTGATAATGCTCCTGAGAGTGCTCTGAATTCTAAACCTGGCAGTATTTATGGGCTTTGTAAACTCTGTGTGCTGGGTTTCAGTGCACATTGCCTTTAGTTATCCTCAAAGCAGGCTTAGTGTGAGGGGAGAACATCGTAGCCGTGCTGAAAGGAGGAAACCTAGTGGTCTGGACCAATGCAAATAGCACATCAGTGAGTTGTAAGAGTCAGTTTAGACCAGGAGTGTACTAAAGGAGGGGTTTTTTTGGTATATGTATAGCTGGCTTTGTCCTACAAAGCTGTTGGTGTGCTGCTTCAGCACTGAGCCCAGCAGCCATTTTTTTACACACTGTAGTGTAGGCAAAATTCTGAATTTGTTCAGCAGACAGTAACACTGGGTCAGTACTGTAAAACACTTTGCTTACTTTTTTTGACTGGTATTTAGACAGGCTAATTCTTGCAAGTTTGTCAGAAAGTTGATAAATTCTTGGATGAATCTGAGTTTTTGTGGTATCTTTACTACCTCTTCTAGAGAGAAGAAGGAACATTTTAAAAAGCTGCAGAAATGGGAGAGAACAGTGTCTGTCATTCTGCACCACTGCTGGCTGGAAAAAGAGTATTTTTTTTTCAGAGTTTACCCATAGTGTCTGTTACCACAAAACCTTGAAAGTTGAAGGAACGTTTTCTGCCACTATAGCAAACCCTTTATTTCTACTGAATAGAGTCCTTGCTAGACAGCTATCTGTTGGTTTTGTGCTTTTTTTCATCTAACATGCATGTGCCTTCCATTCTCATGTTTGTTATGTTTTGCTGTCTCACATTGCTTTATTTAGATGCCATCTAACAACAGTATCAGAAAACAAATAGAAACACTGCAGGTGAGTTAATACGTTGTTGTAACTCAGTGAAATGTTGCTTTGTCTCATGTAAATACTTCTGTTTTGGTTTATGTTATTTGTTGTATTTTGTGCTTTCCTTTCTTTGTAAAATTGCTGTTAGTACTGTTCAGAAGCAACAGGACTGAGAATACCTAATGTTTCAAAGATCTTTTTCTCTTGCTAGGGAGTAAAGGAGAAAGATCAGAAAATTGTAATACCTAATGTTTCAAAGATCTTTTTCTCTTGCTGGGGAGTAAAGGAGAAAGATCAGAAAATTGTATAATACCAGTTTTTCCTTGGGGATGAAAGTGTGGCTTTGTAAGATGAATTATCAATATCACAGCTGGTTTTCCTGAACAGCAGTGCATGTTTCCACTGGAAATAACTACCTATTCAGATGTATGGGGTTTTTTTGTTACTTCATTTCAGAAAGTGTCTTGCATGTGAGCAAACTGAAAAAACATTTTCACAATAAAAAAAATGTGAAACTGATTTACTGTAACAACTTGCAGTGCACTAACTTGAAAGACTTTTACACTGTTGGTTTTGCAGGTTTTAAAAAGTAGAAATTGTTTTAGTTCAGAACAGAAGAAAAGTTTAACATCAGTATTAAAAAGTACTTTCTTCAGTAAGTGACTACATTTGACTAACATGGAAAAAATGCTATTTTGTTTCTTGCCATCATTGAGATTTGTTTCATTGACTCATTTAATGTGTCATGTAAAACCACCATAATTTGCTCTTACATTTTTAGTTTTGTAACAGATACTGTTCTTGACAACTTTTTTCATAGTCTGCTGATACCATAATTTATGTTAAAAGTTTCAGATTTTGAACTAACCTGTGTTTAAAAAAAAACCATTTAGAGTACTTTGAAATTTGACAGACATCATCTAAAAAAGACTAAAGTTCAGCCAGGTTGTTGAATTTCATAGCCATCTATTCCTTATTCTAGTTGCTGTAACATCTAAGAAGAAAGAAATACTGACATGTTAACACCGGGTGTACACGAAGTGTGCTATAATTCAGACCCCCAAAGCAATTTTCTTCTAGCCTATTTGTTTAGTTCTTCATTATAGGAAGGGATAATGAAAATTTTCAATGCTTAAAATAATAAACGTACTGCAGGATTTATTTTGTAACTCTTTTTAAAAGGTGAATGCGTCTTTGTATGCTCCTTTTTGTTCTTTATATCAAGCAAACTTTGTCATAACTACTCAGAAGTAGCTCTCTTGGATGATACACCTGCTAACAGATGGAATGTTGTTTACACATTATTAAAATATCTGCTATATTACTATTAAAATACCTGCTACCTTTACCATTTTTTTATTAGATGATTGAAAGCCAACAGTAATTCTTTGGTTTACTTCCGGGCCTCTAAATTAAGCTCTCCTGTATAATATCAGAAATAAGAAAATTGGAGCATTACTCAGTTCCAGATGCATTTCAGATAGACTTTGATAACACATGTGCCAATGAATTCCCCAGCCTACTTTGACAATCAGTAATTGTTGGCCTGTAAATTAAATACAATGAGTAATAATATTGTGGGTTTTTTGCTGTTTAAGCTGATTAGAATCAAAGCTATCACAGTTTCACCCTCTGGTACAGTTATGTTTGCTTCTTCCTCAAAGTAGCACTGGAGGTAAATTAACAGTGGGACAGTTATGAGTGTGAATAATAATCAGGGACAGGTGTAACTTTCTACAGGGTAGATTTTGTCCAGATCACTTTCCTAAATCCACCCACTGCCTAGTTGCAGGTGCTAATCCAGAGGTGATGGCAGCACACATTGATGAGTGTGAAGGGCGGGTAGAACAGCATTATCACAATGTGAACTGGGTTAAGTTATTCCCTCTAATATCCTGGTAGTCAGTCGTGTATGTTACTTGTCTGTACTACTTTGAAATACCACTTCTGCCTCTCTGATTCTGTGGTAGGCTTTTAGCCTTTCTTAAAATAAGATGCTGCCAAAACCAGTAGTCTGGACCCACCTGTGTTAAAGCCACCAAAATTACTCTCCTTTGTGTATATAGCCTTCTACACAGACATGGACATGAAATTACTTTGATCAGCTTACTGGTGCAAGTTGGACTTTCTTACTGCTACGATTAAAGCAGAGGGAGTGTTAAGGTTGTGGAGGAGAGAACCATGAATGAGACCATCTATTTTTGAACAGTATGGTTGTAGTTCCACTTAAACCTTTTGTGAGTTTGCACTCCATTTGTCCTAGAAGGACTAAGTCATCTGCTATTCTGACTCACTGGCTTATGGCACAAAATGTGAAATTAATTATATTCAAGTAATCTTATATGTCTTGAGAGATATGAGACAGAGAGACTTCACTGGAGATGGGAAGGTGTGGTTTTGGGATTATTTTGTTGGTTTTTTGTTGTTTGGGTTTGTTAGTTTGAATTGGGATAATGCCTAAAAAGTTGGCAACTGGGCATCATTTATTATATTCAGAAGTTTATACTTATGGCCAAGTCCAGGAATCTTGCTGGACACTTCTAGATTGTAAGTACTCCAAGAATCCCTATTTGGAAAGGAGGTTTCTGGAGCTGGTACAAGGAATGTTAGTTACTGTTTTACACAGCTTAAGGGCTCAGAGGAGCAAAGATAAACTCGTAGTAGCAGCTTTAAGACAAAAATTGTTTTGCATGCAGTACTTAATTTAGACTGAATTGTGCTGCAAGATTTTATATTAATTCAAGAAAAGGTAGCATAATTGTTACAATAAAAATTCACTGAAAGTGGGTGAACACTAATACAGCCTGCAGGAAGTGTCTACATTGTGTGAAGCCACACCCAGAGAAGCATCCTGTGCCTGCCCTGTTTTGCATTCTTTTCTTCTGCACCTGCTACTGTTTGCTGTCACAGACTGAGTGATGGAATGGGACCTTGTGCCTGATCCAAAGCAGCTACTCCACTGTTTTAGACAAACTATAAATTAGTTTGCTGTGAAGTGGGTATTTGTTGCCAATGCCTTTCTGAGAAAAGTTCTTGAAAGCAATATACTCTTGGTGTGTTCATCTCAAGAGGAATATCTGCTTTTTAGTTAACTGCTCTGCCCTCAGAGTTAGAGATGTGTAAAATGAGCTGGAATTACTAGTTTAAAATTTAGGAAGTATTGGAAATACGCAATACAGGCTTGTTTTTATGAAAAAATATCAAAAACTTGTAGTCAGTATTAAACCCATCTGCTTTCATTGTTAAAAAATTTATTTTCAAAAGTAAATAAACATGGTTAATTTTGTCGGTGTCTCACAGGCAACAATAACTGTATTCTAAAATTTATTTTACAGAATAAAGATCCCAAAATGTCCCGAGTTGCACTGGAATCTTTGTATAGGTTATTGTGGGTTTATGTTATTAGAATTAAATGTGAAAGCAACACTGTAACTCAAAGGTAAGTTCATTATGCAAAGTATTTTAAACTACTGGTTGTTAGAGATTCTATTCCCACCTAGTGATACCAGAAGAAATCTTGAAGCCAGCTCAGGGGTAGTTTAGTCAAGTAAACAGGAGACCAAACATTTTGCCTTAATAGAGAAAACCAAAAGCCCTTGAGTATTTTGATGGAAAGAAGGAATAGAGTCTAGAATTGTCTTTGCAGGGATAAAAGAGGGCAGAGAGATAAGCAGGGAATTTATTAAAGTTAAAAGGCACTAATGGTGCCAGAACAAATCGGGTATGAAGTGTCTGTCACTAAGTATGGATTGGAAATGAAAAGGTTTTCTTTATAATTGTCTATAATGAGAATTTGGAGTAGTCATTCAGATTTTGCCCCTCGTCCTGACTACTAGTAACTGGTTTAAAATAGGATATTTTTCAGTTCATAGAGTTTCAGAGTTCACGATCCTGCTGCCTGTCCAGCTGGGGCTGTACTTCCTGTGTGTGATCCTACCTGTCATAGGCTTCTGTATTATTTCGTAGTAGCAACGCACACACACACTTCCAGATTTGAACTGTAGCATCTATGCTGTTATAAGAAGCTGTTTTTAAAAGACCTTTTTATTTCTTTTTGTTTCTAAATTCTTGTAGCCGTCTCATGAGCATTGTATCAGCACTTTTCCCGAAAGGATCGCGTAGCGTGGTCCCCCGAGACACACCTCTGAATATATTTGTGAAGATTATTCAGTTCATTGCTCAGGTAAGAGTACGTCTAGGTAGAGCTGTAATAATAGGGTGAACATTATTTGGAAGAAATGTAAATTTAAGGTTAGTTTTTGAAATATTTGCGCTGAGTTAATGGTCTCATATCTTTAGATTTTCCCCGAACATGTGGAACAAATGAAAGAACTCTTGTCTTTGTAGTAGTGGCAAAACTGTTTTTTTTTTTAACTTCAAAAACTGTTGTGTACAAACATTATGATGATAAGTATTTACATTTGTATTGCACTGTTGGGAGCTCTGTGTGTGTATATATATATATTTATATAGCACACTAATATAATTACTATATCCATTATGATATTTTTATAAGGGACAAAGCCTTAGAACAGCATTACCCACTTACATTTAGCCTGGAGACTGGCCTCTACAGACGGAAATAGTGTGCAATGAATGCTGTAGTGTATAGTTGGCATTGCATTATGGTTGATATTATTTTAGGTACTTCTCTTGTCCTGATATCAAAATGCAAGTTACAATCTCACAAGATGAACTCACATTAATCATTAACCTTATAGATTATAGACATCTTTTCCTGTTTTAGAAATTGCTTGTCTGTGCTTCAGCTTCCAAAACAATTTGCTTTTGGTCATACAGAGATGAGGTAGAATACACAACTCATCACTGGTTATATTTTTTTGTATTTATATTATAATTTTTTTATTCTTTAGGGCTTCTCTTTATCCCTAATTTTTAGTTTTCTGTAAAAGCTCATCTTATTTGTAGAAATGTATTTGATCTGAGATGAATTGTCTGGGAATTTTTTCAGGGGAAATGATTCAACCGTATCAGGGGATGAGCTGTGTTGAATTGTACTAGATTTAAAAAAAAGCGTAAGTCATAAGAATAAAGAGGAAAAAAGGATTATTTTCTAAACTTTTTCTTGGGTTTTTTTAACTTTTAAGACGTGGTACCCAGTACCTGTGCAAAGCCAAGAAGTTATGCATATTAACAGAAAAGAGATGATCATACTAATCCATTTTCCTTTATAGGAACGTTTGGATTTTGCAATGAAAGAAATAATATTTGATCTTCTTAGTGTTGGAAAATCACCTAAAACCTTCACTATTAATCCAGAGGTAATAAAAGCTCATTACGTGCATGCCATGAGAACAGAGCATTGGGGGATTTTTGCGGGGGGGGGAAGTGGTTAACTATGTTTGAGGCAGGTTAAAAGCAGGTTAATGAGTATCTGAAGGAGTGTTCTGTGTTCTGCTAACACTGACGAAATGATTGTAGTTGTGCACAGTTGCTGTTGGATTTCGGGTGAGCAAGCCAGCAGCCATTCTACAGTTAAGACTCATTTCAACAATAATTTCAGGAAGTTTTTTTTTGTTACAATGTAACTGTAAGCATTTTTTCATGAAAGTCATACCTAGCTCTTCAAGACCCAGTCTAACAGATGGGATGTTTACGCAATATCTGTCTTCAGTGTGTTGCTCTAGAGGTTCATATCAAGTCCTTTAGTGCTCAGTACCATAAAATGTTCTCTATCTTAGACTGGGCCAAGTCAGTTCACTTGAATGAGAGTGTGGAGTGGCACAGAAAGCTTAAACTTTATTCTTGTTATTTTCATTACCCTAATACGTAACATTTAAATAAGCCTGTCCTACTGGAACTGTACTACTGTCTGTTTAAATGAGAGGAAAAATGCAATTTGTATTTTGTCTCTGTGTTACTTCAATAGTGTAATTTCTTATGTTTTCTTTTTCCTTTTTTTGTCTCTTTTTTGCTCTTGAAGAGGATGAATATTGGCCTCAGAGTCTTCCTTGTCATAGCAGATAGCTTGCAGCAAAAAGATGGTGAACCACCAATGCCAACAACAGGAGTTGTTCTTCCTTCAGGAAATACTCTACGTGTGAAGAAAATTTTTCTTAATAAAACGCTGACAGATGAGGAAGCAAAAGTTATAGGTATGGTGTATTCTTTTGTAAGTTGGCATTCCAATATGTATGCATATATTCTTAATTATTTTCAAGCAGTACATTTGTTCAACTTTATTTATGTATTCATTTTAATTGTTAGCAAGAATTGCTTTGATTCATTAGAGAGGGCTCCTAGGCTATATTGACTCTCTGGTGTCTCAGACCAAATCCACGTTTTTTCTTGAAGTGTTCTGCATTGCCAAATAAGCACAAAGAAGCCTGAGTGCAGTTAGTGTGGTAAATAGCATGGCAAGTTTTTTTCCCTTGATGTCACTCTGAAATGACCCAAATGTCTCACAGCTGAGTGGAGTAAGACAATCTTGATCCCTGTGCTCTGTTGATTATCTGTGAATGAGGTAGTCATCTCTAAAGGACTGTTTCAACATACTAAATTTAAACTAGAACTAAAAAGCTTAGAATTGAGAAAACGAAGAAGCAACTAACAGTTACTTCATTGCTTATGTTTTTTCTGAAGGAAACTTCTACCTTTGTATAATATCTCATATTTATATATTTATAGATGTATATTTCATCTATACATCCATTTGTTTTGACACTTAAAGTATGTATTTCATGTCATCTGTGCAATAAGAAATTTGTCCTAAGCTGAATAAGTGGCAGATATTTTAATAAAAATATGGAAAAAGGTGATAGAACTCTTTGGCTTTTCAGGAATGTCCATCTACTATCCCCAAGTCAGAAAAGCACTGGATAGCATTCTTAGGCATTTGGACAAAGAAGTTGGAAGGCCCATGTGCATGACTAGTGTGCAGATGTCCAATAAAGAACCGGAAGACATGATTACGTATGTACTGAGTTGCAGCATTTTTGCTATCACAGTAGCATCACATTATTTCTATGCTCTAATGTTGCAGATGCCATCATTAATGCGTTACAATTGTGGGGTTTTTACTTGACTATAAAGTGAATGTTAGTTTTATTGATTATTGATAAAAATGTTTGTTACCTCCTTAGTTTTGTCATGAAATCAAAAATACATGTCTGGTGTACTGAAGTAGATTTTCCTGTTTCTTTGTTGGTTATAAACTGTTTTTGCAGGGGTGAGAGGAAACCTAAGATAGATTTGTTCAGAACTTGCATTGCTGCTATCCCAAGACTGATTCCAGATGGCATGAGTAGGACTGACCTCATTGAATTGCTTGCAAGGTAAGAGAAATGGAATTCTGCTCTTAGTGGATGCTCTTTTTTAAATGCTGCGTGTGCACGTTTGTCAGTGCACTCACTGTGCAGTGTGAGTCGCTGCATGCCGACTCCATCCTTGCTCCTGCCAACCTTCTGCAGTTGGTCAAGTTTTACTGGCCGTGATAACAGGAGGTAAATTTATCCTGCAGACCTTGCACTTATTTTCAGAGAGAGTATTTTGAGAAGTAGGAATTTATTTCTGTTGTTTTGTTTTTTTGAACTTGTTTTATCTTTTTGTTACTGCTATACTTTTTTTTCCTTTCTTTTTCTTTCTGTTGAGAATACTATAAATTTTCATAAAGCTGTTCTTGTTCACCGTTACCAAAATTTGAGACAGGCTCTTGGGGGAGTCTTTATTATTTCTCTCTACTAATCCTGCTTTGTTTGTCCATTTTTTTGATCCAACACTACCCATATTCTTCCATCCCTTATCTCAGTTTAAATTGAATGTACCTTATCAGCACGGATAAATAGTTGAGACAGACTTTTTTTTATTTTTAATGCAAGAATAGTCTTGGCACAGAAATACAGAACAGCTTATAGCTTTGAAATGATAAATTCATTTTTATATAATGTGTTAAGTTGAATAAATAAAAAGTAATAATGTAAGAGAATAAGTTTTTTCTAATGGTCTTTCTTCAGTGTTAAAAATCATATGAAAGACAGGACAGTATTAAGTAATAATGTAATACTGGGATAAGTGTTTTCTGCTATGGCAGGCTTAGACATATTTTTAAGTCTTTGCAGAGGATTTTTTTGTGAATTTTTTCCCATATCCAAAGTAAATCTCCTTTAACTGCAAAAATAATGTGTTATTTTCAGTTTTAATTTGAAGAAAATAGCCTATACATCCCAGGGTGCTGGTCTGCTGAACTCTAAGGTGGCTGTTCAGACGCATGCAAAGATGTACCTTTGTTAAAGACTTGACAGTCTCTCTTCAAAATAGTTTATTTGTATTAAGTTTTGTGAAACCTTGCATCATTTTGCCATTTTGCTGTAGTAGAAGTGCCTTCTGTTACCAGCCAGTTTCAGGTTTATTCAGTGCAGGAAGTGTATCTCTGTGGAACTGTTCTACATTGTAAAGAAGGAAGAGTAAACACCAAACTTGAAATGATAAAGGCTAGTTAAGAGTATGCCTATCTAGGGTGATGATACCAATATTTTTTCTAAACAGGCTGACAATTCATATGGATGAAGAACTTCGTGCCTTGGCTTTCAATACACTCCAAGCATTAATGCTTGATTTTCCAGATTGGCGGGAAGATGTTCTTTCAGGATTTGTATATTTTATTGTGCGTGAAGTGACTGACATCCACCCAACGCTTCTTGACAATGCAGTAAAAATGTTAGTGCAGCTCATAAATCAGTGGAAACAAGCAGCCCAAATGCACAATAAAACCCAAGATTCTCAGGTATATCCATATAAGGTCCTTTGATGTTAAAACATAGTTTGAATCTACATACAAACTTAGTAGTGGGCTTTACTGGTATTGTTAACTAATAAAAATTCAGCTAAATTTCTTACAGTGCTTGTAGACTTTCAGATCTCTTATTTTAAATCAAAATTTTTATCAAAACAAAATTAGTCTCAAATTATTAGTATTACCTAAACACTAATTCATGACCGCATTTTGCTTAGATTGTAGGTCATCATGTGTAACTGGAAATATGTAGGAGTTATTAAACGGTACAACTAAACCCACTGTTTTTTACTAGCCAGTAGAAAGGGTTCAAATAATTTAATATTATAATCTTTTCCAAAAGAATATTGCTTGAGGTTTTTTAATTGTGCTCTCATTGCATCATCTTGTGAGAAAGTGAATTAAAGATGTTCTTGTGGTATTTGTTTGGACTAAATTCAGAGAGCTAATAAAAATGAAGTGACTAATATTATGTCATTTTCATAATGCAATATTTGACTAGTAGCCAAAAATCTAAATATTTTGTGATTAAATCTGCCATCGCCAATAATGGAACTGTATCGTAGTTGCGTTTATTTTTTCTTCATTTGTTTAACTTCTGTGATGTTTTTCCTAGCGTGGGGTATCCAATGGGGCTGCCCATACCCTTCCCCTGGAGAGGACCCTTTATTCCAGTGTGTTTCATGTGGTGGAAGGCTTTGCTTTGGTCATCCTTTGCAGCACAAGGCCTGCCACCAGGCGATTAGCTGTCAGCGTTCTCAGAGAAATAAGGGCCTTGTTCACACTTCTAGAAATTTCAAAGGTAAGAGTTGATGGATGGCCCATTCTTATGACTGCCTGGTGAAACTGCTTTCATTTTGACATTCTTTGAGCTTGGTTTGCTCTGTGTTTTGTAGAGCGATGATGAGTTGGCTATAGATGTAATGGACAGACTAAGTGCTACTATCCTGGAGAGTTTCATACATCTCACGGGGGCTGACCAGGTAGGACAGTTTTTATGGCAAGTTACTTGTAAGATGAGGTTATTCTGCAAAGCTATTCCAAATAAATAGTATGTATTTTAAATCATAGTGTCACTACATTCATGCTAATTTTATCAGCAGTTTATCACCACAAAGAGAAAAAGGCAAAAATCTTGAGGAATGTTGTGAGGTTGACACCACTGTTGTAAACTTAGTTTGATAGTGTGTCGTTATCACCACCATATAAACACTGACAGCTGTGTCTTTAACTGTTTTTTCTCATCTTGCTCATAGACTGCAATTTCTTAAAAGTAAAGGGCACTGCTTTTTTCTGCAGTGATACAGTATCAGAACAGTCAATGTGCCCTTTATCCATGATGAAAGCTGTAATAACTGTCAGTGAATAACAATTGAATTCCATACTTACGTATTTAACGTAAACTCCTAAGTATCAAGGAAACTTCTGATTTTAGGATTAGGAAACAAGTTGGATTTCAGTAGTAAGGCTTTTAGAGTACAAATCTTTTGGAAGAATTAAATCATTAGGCATGAAAGGGCCTTTTTCTAGGATTTTCTATTTCCTAATACCAGTTTGTTCTCAAACAACGTGTTTCTATAGCTGTTCACATTAAGAAATTCTGTAAAAAACCCCATAAATTACCGTTTTATCTGTTCCAGATGTGGTTTCAACACTGATACTTTATTAGATAAATAACAGTGAAGAGATTGTTACTTAATATGCACGGATATTAAATATTGCCTCATTGTCTTTTCTATGCACACAGACTACTTTACTGTACTGTCCCAGTTCAATAGATTTACAAACTCTGGCTGACTGGAATTCCTCCCCAATCAGCCACCAGTTTGATGTGGTCAGTCCCTCACATATTTGGATATTTGCACATGTGACTCAAGGCCAAGATCCGTGGATTATAAGCCTCTCCAGTTTCATGAAGCAGGAAAATCTTCCAAAACACTGCCCAACAGCTGTAAGCTATGCTTGGACATTTGCTTATACAAGACTTCAGCTGCTGTCTCCACAAGTGGATATCAAGTAAGTTGATTTCTAAAGTAAATACAGTATATTATATTGAGTATTCTTTCAAGATTTATCATCATCCTAAGTGTCATTATTGTTTCAGTGAGGTAACATATAAACTCTTGATATCATCTATGGATTTAATTCAGCTTTATATAATGAAAAATTAAAGCTGATTTATCTGGATAAAAAGATCATCTGCTGTAAAGATTAATTAATTAATGCCTTTGGCCATACTGTAGTTCAACAGATTTGAATATAAAAGTGTGCATTATTGATGTACAAGTCTGCTCTGAATAACTTATTTAGAGTTTACCATGTTAACAATTTGGGAAGCAATGGCATATGCATAATTGAAAAATAAATTCAGTAGAAAACCTAAGTAAAATGTGGTAAGCTTCATTTACTCTACTGAGCTCTTCTCTTTCTTTTTTTGATAGCAGCCCTATCAATGCAAAGAAAGTAAATACTACTACAAGCAGTGACTCCTATATTGGGCTCTGGAGAAACTACCTGATTCTTTGCTGCAGTGCAGCATCTTCTTCAAACTCCTCCACTTCCACAGGCTCTGTGAGATGTTCCCCTCCTGAGACGCTGGCGTCTACCCCTGACAGTGGTTATAGCATTGATTCAAGAGTAGGTCCTTCTAATGCTTACTGTAAATAAGTCTACATGTTACTGGAAATAGAAACGCCAGAGGCTATAGTAACTATCATGATTAGAAACTGGTATAATTTGTCTGAAAGTACTTTTAGGATACATTTGTTTTTCATTTGTTTAGAATACTGTTTTAGTTCACTTTTCCCAGTCTGTGCTGCGTATGTTTTTAAGGCAAATCTTGTCATGTAATGAAAACATTTACCTAAGCTCAGTCTTATCTGGCAGTAATAAGGAAATGTTTTGTTCACTGTTAAAGGGGTATTTTTGCTGTCATTAGAATTCTGCAGTTCTGAGCAAATAGCCTCTCACTTCAATAACTGAAACAGGGACCTATTCAGGCGTGATATCTTGTTATATTTTCCCAATCACAGACATTTTTCTGTCTGCCTTGCTTCATATCATCTGCAGATTTTTTTTTTCCCTCTTCTTTGCTTGTTTTTGCTCATCTCCTTTTTGGCTTCCTGTTAAAGGTACAGTAGACATGAAGATAATTCATGGACTATGCAGCAGATTTTTGGCAGAAGCAGCCCATTCCACTTGTTTGTTACCAAGATACTTTCCCTAAGTCTGAGAAACTGTAGGCAGAAAGCTTTGTTCTCTTGGAGAACTGCTTGGGAGTCTTAAGGAGTTGGACACCAGAAATCTGCATTTTCCCTAAGAAGGGCAGATGCATTAAACATGCAAAGCATCTGGATGTCATGTTGAGTCATTCATTGTCACCTGACTATAAAAATTCGGTAGTGCAAGAAATAGTTAATACTACTTTACTATTTCAGAAAATCTTTTCCATGTCTAAGATAAATTTCACTTTTATAATTTTGAGTCACTGGTCCAGTGTGAGAAGACTGTGGAATTACAGTAGATGTTTTCATGTCACCACCTTGTGGTAACTACTTCATTGTGCTTTATTCTGGTTTTCTTTTTAGATTATTGGCATTCCATCCCCTTCCTCCCTGTTTAAGCACATAGTTCCAATGATGCGCTCTGAGAGCATGGAAATTACAGAATCTCTTGTCCTGGGACTTGGCAGGACCAACCCAGGAGCTTTTAGGTAACTGTTGTGTTTCATCTGTTTTTATGGTAATTGATTACAAAGCTGGGGAATTGGAGCTCTTTTTTTCTTTTTTTTTTTTTTTCTTTTAAGAATTTTTTTTAAAGCTCTGTCAACTGATTGTCATTGTGTTTTCTGTCATTTAGAGGCATGATAGAGATGGTTAGAGGTCGTAAGAATTTTATGTAGAGGTCATACCTGCATAAAGAAGAAGTTACTAGAAAGAATAAACAGCTTATTGGTATTAAAAGCTGCCCTTATCTGAAAGAACAGGTTGTGTGAACTAATAACATTTGAAATGTTAATTAGAATCAAGTTTGTAAGACTTGATAAACTCTCCTTATTGGTACTGCCAATTGCTCTTTATGAGGATGAATGAAGAGTGAGAACATTTGAGGGGAAGAAAACTTCCAGGGAAGGCCATCAGATGTTCTCTGACAGCAGCCAATCTCTTACAATGAGAGTTATAAAGTTGTACCATGCATGGCAACCAACTCTGCTTCTGCAGAAGGAGCAAGGGATTGCTAATACTGTTGGTTTTGAATGAGATGATGCTTCTCTCCAGTCACTTGTGTCCTGTATTATCACAGATAAAAAGCCAGTATTGAAACTGCCAAGTCCTCAGGTGTCGTATTCTTGTTTATGTTTCTCGATAATCTTATTATTTTATATAATTACTGACTTTACTCTGCTACCAGGAGTAAAGCAAGACTTTGTGCCATGATCCTGAAGATCTGCTTAACAGCTCTAAAGTCTAGAAAATGCTTTCAGAGATAATTTTACCAGAAACCCTTGATTTCTAAGTTAGAAGCAACTCACTCAGCAAGTTTAAAAAAAAAATCTGATCCTCATCAGTTTTATAATTTCTCTATTCAGAATGTGTTTTGTTTATGATGGCCAGGTTTTTTCTCTGTCCCATGCATGTACTCACACCAGATGCTAGCTGTAGCCCACCCTTCACCATTGCTGCTCTGCACTGATTTGGTGTTTGACTTCTGTGGTTTTAGGCACTATTCCTCCCCACTTGTTGCGTTTACTCTGGAACTCTCTCCACTGTAGGTTATATGTATACACAATCCACTTAAATTTATTAGAATATTATTTTTGTTTTGTGTAACTGATCATAAGAACTCTTTTAGATATCTCTTGATCTCCATTGTAAGCTGACCCTTTACTATATTTTAGCTCAAAAAGTTTCTTCCAAATTATTTTCTGTGTTTTCTATATTTGAAACAAAATATAGAACAATATTTAACCATGCCTAACTTTCTTGTAATTGAGTACACCACAAAAGTTTGTGCAGCATTCTGATCACTTGGACTCATTCTCTGAAGGAGAAACTTTGCATGTGGTATCAGAGGACTCAGTCATTTACCATGAAAACTTGAAGTGGTTTATGCTTTTGGTATGTCTCTATTACAGCACCACAGGAACTAGAAAAATGTGTCCACTCCAACAAATCTGGAGGCAGTAGTTACTATGTTAACAAGTAAAAGTAAACCCAATATATTTTTACCTTAGAATTTTGTCTGCACAGTTCCATACCACTGATCTCCTTTCCCTGCCTCCTTTTTGAAGTTGTAAGAGAGTCTTGGTTTGGCAGAGGGAAGTGAGTAGTAACAAAGACTGTGGAGCTTCAGAACAAATGGGGAATGTAAGAACAGTGTCAAAACCTGTGTCGGTTTTCAAAGAGACTGGTCTGACTTGCTGGACTTAAAGAAACAATATTAACAACTAAATGCATCATAATACCTGAAAGAGCATTGTATGATAAGCTGCCAACATCTTCTTTTTTTCCTCAATGATATCTGTTTACACCATATATATGGCTTTGTTAAACCTTTAATATGAAAATAAATTAAAATCATCTGTGATAAAAATAAGACATAGTACTCGGAGAATGCAAATTTAGGGATAATTGTTTAGACATTCATTTAATAATCTGCTTTAAATTAGGAAAATATCTTTCTAGGAAACTTCTCCTTTAAAAGCTTTTCTCTTTTAAAAGAGGAAAACCTGAGGGTGTTTTAACTTATGTTGTAACACTAGTTCTGAGAAACATTTTTCAGTTGAGATGTTAATTTGATGTTTGTTTTTATCCTTTTAATTATTCTAATTCAGGGAACTAATAGAAGAATTACATCCTATAATTAAGGAAGCACTTGAAAGAAGGCCAGAGGTAATTAAATAATTTCCATTATACTGAGTACAGTTTTAACTGTCTTTCCACAAAGAGGAAGTGTTAGTTATGTTTTTTAATTTCTGCATGTAAAAACAGTCAGTATAACAGATAAAAAGGTGAAATGTTGCTTTTTTAAATGGTTGTGAGGTGTTTACATTAGAAGAACTTCATGTTTGAGCTCCCTATTATTTCTGTATCGGAGATTTTGTTTCAAATGATAAAAAAATACTGTAACCTTTTCCACATTCTTTTAATTTCTTTAACCTAATCATAGTATTACACTGTTGTTGCTTTGTTATACCATCAGTGACATTCCCACGATCAGTGGTACCTATTACATAGAATTGAGTTTTACTGTCTACCAGCTTTGTTGGGGTTTGTTGTTGTTGTTGTTTTAATGAAGCAGGTTGTAAACTCATCTGACTGCTCTCATGAAAATTTTCCAGTGGAGAGCTTGTTTTACAGCAAGGTTTAGAACTCTCAGTAGGTATTCATAGAATAAAAAAACAAACCCAGAGATGATTACTCAGTATTTTTGTGGTAGGGGTAATATTCCTATAAGTAATAAATTTGTAATTACAGATGATGGGAAAACACTTCTGTTTCAAAATGTTGCTGTAGTGTAGGTGTATTTTGTCAGGCTTTCATACAAATTGGAGAATTGTAGAATATTTTGGGTTGTAAGGGACCTTTAATAGTCACATAGTCCATCCACCCTGCAATGAGCAGGAACATCTTCAGCTACATCAGTTTTCTCAGAGCCCCATCAACCTGACCTTGAATGTTTCCACAGATGGGGCATCTCTCACCTCTCTGGGCAACCTGTTCTAGTGTTTCACCACCCTCATCATAAAAAGTGTCTTTTTTATATCTAGTCTAAATCTACCCACTTTTAGTTTAAAACCATTGCTTCTTGTTGTATCACAACAGGCCCTGCTAAAAAGTTTGTCCCTATCTTTCTTATAAGCCCCTTTCAAGCACTGAAAGGTCACAATGAGGTCTCCCTGGACACTTCTCTTCTCCAGACTGAACAGCCCTAGCTCTTGCAGCTTCTCTTCACAAGAGAGGTGCTCCAGCCCTCTGGTCATTTTTGCAGCCCTCCTCTGGACCCCCTCCAATATGCCCATGTCCTTCCTGTGCTTGTGGACCCCAGAAGGCAGTACTCCAGGTAGGGTGTCACGAGAGTGGAGCAGAGAGACAGAAGCACCTCCCTCAAAATGTGTAGGAAGACTGCCTTTTGCACTTCATTGTTTTATATGCTACACTTAGTGACAGGAGACTGACAAAAACCATTATCTGGATAACACATATAATAGCAAACCTGGTATATCTCTGAGTTGCAACAGGGAAAACGTTTGTTCACTGTCTGGTTTATTAAAATTGTTAGCAATTTTGGTAACTTGTCTTAAAAGGTTCACACCTCTGATAACTGATGCCAGTTGTAGTACAGGTATAATAATGCTTTTGTATTCCACATTGGTTTTCTACTTTACATTTTTCCTCTGCTTCATTTAATTCTGTGTTTCCTCTGATGAATAGAACATGAAGCGGCGCAGGCGTCGAGATATTTTACGAGTACAACTAGTGCGAATATTTGAGCTGTTGGCGGATGCTGGTGTCATTAGTCACAGGTAGGGGCAGCACGGGGGAGAAGTTGTCCATGTTTGTGAATTGTCACTGATACACTTACCACTCAGTATAACAAGCTTGAAAAATTCATTAATGAGTTTTAGTATACCACTAAATAAATTGACATGGGTTTATGAAACTCAGAATTTTGCTGGGTTTCTGATCCCTCTCTCTCCCATGTTTTTTGTCACCGTGTTCTATGTTTTATTTAAAATGTTACTATTCCCCAGGACATTGCTTTGAACAGGCAGTATGTCATGTTTCTTCTTGTTTGTGTGTGCTCAAACATTGCACCAGTTGTGCAAATCATAACTATTCTGTGATAATTCAGGGACTTCTGCCTCACTTGGAGTGCTGGTGCTAGTCAGCACATCCTGTGCAGAGAAGACTACTGCTCATTAATGTTGGAATTCTGAAGGATGCAGAATATTAACTTGGTTATTGAGATTTTTTTCCTCAGTTTACTCTACTTGCATAGGGACACTTTGAAAGAAGTAGTTTTGACATATGTTTTACAAGTCCCTTGGAAATTTTTTCCTCTGCATGTGGAATTGTGTAAGAGCAAGTAGGCTAGGAGATGGTTAGCCCCCTCCTCCTACTCTGTTACACAATGCTACTTAGACATGTATTTGTCAACATTAACAATAAAATCAGTGTGGAATTTTCAATCTTTAAGCAAGCTACTACAGTATATTTCAGAATGTTGCCTCAGAAGCATTGCTGAAATGTCTTTCAGCATGCTGATATTTTAGAGTCCAGGTATTAAAATCATACTTTCCCTTATCTTTTAAGGTTCTCACTAGGGGATGGAGAAGGGACTTTGCATTTGAGGATTTTAATTATTATTTTTAACACTTGTTCCCAGTGTAAGAACTAGTTCTGTAGAAGGATGAGTGACTTTGGATAATTAGGTTTGATTATTAGTTTGCTTTCACTGGAGTTTTTTATTTTAACACTGGAGTAGAAGCTGGATGAAGAAATTACTTTGAATTAAGTATTTGCAATGATGAGAGTGTAGGTTTTTTTAAAGATAAAATAAGAATGATTTTCAAATTTTGTATGTAACTATCATGCTATTTGATTTTCTAAATTTATTTTATTTTTAAGTGCAAGTGGTGGCCTTGATAATGAGACACATTCCCTCAACAACACTTTACTTGAGTATGTTGATCTAACAAGACAACTCCTAGAAGCAGAAAATGAAAAGGATTCTGATACACTGAAAGATATCCGATGCCATTTTAGTGCCTTAGTGGCAAATATCATACAAAATGTTCCAGGTATGTACAAATGTAACTTCTGATTACTGTATTAAATATGTAGTATATTTTAAAAAACCCAAAACCAACCAAATAGAAACTAAACAAAAAGACGCTTTTTATCTGAACTTTCAGAATACTACTATTAAAATAATTTGTGACATCAGTTTTGAGTATAACTTTAGCAGCATGAGTTTTAAGAGAGATTTTTAGTACTGTTTAGCAAAGTCTTGTTGGTTGTCTATGTATTTGAATTCTGTGGACTAACAAATAGCTCATTCTTGTACGCTACTGGCATTAAAGAGGACAATAGTAAACCTACAGTCCAGGTATTATGGTGTTAAAATAGAGGGTCTTTACATGGATTTTTCCTTTTATATTCATCATTTGGGTCTGTTTGGGTTACGTACTTTATTTTAAAGAATTACAAGAAGAGTGTGTATAACTGTGGGCTTTTCTTACAGTACACCAGAGGAGAAGTGTCTTTCCACAGCAGAGTCTACGCCACAGTCTATTTATGCTGTTCAGTCATTGGGCAGGCCCTTTCAGTATCATGTTTACTCCCCTGGACAGATACAGTGATAGAAACATGCGAATAAACAGACACCAATACTGTGCATTAAAGGTATTTTAACACTTTTGAATTTTGGAAATAGATTGTTATGTTGATGTGATTCAAATTTGACATTTGGGCTTTTTAGATGGGGTTTTCACATCCATGTTGCCATTCATGACTCAGCACCTTTTTTTTCTTCTACTTTATTACTTGCTAAAGAAGTTTCTTAAAATTACTACTGAATGTTCACTTCCTGTGACTTTAGTTCTCATTTGCTTAAGTTAAAGGCTTTAATCTAAATGTACATTAACCATGAAACTGGCATTTTAACTCTTCAATATGTCAGCATTTTAGTATTGACCCTTCCTTGTATTTGAAAGTTGAGAAAAATAGGAATGAATAATTTATTGAGTAAAATGTTAAACACTTTTTCGTTACCCTTGGTCTTCCTCCCTTAATGGGTTAGAATTCAGTTATCTGATATTTTAATGGACTAGGTAAGAGCACTTCCTGTGTCTGAGTTATTAAAATGTGTATTTCAATTGCTTTCCAAAGGCTATGTCTGCTGTACTGTGTTGTGGCCCTGTTGCAGACAATGTCGGGCTTTCATCTGATGGCTATTTATACAAATGGCTGGATAATATTTTGGATTCACAAGATAAAAAGGTAATACAGGCAATGTCAACATTTCTTTGCAGCTATCAGTGCCTTCAAATATATGTTTTAGTGAGTTTGCACTCAGATTTGCCTAAATGGTGTAGAGTGACTAAAGCTCAAAGCTGTTTTAGTAGTGCAGAGTTTTCACTGTCCTTCATGTGTATTCACCCTGTTGAGGAAGGTGGTCCCTAATCACAGTCTAAGAATAAACAGAGTGGAAGAGGAAAGGACAAGGGGTGAAGCACTGTATATTGTTTATAAACTGATCAACTATGTTAAGTTGTAGTAATAAGCAGGTGTTCCACAAATTTAAAGAAGATGAGATTTTGAACGTGAACTCTTGTGTGACTGTAGAGTTCCTTGGGGTCCTTTGGAGTTAGAAAGACCAAGCTTTTCATCTAAACAGTAAGGCAAGCTTAAAAGGTAGGACCTCTGTTGTCCTGTAATGCTAGGGCTAGATAAAAATTCAGCTCCTGTGGGCTACTTTGATTCCAGGGAAGGTGCAAGTCTCCATGCAGATCTATCCCTTGTATCCCACTGGAATTCCTGCACGTGTTTAAATGCTTCTCTGTATAGTGCTTTCAGGGCAGTGTTCAGTGCAAGACATAACAATAGTAAATAGCTCAAACTAGCCTTGGAACTGAAAGGGAAAAAATGTCAGTAGAGCTCTCTAGTTATTTGTGTCAATAATTTATGACTGTGTGCAAGTTGAACATTAAACAATGTGATAGAATTATCTGCTGTTACTTTAAGCTGTTGTGTCATTGGTTTTGGATGGAACAGATTTTATGTTCCCAAAGGTTTCAGGTTTCTTAAATATTTATTTCCCTATTTTATGCCGTTTTGTAAGTTAGTCTTTTTTCTACATTTTTAAATATATATTTACTCTTCCCTAGGTTCACCAGCTAGGCTGTGAGGCAGTCATGCTGCTCTTGGAACTCAATCCTGACCAGAGTAACCTCATGTACTGGGCCGTTGACCGGTGTTACACAGGTTCCAAGCGGGTAGCAGCTGGCTGCTTTAAAGCCATAGCCAGCGTGTTCCAAAACAGGTACTACAGCATTTTTCAAAACCTTAGAACTTCCATTTTCAGATTGTGTTTTCGTGTAGAAGTGTGGGGTTTGCTTCTGTAGAGAGAAAAGATCACCACTGTTTGTGTGTGTGGGTTACTAGAGAAACTTCTCCAAATGTTATGCTATCCCCTATCATATCCCGTGTAAATTAAACTTCAATAAATTCAAATCTTAGAAAACCAAATGCAATTTTACTTTTTTCATACTTGCAATTTTTTCCTAGGGATTACCAGTGTGATACAGTGACCCTCCTGAATCTGATACTATTTAAAGCGGCTGATTCTACTAGGGCTATCTATGAAGTTGCTATGCAACTATTGCAGGTTTGTAAGCTAATTTTGATTATTATTTTTTTCTTTAAAAATAAGAATTGTCCTACATATTAAAAAAAAAAATCTGTTATTATTTGGTTGTCTTCAGTAATGAAATACAATGTATTTTGTTTCCTCTCTATTTCAGTACATAGTTAGGCCAGATCCTTACCTGGCACAAATAGGCTTCCCTGAAAGTATGCCTGTTTCCATGCACTCAAGACCTATATTTTCATAATACCTGTTTTTTCAAGAAACAATACCTAAATCAGGATTCTCTTGATTTGGCCCTGAAACAGAGTGATATATACCTCCATTTGTCCAAAAGCACCTCAGAGAGAAACAAATTGCTTCCCAAACCTTCACTGTCTGCTGGGGTAGCAGTCAGTTCTCTGATTTTTGCACTATTACCAACCATCTTTTTGTCTGTCTCTGTGGAGAGATGACAGTGAAAATCTTGTTACCCATTAAATTTACTTTTGTATATTCCTTTCTGAGGTCATTTAGGGGTAAGCTTAATCTTACAGGCAGCATTAGTGTTTAAAAATAAATGTGCTGATTGTGGCTCAGACCTTAAGTCTTGGAGTTTTTTTCAAAGGTTTTTGTTGTCAGCTAAATTCAACAGTGAAGTCCTCACTGAAGTCACACCACTATTGATACATCATCCCTATCTTTCTTCTCAAGTAGATACTACTGCTTAAGATCAGCCCAAATTGATTTTTAAAGTATCAGAGTGCTTTAGCCTCCTGCTGCATCTCTACCACATCGAAGATTATGTTGTTCCTATCCATGTCTCATGGATGAGCAAAAATTGGTATTTTTTGGAAATGCAAATGTCAAGTAGTATTTCACATTTCATTATAGATAAATTTGTATTTAAGATGGTATTTTGTGAAAGCAGATTTTGGAACTTTATTGCTGGAAACTCATCAAGTGAAATGTATCTAGGCTAGTCTTCTATTAAATTACCACAGTGCTAGCAAATGCTGTAGGTGTATGAAGATCTGCATAGATAAGAAACATTAAATGAGAGTAGATAAATGAACTTAAGTGATTTTTATATAAAAATTTCTACAACTGTATAGTTAACTTCAAATTCTGAACATTACTGTTGTAGATCTTGGAACCAAAGATGTTCCGTTACGCTCACAAACTGGAAGTTCAGCGCATGGATGGGGTTTTGGGACAGCCTTCCCCTTTACCACATTTGTATTCTATGTCATATTATCAACTGTCAGAAGAATTAGCAAGGACTTATCCTGAACTGACACTGGCGATCTTCTCAGGTATGATTTTAAAACAAAACAAAAACCTTCATCAAGTCAAAAGCGTTGTACAAAATATATAATTCTTATTTTTCAATAACTGATTTATATGTAATTCACTTAAATCAGGACAGCAACATCGTCATACCGAATGGAGACAAAAAAGCCTACTGAGTGACAGTTTTTGTTCACTTGTGTTTGAAATATATTCAAGGTGAAAGAAGATGAATCAAAAATATTTTTACTGTCTTTCTAATAACCATGAAAAATCACATTAGAGTAATAATTTGCAATTGGTTTTTAAAAACATTCTTTCATTGTTCTCTCTGGTGTGTTCTTATTTACTGTAGATTGCTTAAATACATTTTTCTGTAGCATTTTTAAACAATTGTAGAATAATTACCTCTTACATCAATTAAAAGAAAAAACTCACTAAGACTAATCTAGGAGCAAAAATTCTAAGTGGTTTTTTTGCCAAACCTGGTGCATTTTTTTATGCTTTAGGTTTTCAGTTCCCTCCTTCAATTAGAGGAGTATATATACATACACACACACACACACATATATATGAGTACTAATGTGATTTCTTCAACATACTGTTTGTCAGCAGTGTCTTCAGGTAGCTCTGCTGAAGACCATGGACTTTATCATTATGAAATGGCACTAGTCAGCTAAACAAAAAAATTGCATCTGTATCAGCAATACATTATATCAGTATGGTGTGCTGGGCTCACGCTTGTTGTTACTACCAAACCAGTTTCCATTATTGCTTTGGAATTCATGTGTGTACCTAATTTTTTAATGGCAGAAGTAAGTCAGAGAATCCAAACAGCTCACCCAGCTGGGAGACAGGTGATGCTGCATTATCTGCTGCCATGGATGAACAATATTGAGTTGGTAGACTTGAAACCTTTGCCAACCATTCGCCGGCAAGATGAAGATGAAGAAGATTCTTTGAAAGACAGAGAAATGATGGTGAACAGTAGACGATGGCTACGAGGAGAAGGCTGGGGATCACCACAGGCTACAGCTATGGTTCTGAACAATCTGATGTACATGACTGCAAAGGTAAAATTAATTACTTTATGTGCTTGTCTTGTTTCAGTGGATTGTTCTGTTTAGGATGCAAGAAAATACTGTTCAGAGATACTATGTCACTAAGCTTTCAAGAGTTATTGTTCATATTTGTATAGGTGCTTTGTATACCCAGACTGTACCCTATAGTTTTGGGGTATTCCAAGAAATATGTAATATGTAATATAAATGTTATAGTAATTGTTATCTATAGTAACAATATATAACTGATGTTTTGCTATATAGATGTCTAGCTGGATAGAGAATACCAAGCTGCCTGTATACCTATGATCTCGAAGTGGAGTTTTGGAACCTCCAAAACTTTGCTACCAGAGGCTGATTGACTTTCCTTCTTCCTGTCATAGCTACTTCCAACAGAGAAGTATTGCTCACATGCAGTGCTCCTGCCTGTTCTTGTTATATGAGAATCCTACTGATGAGAGATCATGCTTTGAAATATAAATTAAAAACTCCTGTCAGTGTGTGGTCTGTGGAGTTTTATTCAGGATTGTCAGCAACTGGGAGTCTGGGTCTCTGCTGAATTTCATAGAATTGTTAGGGTTGGAAGGGAGCTCTGGAGCTCATCAGGACCAACCCCCCTGCTAACACAGGGTCACCTAGAGCGTGTTACACAGGAACTTGTCTGAGTGGGTTTTTGGTCTCTGTAGAAGGAGGCTTCATGACCTCTCTGGGTGGCCTGTTCCAGTGCTCTGCCACCCAAACCAAAAGAAATTCTTCGTGTTGAGGTGGAACTTCATGTGTTTTAGTGTATGCCCATTGCTCCTCGTCCTGTCACTGGCCACCACGAAAAAGGGTCTGGCACCATCCTCTTGACCTTTGAGACATTAATATGTATTAATGAGACCCTCCCTCTCAGTCTTCTCTAGACTAAAAAGGCCCAGCTTTCTCAGTCTAATGTATTATATATCCATAAAATATATGGTATGTACACATATCTTTAGATATATTTTTATACATTTATATCTGTAAAAAAATTATTTCCAGAATATGTTTTTAAAAATCAATGTATATGAAAGCATCATTCTGGAACATTAAAAAGGCAACAGTTTCCTGCAAGATTTTTGTCTCCTTTTTCTAGAGCCTGTTCCACTTGATCAGTACAGATCATGTCTGAGTACAATGTTTTCTGATGAAGTTTTCAGGACATACATTTATTTTGTTTTCTAGTATGGTGATGAAGTGGCTTGGTCAGAGATAGAAAATGTCTGGACTACTTTGGCAGACAGCTGGCCGAAGAATCTGAAAATAATTTTGCACTTCTTGATCAGTATTTGTGGAGTGAACAGTGAACCCAGCCTTTTGCCTTATGTGAGTATGTGACAGGTCTCTCATTGGTGCTTATTGATATTTTAAAAATTAGTAGTATGTCTAGCAGCAAAGATCACCAAACAGAAATGTGAGGTAAGATTTATAGTATCAATGTCTCCACCCTGTATTTTATTACCACTAAATACTATGAACAAATCAAATTAGGTTCTTTTGTTTGCATTACTTTGGACATCTGTGTCAAAATTACAGAATCAATTTTTCAATAAATTAAATCAATTAATATGTCATTCATGGAATGCACTTGAGAAGGGAAATCAATAAGAAAGGATATCTCACCTTAAAGACTGCTGAGGCTTCCTTAAGACAACTTACTGACTACTGCAATTTGCTGAGGGTGATAAGTCTGAAACAGTCCACTAGCTGTCTTCAGAGCTATGATATGAGTTGTCAAAATTCAGGACTATGTGAGGACCACAGACTTATTTAGTGATTAAGTGATAAAAAAGGTAAAAGAGTTACTAAAATTCTACATGTCTTAGCATTTTATTTTCCTTTGTCATAGAAAGAAATCTTAAGAGTTTGATAGCTAAATTTAGATTAATTTTATTAAGAGTATACACTAAACTATTTTTTCCCACACTATAATTTAGTATATACCTAAAAAGCAGACAGATAATACAGGAAAACAAAGCACCTGTTATACCATGTAGGGCATCATTCTCTCATGACCAAGTATTATACCAAAAAAACCCCACCAACCATCCCAAGCACCCTCAAAACCAATTTTATTTTATGTCAAAATGTATGTGAGAGCACTGCAGGATAGCATGAAAAAAATATGATAACTGCAGGAAAAGAAGTAGTATAGAACAGAACTGTGAAGTATCAAAAAGAAATTACCTCAGAATACATTCATTTTAGTGTTGATCTTAGGTGCTGCTAAAACCTTTGTAAGAAAACATTTTGCTTCTTAAATAATTTTCAGAAGACATACTTTCAGACTTTATTGTCAGAAGGTTGGAACTCAGAAGATTTACTTTCTTTCTGTTGTGGTATGTTTCCCATGCTTGCTGCTACTGACAACTGGGAAGGCAATTTTGGTTGCTTCTAGAACTAGAGTAAGTTTCACATGTCCTCGCTTGCAGTGCAGGTAGATACTGATTCTAACAAGTTGTGATATTCAAATCTCTTCATATAGAGATATATATATGGGGTTTTTTTATGGCAGGTAAAGAAAGTCATTGTTTATTTGGGTAGAGACAAAACAATGCAACTGCTAGAAGAGCTGGTGAGTGAACTTCAGCTTACAGATCCTGTCAGTTCAGGAGTCACCCACATGGATAATCCACCGTATTACCGCATTACATCCAGTTACAAAATCCCCTCTGTCACTTCAGGTAAGCATTTACTGACTAAACTAACTTAAACTGTTATTATTGTCAATTATAAACATGCTGCTATCAATCAGTTATGCTACTGGAGTTCATTTGTAAATATTCAATAGGAGTGCAAGGTTCTGTTTCTAAAAATACCATTAAAAGTTTGTTTTACAAGATCTGCAGTTTTTGGTGTACCCAGAGTTCCTCATGAAGAACGTCTGATAGGTTCACAAAGGACAGGTTTGTCTTAATATATGCATCAGACTTGGTCTGTGTTCAGACCTTGTGTAAAAGTCACTGTATGATTTTTATGTCTAGTCAGCCAAACCACGGGGAAAATGTATATAATTTTAAATCCATGTAAATTGTTATTTTAAGTTCTGTTACAGACACAAGCTGCATCCATAGGAATTGTTTCAAGAGGATTTAAGTTCACTTACTTAGGAAAATTTATCTAGAAATAATTAACAATAGATCAATCATCAAAAAAACCCCAAACTGCTGAAAATACCAGAAGTGTCTCCCTCATGCTTCAGTCCAAGAACATCTGAGAAATGTGGGGAAAAGTTTTTTGTTTTGTTTTGGTGGAGTATCTGTCAAAGCAAGCTGCAAAAGACATGGATGTGGGGAGGGTATCTAAGCAAGGGCTTAACTTTTGTGCTGCAATTTTGTCAGTATTATGAAGCAGCCTGGACCTATGATATGGGGTTATCTGGATCATAAGGTTAATGCATTGGCACTTATTCTTGAAAGTGTTTAAAAAATATGAAAAAAATTCTGGGGCTCTTGCACTTATTATAATTTGGAATAGCAAAGGCTGGAAGGGTGCAAAATTGTTTCCAGTTGTGACTGTCAGTTCAGTGTGATGCTTGCAAATTTCTCCTAAAAGAAAATTGTTAAAAGCTTCACTGTAGGCTATTCAGTTTTAATCCTCAATCTGTTTGTGGTTTGAATTAACTGGATAACCAAAGTCCAAGTACATTTTACAGATTATTGTGAGGTGTATAATACAGGGAGAAAGGAAATAGGTGTCTGCTTAAAAAAGTTTCTACTTAATTTACATTAAAGAGTCAGAGATTCCTGGAATAGATTATTTTTATTTGTTCGGGTTAGTAAAATTATGGTAGCAGCTCACAATCCTTTATTGCTCGTGAAAGTAGTTTGTATGGCTCAGTTTGTGTTTGTGCCAGTTGCTGTAGAGTAAACTTGATTAGGGCTCTCGGCAAGGAAAAGTGAATAAGGGTGATCATGTAGTGCTTAAGACTACTTTTCCTTTTTACTGACCAACCTTTTTCCTTGTCTGTAATTCACAGGTACCACTTCTAGTAGCAATACAATGGTGGCTCCCACAGATGGCAACCCTGACAGTAAACACATGAAAGACAGTATCGAAGAGAAGTAAGTATCTCCTCAAAGAGAAGTTATTAGCTGAATTACAGGAATTCCTGGTAGGTGCTTTAAGTACTCACATCTCAGCAGCTCCAGGTATGTCTACATTGCAAGGATTACATGCCATGTAATGTCATGCATGTCAACAGAACTGGAATACTATTTGGGATTAACAGTAGCAGCCTCAATTGTAGTTTGAACTCCAGTCCGGGTCAGGCATTGTGTTGCTACAGCTATATTGTTGTTGGTGCCTAAATTAGCTACTGTTACACTGGACTATGTATGTTCACATAAGGGCAATTATACTGTAAGATGGGAGTGGTGAGACACTGGAACACATTGCCCAGAGAAGTGGATGCCCCATCTTTGGAAGTGTTCAAGGATGGGCTGGATGGGGCTCTGAGCAACCTGGTCTAGTGGAAGGTGTTCCTGCCTAGGGGGGTTGGAATGAGATGATCTTTAAGGACCCTTTCAACCCAGGTCATTCAGTGATTTTATGATTTGCAAATTGGTTTATTACCTCACTAGAAATGAACAATGCCTATGTGTTGCAAGCCAGTTTATTTTCCCTAATTGGGGTATTTGAATGCCTGGTGCCTATGTCAAGATACCTGACAGCTAACTTTAAAACAGATTTTTCCCTCCCTAATTTTTGAGCTATTTAAGGATAATCTTTTGGAGAAATTTGCCAGACACTGTTACTGAGGCTGGTGGAAAGCAAAGAGCTCATATAGGCTTAGTCAGGCTGTGAAGCTGGAGCTCAACAGTAACTGACTGTGGGCATGCTGTCATTTTGTGTTAGTATAGATAGCTAACCTTGAAGTGAAAAGGGAGTGGAGGCTCTGTAATAAGCATGAGCAAAATTGTGCACATACATTAGCGTAGAGTAGCAACTATGTAGTAAATTTGCAAACGAGTTTCAGACAACTTGTTTGAGAGCTTTAATAATTGCAGTTCTGATATGATTTCCCAGTTGGACACTTTTTTCCTTCCCTAGGGTAATTATGTCTATGTAATTAGAGTAGTAAATATACTGGCAGAGGAAACCCCAATACTTAAATTAAATTGGGGTGAGCTGTGTGAAAGTAAATCACAGAAACCTGGAATGCGAGGTGTCATTCAAAGTTAAGCCTAGCAAGACACAGACAAGTACTTGGCTGCTATGGGGGCTGGAGCTGAAGAAACTGGTAAAGTAATGAAGACAGTTTTGAAAGTCTCTGCAAGTTTTGGCATATACTGTAGGGTTGTCTAAAACCTCCCCAGGTTATATGTTTCTTGGTAAGATCTACCCTGTACATCTTGGACTTGCCAGGAGGAGAGAATTTTAGAAACTCATGTAGAAACAGCTTGGAAATGGTGCTTTTAGCTCTCTCATTTCTCTGATTTCTTTATAGTTTATCAGATTAGTGAGGTAGGATCTTGGACACTGTGTGTGTATACATGTGTATGTCTCTGCCAGGTCTCACATGGATTTCCTTATTTTGTTCAAGAGTGAGAACAACTAATGTATAATGGTAACAAGTATTTTAATGTACTTAAATGTTAGTGAAATGATCAAACAGAAATACAGTTTATAGTGGATAATCTGTTTGAATCCCCTTATCTAGTGTTGCTAGAGAAGGTATGTCTTAAACGGCTGAGATACTTTGGCATCATGTTGATTATCCTTGTAAGATGAATCGTTTTTTGTGTAAGAGTTTTGCTGAAATAGTTTTACTGGGGGACCCTGATTAATGTTTGTCATAGAATGTCAGTTACTGATTCTGCTTTGTTTGCACCTACAGCTACGCACACCTAGACATCTACAGCGGGTTGAACAGCAACTTAAACCGCCAGCACCACAGACTGGAATCTCGCTACAGCAGCAGCTCTGGAGGATCATACGAAGAGGAAAAAAGTAATAGTCTTTATTTAAAAATATTTCTATGAATGGAAAACAAAATTTTCACTAGTTAATACTTCTACCGGAGATTGTGGAACATAAAGAAATGGGCATTATCAGGTTTTTTTGTATAAACCTATTAAAAATTAGGGGGTTTTTAAATCTTCCATCTTATTACTACTATTGAAGTCTATCATACATTTGACTGCAGTGAAATGTATGAGGAAGATAATACGCTTCGTTCCTTTCGTTGTCTCCTGGAATGAGTTGTGAACATCTTCCTAAATGAAATGGTTTTACTCTATTTCCTTTGACAGTTAGGCACAGGAAACAGAGATGAGCAGGATGAAGATGAGGTTTAGAAAAAGGTGGTGGAAAAGAAGGTTTTTTAAAAAAAGAAAATTAGAAGTAATTGTTCTTTTAAAGGATAGCATTTCTTGGCTTGTTTAAAAAAAAGGGTACTAAACATTTTTGAAGCCACAGCAAAGGAGAATATATGAGGGAAAAAAGTTCTCTTTATGTACATCTTATTTTCAAGCTTGTTTCGAAAACGTGTTTGGGGGTTTTTTTGTGATCTGTGTTTTGTTTTTTCTGACATGCAGAGGTGTGGAAAGAGGTAAACATTTCTCCTGAAACTCTGTTTTGCCTTTGGAAAGATTTCTTTAAGCCTCTTTTAAAAGAGGCTTATTAACTGTGGCTACTTTTGTACCAATGCCCATGACAACTCTAGGGAAAGACAAACAGGTCATGTAACCAGGCAAAAATGAGGACAGTGGTCAGACAGTAAATGACGCGTTATATTAGTGGTTTCTGTGTGCTTGGTCAGAGGAGTTGTTTGACTGAACAGGTTGTTAGTAATTTAAATGACTTTGTACTTCAGCCTGCATGGGATAGTCAGATATATTTCAGTCGCTATAGTGGTCCCACAGACTTGGGTTTCAATCAATTTTTTACTGACAGTTGATTTTCCTACCAGTTAAGTTGTTTGGGTATGTTACAGCACATGGTGCAGCACTGCCTTTTCCTTACTTTCCTTATGTGACTGAACAACAGGAGTTAAATTTCTGCATTTTGAGCTTTAGATGTCGATATGGAACCCTAGCCTATCCGTGCTATATTGAAGCAACAAGAGTCCTTTAGGATCTTCTGATGCACTCCTCCATAACTGATTCTTTGCACACTGTGAAGATTAGAGTGAATATGTGGGTCTTATTGCCTCTGTCAAGGAGGTGAAACCTAATGTCCTCTACGGAGCTTGTTGTAAGGGCTAGACATACTAATGCAAAATCTGCTAAACTTTGGGTCAGTAACAGGTTAGTGACCTTCTGGGCAGCCAGAGTGTTTATTACTGCTTGGATAGGCATTGTCCATTATCACGGCTGCAGTCATTTTTGGTTTTGTTTGCTGTTTGTGATTGCAACACTGAGTATCCTGAACTAGATGTTATTTCACATGTTCCATCAGTAAGAAATTTGTCACTTCCAGTGGAGAAGGTGATAACGAGCTGATACATGTGTGAACATCTGAAACTTCAGCAGCTATACTTCCAAACAGAGAGCTGGTAGAATCACTGAAACACCAAACTGTTGAGGCAGTTTCCTTGTTTATAGTCTTAACTGATAGTTCTGAAGTCCAAAACAACTTTTAAACCAGAAAAGTATTTTGGGTGTGTTAACACAGTACGCTCTCATACCAAATAGCTGATGTTTTTCTTGCACTTTTGAAGCTTGCTTAACCAAAAGCTAAATGTCTTTGTCTTTTCTTGACAAATTTACTGATTTTTCTGAGCAGTAACTTTTATCTACTGGTGGGATTGGGCTATGCTGTTGTAAAAGTGGCAATTTCCAAGTTACCCTATGTATCATGCCAGCATTACCTAACACATAGAACTGGTGGGGTTTTGCTGTGAGACCTATAAAGGTGTGCTCTTGAGGAATATTTCTTTAGCCTATAATGAAATGCTCTTCAAGATGAGTTCAGTTAAATCTTAGGACCCAGCCTTAATTCTCTCGTTATCTGACGTGAGGTTTGAAATTCAAGGAAATTACGTCAGATCACTTTGCCTTTTATCATAGTCTTTATGAACCTATTCAAAAGCATCTTACTCTGTTATGTATGTAACTTCTGTAGAATCATCCTTACACTGAAAGAAATAACCACTTTTTTTCTTTTAAAAAACTGTGTCCAACTACTACTGTTTACATCTGGCTCCTCTTCCCCTCTCCCAGGTCATAGCTTTTCAAGAATTTTAAAATATTTCTTCAGAAGACTGTAAGATACAGAAATATGCATTATCTATATATTTCTGGCTTAATTTTCTGTTGTGTTAGGTGATTCAATGCCTCTGTATTCAAACTGGCGGTTAAAGGTGATGGAGCACAACCAAGGAGAGCCTCTCCCTTTCCCACCTTCTGGAGGCTGCTGGTCACCACTGGTGGATTACTTGCCTGAAACTTCTCCTCCGGGCATGTCACTTCACAGGTAGCTGTTTTGGCAGTGCCGATGGCAATTCATTATATTTTCATTTGTGTTGCACAAATATAGTAATTTGAAGATAGCAGATTAAAGTGCAGTTGATAACACATTTGTTTTCTGTGGGTTTACTCACAGGTCTAGCAATTTAAGATTACTCAACCTTTTAATCTGGAGGATTAAACTGTTTCTATATTAATTACGAGCGTTCATCTTTTCCCTTATAACACAACTTTGTGAATGTTTATAGACTGAAGAATACAAGTTAGAAGCATATGAAGCTCTTTGCAGCTCTGAAGTTCATGTTACATTCTTCTAACAAATTATTTTTTTTGTTTTAGATGCAATATAGCAGTGATTCTTTTGACTGATTTGATAGTTGACCACAGTGTAAAGGTGGAATGGGGAGGATACTTGCATCTTTTGCTTCATGCAATTTTTATAGGTAACTAACTTCGTACAGAAACACTTACAGTAACCTGAGGAATTCTCAGCTGTTCTTTCTGATATTTAAATTAATTTTTGCCATTGTATTGAGATACCATTAATTTGATAATATTTACAGTATTTTTAAAAATTCAATTAAATGTCTTTCAGCTTGATTAGTGTAATTAAGATTTTTTTGGAGTTGTTTTGAGGCACTTTCTTTTAGAGTCACTTTTACTTCTTGTAGAAGACACAGTAAAATTCAATTTTTTTCTTTCTGTTTCTATATCTAGTAATTTTCATACAGAGCACAGATTAAGTTCTTACTTAAAACTAATCTGACTTAAAATTAGTTTGTACTTTAACACTGCATGGGATTATCAGATATATTTTAGTCTGATCAACATACAGTTTGTTAAACTGTATGCTGCTGTTTCTATATTGAAGCACTGAAAAAGCATTGTTTAGTGAATTATATATCTGTTATTTGGTGAAGTATAACAGACCAATCTGAATACTGCTATTTTTTAAATAACGTAATTCAGCATGCCCTTTGACTATCATAAAGCCTTGTCATTTTCCTTTTGTGTTAGGTTTTGACCACTGTCACCCTGAAGTCTATGAGCATTGTAAACGACTACTTTTGCATCTACTGATAGTGATGGGCTCTGGCAGTAATGTCCAGTCTGTTGCTTCTGTCCTACTCAGAAACAGAGAGTTCAATGAGTCCAGGGTGCTTACTGTCAAGCAAACTACCCATTTAGATTACACTTTCACAGGTATGCTTTTGATTTATTATGTGTTGCTGGTTAAAATGACATGGGAAGTTATCTCTTCTTACAGGCATTATTAAGATTTCTGTTGTCTGTAATATTTTCCTGAGCCCTTGCCATTAAAATGTATTTCTTTGGATTTTAATGAAGTCAAAGTGAATAGAGTTCTCAGTAGCATTTTGTGCTCAGTCATCAAAGTAGGGAGCACAATTGAATGATGAATAGTAGTGGAAACCAAAGAGGGAACTCTGGGTTTTGGAACTTTAATACAGCAGTTTTTATGATGCCTTTGAAAATAAAAACCAAGAAAATACATCTCTTACTTGTTTATAACAACTTTAAATCTCCAGGTTTTGTCAAATGTGATTGCATTCTTTATTGTCTATCAGAATACTTGTTTGAGATACTGCCTTTTAATATTCACCTTGACTTTGCAATATTGTAATTATACAGTACACTTTATATTTCTGTGTATCTCTTTATGAAGGGAATATTCTGATGGTGAGAGTGTATTGTAGGTTCTTTGAAATAGTTCTTTTAAAAAAAAATGTAGTATTTCATATTATTTCAGTAGGTGGCAGCATATTGCCATACAATTGTTTGTTCTGTTTTGTTCACATCAGCATTGGTTTTATTACTTAGCAAAAGTAGTCATCTGATATGTGAATTTGGTTTTTGTAGCAATGAGGAATTAAAAACTGTGTATAGTGGAAGAATTATTTTATATTAATCTGTTTGGCAGAACTTTATTGTTGCATCTACACAGTGGCATATACAAACCATTCCCTTCCTAATCTTTAAGGGCTTGGATAAAACTGTCTATTATTCTGATATTCTGCTATTATTAAAACAGAGATGTCTCATAGAAACTAGAATAAGGTCAGCATCAAACATTTCCAGCTGGGGGTTGGGATAAGGTATTTACAGCTATGCATCCCTAGCACAAGGTTGGACAAGCTAATTGAAAGTTTTATTTGAGCTGGCTAATACCCCAGTCCAAACTCTGTGGTTCTGTAGAGTGAAAATTTGCAGTGGGTGTCAGTGAGTCTTAAGCTTGTTTAAATACAAGTGTTAGAGTCCAAGGCCCTGCCAGTTTTCCTTGCTAGTTTACTTTCTCTCGGCCCTTCATAGGTGGATAGAAGGGCAATGTGAGGAATCACTGCAGTTGTGGTTTTTTGCCACGTGATTCTTTATACAGAAGAGAAAAATCTCCTGGCCACAAGATCATTAAGCTAACTACAGAGAAACTTTGTACAGCCACAGGGGCTCTGCTTAGAGTTGATTCACTAAATAATACTTAGTATTCACTGATTTCAAGTACTGTCAGTTACACTGGGACTGTGTCCCAAAAAATTATCTGCTCATTAGTAAGAAGTAGTCTGTATTAAATTAAGTTGAGATGCCTCTGAAGCTGATGAGCTCTCATACTGCTAGTACAAAACCAAGAATAATACAGGGGTTTTAAAAAGGGATTTAGCAGTTCCCAATTAAAGATCATATAAATCATGTGAAGAATTTGTATATATGAGACTTGTTGATTTCGTTGAAATTATTGCATCCATTAATTTATTCTCTTTTTAGTATTCTCATTACATTTACTAAGTTATCGCTCTTTTTAGAGGGCTATTTTTTCTTTTTATATATTTAATATTAACTGTCAACTTAAGAGTGCATAATCATCTTGTTTCAATTTCAGCAGGTGTTCATGATTTTATACCTGATTACCAGCCCTCCCCAATGACAGACTCAGGGCTTAGTTCAAGTTCTACCTCTTCTAGCATCAGTTTAGGAAATACAAGTGCTGCCATTTCCCAGCTGCACACCACAATCCTCAATGAGGTTGACATTTCAGTAGAGCAGGATGAAAAAGTGAAAACTCTTATAGAATTTATTACCTCAAGGTAAGATTTCAATTTTCACTTTTGTCAAGACATGTATTTTGTGGAAAAATGGCAACCCTCTTACTATTTAACATCATGTTGTCTAATTCTGTCTCTGTTTTCTCACCAGTAACTGTTTTTATGTGATACACATGTGAAAAGCTCTAACTTTCCAACACTTTCAGAGAATTTTGACCACCCTCTCAAGTCCTGAGTGTTTAAAAGTATTTTGCCATGTTTTATTCTAAATTAGGGCAGGAATACCCTGAGATGATTAGGGAGCTGCAAGACTTGTGTGCAGTTTAGGGATTACGTAGTAGTAGAGAGCTGATTATTCAAAAATGAGGAATTTGTTGCAACAAACATCTGTAAAATCATCAACATTTGTGCAGTTTGTATGATAGTTTATATAAAGCTTTCAAGATGGTGTAAATCTGAAATCCTACCTGTTTCTCCATACTTCTGATACTTCTGCTTTACCTCAGCCTTAGTTTTTAACAGTGTGGTGTATCGATGGAAAGAAAATGGGAAGAAAGGAAGTTAAGAAGTGCATAATGGTGGTAGTTGTACTCGTTCTTTCTTAGAGAGCTAACTGTTATACTATAACTATACCAGAGAATATCTCTGCCTAAATTTACCCAGTTATTTCTGTTGGATCTGATACATGGCTTTTCACGTTGTCTTAACTTGTTGTTTATTGTATAATATTGGTCAGTTGTCAAAATTCTCTCCAATTCGTGCCTGCACTTCTAGATGGTTTCATTTATGTGGTACATAGTAGATTCTTTTGCAACTAACCTTAAGGTTCAAATTCCATTTAAATGATATTAAGGACAAAGGCTATATTTTATATTCTGTTTACCCTATTTTTATATTTTTAGGAAAAGAGGCCCACTTTGGAATCATGAAGATGTTTCAGCCAAGAACCCTAATATAAAGAGTGCTGAACAGTTAACTGTGTTTTTAAAGCATGTGGTATCTATATTTAAACAGTCTAGCTCAGGTATGTTAGAAAACAGACAATGCATGATCGAATGTGCAAGTCTGCAAACTAAATAAGTATTTCTAATGTGTGTAAACATGTAGGTTATGTATAAAATCACTCTAGGTAATTACTGCGTCTAAATAAGAGAGTTTTCTTGTGTCTTGCACACTTCAGTTCATGTTTCTGTTATGACAGATTTAAATATAATCTTTAAGGAATGAGATAAAACATCTTACTAGTTTCTTGTGAACACTTAATATTCAAATCATAAATGTTTTATTGTCTGCAAGTCTCTCTAGCATTAAGTGTTTGGAATACTTAATGTATAAGTACACCGGTATTTGGTGTTTATATTCCTGTAAAGATTTTTGAGACTAGTACTTCTTGAGAGAAATGTAGAGTATGTGAGAATATTTTAAATTTAGGAATGACTTTGGCAATTTAGTCTTCAGTAAATTCAAGTGGATTTGGTTTTTTATAAAGCAGTGTTGCTTGAGTATTTATTTGCCTTCCTAGGAGGATATCAGTTGGAACATCGTCTCAGTGAAGTCGCTTTGCAAACGGCGCTTTCGTGTTCCTCTCGACATTATGCTGGGAGGTCCTTTCAGATATTCAGGGCTCTGAAGCAGCCTCTCACTCCATCTACACTTTCTGATGTTCTCTCCAGACTAGTAGAAACTGTTGGAGATGCAGGAGAAGAAGCTCAGGTATTTGAAATTTTGCCCCCACTTTATTAGAAAGCTAAGTCTGCCTAAATGACATACGTGCATTATTAGTTCAATGACAGCAAAATTTAAAAGCATTGTTTTATTGAGTTGCTTTTTAAGTATTTCAAATATCACAACAGTTTTAATTGTGACACTTTCTGAATTTCACCTGATTGACTCAGGAAAAGTTGTGCACATTCTCTTCTACAGCAATAGGATCTTTCAGAGAGTTTGATATGTCTATTTCCTGTAGACACCTCCTCTTTCATTGCTAGAGAATACTGAGATCAGCCATATAAAAAAAAATTTGGGTTTTCTTTTGTTAAGAACTTAACCTGTTAAAGTATTAACAGTCATTCCACTTAGTGTCATTGTGCATTTTAAGAGTGTATCTAATCTTTTAATACTGCAAAATGAGTCTGAATGACTTCATCCTTCAATCCATCCTTAAAAATAATTCAAACCAGAATTAATTCAGTAAATAAATAAATTTACTTACAAATGAATTGAAGTTTTGCTTTGTCTTGAAGCTATACTGCTATCTTGAGCTGTCCCATCAGGATTGTATTCTAATTAAGCATGAAATAATTTAGTTACTGATTTTATATTTTTATATTACTATTCAGTAGATTTTCTGTGATCTTCCTTGTGCATATTGCGTAATTTATAGTGGCCTTTGGCTTTCCCCAGGGTTTTGTCATAGAGCTGCTTTTGACTTTAGAATCTGCTATTGATACATTGGCTGAAACCATGAAGCATTATGATCTACTTTCTGCCCTTTCTCAGTAAGTTCTTTTATTAGTCAAGCTTCATTATGCATTTTTATACATTTGAATTATTAAAAATCTGTGTTATAAATGTAATGAAATAATTTCTTGTAGTCTTTGCAGAATAATTGTATCCATATAGCAAAATTGCTAGCTGTCATATGTTTTTGTCATTCTGCCTCAAGCAAAACTTGTAAGAATCTAGATTTCCTGAGAAGGATTTCTTACTGCCTTTCTGATTTACCCTCTTGGGTCCAATTTAATTTTGTAAAAAAAGGTGTTCAAGGAATTCCTTATGGCTCAGTTCTGAAATGTTGTCAGTTCTGCTTAAACTTCTTGAATTTAAAGGCTCTGCAGATGTTAGTGTGTCTTAGGCCTCAGGTTTGTTGTCCTTATATAAGAAGTGTAACTGAACAGTCTGAGTCATGTGTGTTTCATTACAATTTGAGTGATTATACCTTGATGACTTTTTATCAAACTGGAAAAAATCCCTACATGTACAGACATCTGTATTTGTTTGACTTCCTTGCAAAGTTTTTGAAAATGCTGAGATTTCTAAGAATATATTCGATTTCTCAGTATCAGAATAGGAAGGTGTTGGGTTTCCTAGGTCAGATACCTCAAATACATGGTAATAATTGTATTAATTAATTAATTTCTCTACTTTTAACACATCTTTAAGTTGGGATGCTAGATCATCACTTACACATAATCTTTTACATGCTATCAGCTGATTTTTCTAATTTTTCTGTAATTTTTATGGTATTCTGGGATTGTAACAAATACATTTGGTAGAAGTGATAACAGGATGCTGCAGTCTTGTCCTTAGGCCATAAGGATATTGGATATTTTAATAATAGATACAGAAATCCTGTATTTGCATGTGTATTCACTGCATGTGTATGTGATTAGTGTAACATCACTTTTCTTTCTTCTTTTTTTCTAAACTCTATGTTATTAAATTATTTTGCGTGTAACAATATGTAATATTGATTTTTATTCTAGAACCTCATACCACGATTCTGTAATGGGAAACAAGTATGCAGCTAATAGGAAAAGCACTGGACAGATAAATCTAAGCACAAGTCCCATTAATAGTGGCAGTTGTTTGGGATACTACAACAATACAAGGAGTAATTCCTTGAGACTGAATTTAATCAGCGAGCGGAGAGGTGACCGGCGACGGAGCAACACACTGGATATAATGGATGGAAGGATAAATCATGGTGGAAGTTTGGCCAGGACTAGAAGCCTTTCCTCCCTGAGAGAGGGAGGGATGTATGATGTGCAGCCCACTACTGACCCTGTCAACTTGATGGCCACCATATTTTGGATTGCAGCTTCGTTGCTGGAGTCAGATTATGAGTATGAATACCTTCTGGCTCTCAAGCTACTCAACAAGCTTCTTATTCACATGCCTCTGGATAAATCAGAGAGTCGGGAAAAGATAGAAAAAGTGCAGAATAAACTGAAATGGAATAACTTTCCAGGCCTTCAGCAGCTTTTCCTGAAAGGCTTTACTTCAGCCTCTACACAAGAAATGACAGTTCATCTCCTCAGTAAACTCATCACAATTTCCCGGCATGCTTTGGTGGATCCTTCTCAGTTAGCAGGTATCTTTAGTAAATATGTGATAAAAATAGATTCTTTCATCAAATTAAGTGGAATCAAAATCAGTAGTGATTATGCATTTGCCTTAAAGAAACACTTCAGTTAAATGCTTTCTGCAGTTGTCCGTATTGCACTGCTGCATTGTGTAATTTTTTTTCACGATCTTGTGCAAACTAGCTCAATTAGCACTATTTACACATTTTTAGACACAATGTGGCTATAGTGCCTAAAATTATCCAGTTTCTTGGTAGTTTTGCTTAATTGGTCCAGTGATGATTTTATTTTAATCATGCATTTTTATACCTAACACAGACACATTTATCTACATTGTTCATACATGTATACTTCGGTACATCTGTGTGCATATATAATTTATGTATCTGTGTGAATGTATGTGTTAGGCTGTAAGAGTTTTAAATACCAGATAACTCCACTTTAAATTAAGTCATATTAAAAACCGTGAAGGCTCATATAACTCTGTTTATGTATGTGTTTAGGATTTCCTCTAAACATCTTGTGCCTACTTCCTCATCTGATACAACATTTTGATAACCCAACTCAGTTTTGTAAAGAAACAGCTGACAGAATAGCAAAGGTATGTAACATGATGCTTGGAGAAGTATCCAGGAGGATGTGTATATACCAGCACTGTTTATGTATTTTTGGGGTCCCTTATGTAATACCTCAATGTGATTCTAATAGTAATATACACATAACTATAAGAGGTCTTATTTTAAAGATGTGATCCAGTCCTAATTTGTGTAGCTGGACCTCATGTCAACCCCTGAGTTTCTGTTTATCAATGAAAAAGCACATTTAACTTATTCTGTAAAATTCAGATTTCAAGAACAAATTTTCTTACTAATGATATCATTTACTTTTTCTTACTTGTCTGATTTTTCCATTTGTAATTTTGAATGTAAACCTAATCACATTTAAGTGTGCTTCCTAATTTTCTTATGAGAAGGAACTGATTCTTACCTTTCAGACTGGTAGACAGAGTAGAAAAGGTTGTATGTGCTTTCTATTACTTGTACACATTGAAATACACCTTGAAATATTTCTGAACTGTAGTGGCTGTTAGAGCAGTACATGGTGCACACCAGCTGTTGTCAGCCAGGATGGTGTTGCACTGGCTTGACAGAATCTTTCTTTTGAGGAAGAATGTGGAAAGGGGCATAGAAAAGAGCTGCCTGGCGTAGGATGCAGTCATACACCTCTGGCTGCCCAGGCTGTGACACGTGAACCACTGAGCTGTGCACAGGCTGACTCAAAGAGTGGGTGCCTGATGTGAGTTCAGAAATTACTGCTGCCTTTCAATACTTGCATTATTAGAGCAAGTTGATCATACCAAATGTGTAAGTAGATAAACATGAAACACAAATGCCACAGTGCCAAAATTCAACAGAAACTGTAGGTCATGGTTATGTGATTGGTTTGATTTCAGTTATTAGAAAATAATAGTGAAATCTTAGAAATGAAATCTTGGAGTGAAATCTGGGAGAAGTGCATAATGACTTGTCAATGCTTGGATTAAAAAAATTAATTTCTACTATAATTAAATATGGTTTTACTTTTCAGGTTTGTGCAGAGGAGAAGTCACCAACTCTTGCCAATCTGGCTCATATGATGAGTTTATACAGTACACACAGTTATTCCAGAGACTGTTCTAACTGGATTAATGTAGTGTGTAGATATTTGCATGACTCTTTCTCAGATGCCACGTTTAACCTCATAACTTATCTTGCAGAGGTAAATTTTTACTAAAAGTATCTCATGTTGACAATTCATTGCCAATTCCTAATTTCTCATGATTCTAAATATCAAGGGGAATAAAGCACATCTTCCATAACAGGAAAATATTACTAAAATGTTCTAGGATGTAGAAAAGGGATGACTACTGCCATTTTGGAATGCAGAAATTTACATATACGTTGAAATGATAATCCCTCTAATGAAAGATCTCCTTTTGTGAGAGTAGGGTTTGGCAGTAGATGTTTATATTCTGTACTACATTAATATACACTGTCTTGGCTTTGGCAAAATGCCAATGCAAATTTTAAGAGATCTTTGTTAGTCAGGTACATATGTCTTTATGACAACTTTAAAAATAATTGCAATGTTCAGTTGTAAGTAGTACATAATATATAAAAAGATAATTTAAATTATAGAAATCCATAAATCATTCTATCAGCCATTCATAGAGGAAAGCTGTTGAGTACCTTGAAAAGCTTGTAGAGCTTGTCCTTGAAGTGTATCACTTCAAACTGATTGAGATATTTCTAAAAATTTGTTCATTCTTACAAAAGACTTTGTATGTACCTATTTTGTTGGTGAAACTGCATTTACCAACCTTAAGGTGTAGGTGTAATTGTTTTACATACAGTTTTAAGATTTTTAATTAGTATGAACACTTTATGTAACGAAAAGTGTTTTACTATTAGGTGCTTTAGATCTGTGCTAAAAATACGTCAAAATTCAGGGGCAAAAATGAATTAGGACAAAAAAGATTGTGCTGTTGCATTACTGTTTTTTTTAGTGCTAAAACAAAAGTTTGAAAAACAGTAAGTGATACATTTAAATTTTGTGAAGAGGACAATAAATATGTGTGGAAGTTAGCTGTATTTAAATATTTGCTTTCACTTTCTGCTACAATTTAAGGCCCTAATTAAATTTTATATTTTAAAAACCTTTTTTTAGCTGTTAGAGAAAGGCTTATCCAGTATGCAACAGTCCTTGCTGCAGATCATTTACAGCCTTTTGAGTCATATTGACCTATCCACAGCACCAGTGAAGCAGTTTAATTTGGAAATCATAAAAGTTATTGGTAAATATGTTCAGGTAGGTACTCTGAAGAACTATAAAAGCCTGTCTGCTTATTATCAAAAGGGTATCAAAATTACACCTGAACTTTGGGGGGAATTTATTTCAGATATAAAAATTGTTGTTTGAAGTCAGATTCCATAGGGTTTGAGGTCTTTTCCTATGTACTTAATTCACCAGATGCTTGTGTATTTGTCCAATGTGGTTTGCATCTGGTAGAACAGGTTATCTGAGTCAATGTGCATCTATTTAAAGATGTAGGCAACTCGTCATACGTAGTTAGAGAAGATGATCCTTCAACTATTAAAATACAAGGAAATGTTTACTGCTAAGCTGCACAAATGTATTATTTATGTGTATATGTTTTTAAAAGAAAATTTTATGGTTAAATGCATATTTAAATCACTTTCAGTAATATATCCATGAGGAACATTAAGGTGCACCTGAACAAAATTGAGTACATTTTTCATTAAAGAAGGTCCCCAAAAGATGAGCTATAGTGTTTTGCCCAAGGTAATTTAAGCCTTTGTACTCGAAACACGAATTTACTGAAAATCTGTTTCGCAGAAGAAAGTCTAGCATCTTGCTGAAAGATTTTATTAAAATGCCTGGAGCATAAAACCATTTCAGTGCACAACATTCTCTTCTTTTTTTTTTCCTCTGAATTCCATTATTGCTGAGTGTATTTCAGTCAAATGGTTTAATCATAACTACCAGGAAAAGTCGTGTTCCCTGGCTGTTTTGTTATTGATGGATATGTACTTTAGATATTGTGCTCCTGTCAGAGTGCATTAGGCAAAATGGAATGATTAGCATTAGCTACAGTTTTTATGGCCTGGCGGCATCTTGCTTCACCTCTAACCTCTCTCTGAGCTTTCTATGCAAGCCCTTACTACCATGGAATGTTATCTTAATTAGATGTAAGCTATCAAAAGACAGTACTAGTGAAAAAATATTCCAGAGAAGTCTTAACGTATTTTTGATAAAATAAAATATGTTACTGTAAAAGACAAAAGAAAAGATCATAAATTATCATGTCTTGTTTAAGTGTGCTTCTACTAAGGTTTGGGTTTTCTTCAGTCCTCTGCAATCACAACAGCTGTAAATAAATGTAAGTTGCTACAGGATAGTTCCAGTTTGAGACTCCTTTTTTTATGCTTATGATGCACAGAAATTCAGGAGATTGTTGAAGACTCCCGTTATCTACAAAGAAGCATAAAGCATATACTACTTAGAGCATTGAAGGGGGTGTTTATTTTTTTTGATGCAATAAAAAAAATTTTAACAAACATGGCCTCCTAATTGAAAAAAAAAAAAAAGGCAGACATCATGCTGATTTCAAAAATTGGAAGGTTTCAGTTTCAGGCAGAATCCTTGCATTGCCAAAGCACAAAGCTGCTTTTATTTTATGCCTCTTCTTCTGATTCTCTCCATGGTGTGTGTAATTGAAACCACTGAATTATTTACATTGCCTTAATCATCTTTTTAAGGAATGTGCACTTAACTCAGACTCTGCCTCTTATATTCTCCCACTTTTTCCATAGCTTTTTTAAGCACTCCATTGGTTTGATACTAAAAACTTTGTAAATGTTTTCACTTCTTTGTTAAAATCTTTTGTATTTCCTCATGCATTTCAAGCACAAAATAGTTTTGCTTGTTTCAAATTCCATTTACTCTGCCCATAACTGTAAAATAATTAAATATGCCAAGAAGTGGAATAGTTAGTTTGAATACTGTCAGTTACTGTAGTTAAGTGATAGTTAAATACTCTCAGTTTCAATCTCCTGGGTCACAAAGGGCAGATGCTTCAGACAATGGTGAAAAACAGTGTAACTGCTGGGAAGGAGGGACATAGACCAGAGTCTGCTGTGGCTGGCCCAGTGATCTGGAGCCACTGAGCCTGTGTGGCTGGACCTGACCACCCACCACGGCATGGCCTGATATCTTGCCACTGCTTTCCTGGCACTTCAAGGGTCTGAAGCTTCCTACCTGTGCTAGCCCCTTCAGGCATGTGTAAAAGATCAGAGGTTTTAGTTTGGGGATTCTTGCAAAATGCTACTGTACATAAAAATTGCTGTCTTGGTTGCAGGGATTGTTGTGTGATTTGTGTGTGTTCTCTTTAGAGTCCATATTGGAAGGAAGCCCTTAATATTTTGAAACTGGTGGTGTCTCGGTCAGCAAGCCTTGTTGTGCCTAATGATATTCCAAAATCTTATGGAGGTGACATAGGTTCTCCTGAAATCTCTTTCACGAAAATTTTTAATAATGTCTCCAAGGAGCTACCTGGGAAGACCTTAGATTTTCATTTTGATATATCAGAGGTAATTATTATGTTTAAATGACAATGCACTAATGACTTGCTGTTGCAAACTCAGGTGTTATTTTCTGTTAGCATTCTACATTTCTATGTTTTTAAATAAGTACAGTTTTTAAGAATGGCAGAGATTAAAGTTTTACATACCTGTAAATAAGAGTCCTACTGGAAGATAAATTTCAAATTCTTTTATGCTGTGTGTTTGCCTTTTCCCCCTTTTGAATGTCTGGAGAGTTAATTACTAAAAGTCAGATTATTCTCAAGGGTATCTCAGCTGTGTCAGAGAGCAGACAATGCAGCTGTCTGCTGCTTGCAGCTGAACATACCAGGCTTTCAACAAATGAAGGGTTGTGCATTCAAGGGCTGAGGGGAATAAAACCCTGTACTGCAGTTTTAGCGTGACTTTGGAAGGGGGAGGAAATTTAAAGGAGGGGATAGGATACAAAATACAGGAAATTCAAGGTAAGAGGGATACAATTGGAGAAAAACCTCCTGTAGTTAAAAATACCACCCCTACCACCAATGATACTCATTCTACATGTGAAAAGGGAAGCATGGCCAAGTGACTGCTGTGTAATGTAGAGACGTGAAAATTGTAGAAACTTTAGAAGTGATCAGAAGTAAGAGCTCCTGGTTGAAGCTAACCCTAGATAATGATTGGAGATGTAGATGTCTTAGGAACATTACTTAAATTGGTAAGTACATTCACTACTGAAGTTTCAGGGCATGTGGATAATTGAGAGACAAGATGAATTCCCACGGAGTTCATTGGATTAGCATTTGCTGTCAAAAGGGTTGCATTTGATCATTGTTTTTTCAGAAGCGTGTGTGTATTTGTGAAGTTGCTGGGCCGTGAAAACAGTTTATCCATGTCAGGGAATGATTCTACAGAGAAGCTTTGCATCTTTTAAGCTTAAAACACAGTTGGTTTTAAAGTGTGTTTAAAAATATAATTGGATTGTCAGCATAAAATGTCCATAATTCAAAACCACACAAGTGGGCAGAATGGCAGCTTGCTGCGTAGGGTACAATATTCAGCTTTGTATTTCCCAGTGTACCAAGCTCAGTGGATTAGACATGGGCTTTAGAGAGTGCTTACAGACAAGCCCTCCTACATTTCATATAATGCTGAATTCTGAAGTCTAATATGTAGTCTTTACTAACATAGATTTGAATTTTAAGGAAGTGTTTGTTGTCTTTGCTAGACACCAATTATTGGGAATAAGTATGGTGATCAACACAGTGCAGCTGGTAGAAATGGGAAGCCAAAAGTTATTGCTGTGACCCGGAGCACTTCTTCAACTTCATCAGGCTCCAATTCAAATGCACTGGTTCCTGTCAGCTGGAAGAGACCACAGCCATCTCAGGTACCTTGTGCCTCAAACACTTTATACATGTATTAGAGACAGTGTTTCTGAATGTAGAAAAAAAAATGTATTGAAGTGTTATTTGAAGTCTGTATTATGTCTTAGCAAAACAGTAAATTAATACAGTAAATTAATATAGCATAAACTGAAAGCTGATACTGGTGAAAAGTAAAAAATTCTAAGATTCTTTTTAGAGGATGTCTATATGCAGTATGACTAGTTAAAAATTTGTATTTTTACCTGGACCTCCAGCAGCTGCCATGTTATGTGATTTTCTTTGGTATATTTTTCAGAGACGGACAAGGGAGAAGCTAATGAATGTGCTTTCTCTGTGTGGTCCAGATTCTGGTCTTCCCAAGAATCCTTCGGTAAGGTGATGGTGGTTTGTTTTGGTTTCTGAACTCAACTGGTGGAATGCCGTTGCATTTTTAGGTGTTGGTGGAGTTATCAACAGTGGATTTGGACAAGCTAGTTTTGGTTCAGCAGTTCACAAATCCAGTCAAAGGATTAAAAAGAAGAATCAGAAGTAATGGATTACTATTATTCCTCAGGGACTCCAGTGGGCATGGTTGTCTTGGCTAGAAAAGAGAATTGAGCTAGGTCTCCCCTATTCTGACTAAATCTCTATCTAGTCCATAATAGATGCTTTTGAGAGAAGGGGTAGCCGTAGCTGAGGACTGCAAGGGTGTTGATGCTGTATTGAAAATATCCTAGAATCCATTGAAAATAACCAGTGGATTATATACCTTGAAACTAAAATGGTTATTCATAGGAACAATAGTCTTAACTGTTAAGTAAAAATAGGTTGATGGTTTTACTTCTGTGTAAAGAACCCCGCTGGCATACTACGCTTGATGGTGGTGATGACTTTGACAGCTTTTAAAGTAAAGTGAGTAGCCTACCTTGGTTATCATCCAGAACATATTTTTTTATTGTTGCATAGAAGTTTTTACCTGGGGAAAAATATTGGTGGGAGAAGGATCTTTTTATTTTAGTGGAGGAAGTTAAAATAAATAAAAGTAGATGCCTGAAAGCTGAAACTGAAGATATTTGAAAGCATTGCATGGAAATAAACAGAATATTGTCATTTGTGAAGGTTATCATCACAGTAGGCCAGCATTGGATCCCTTTTAAAGGTGTACAGTCCTTGCACAGAGATTTGTAGGTGAAAACAATAGGATCTGTGTCATGTGGATGGTTATTATGATGGATTTTTTGATTCTTAAATTTGACTGATTTTGTGGTTATGAAAATGAAGTTTGGGTGATATATTTTTCTCTCTCTTTATACCTTTGTAACTCTTAGTTACACTGAGGAGAGAATGATACCACTAATTTAAAGATGTAGTTTAAAATCCAACTAGTCTTGAAGCAAAGTATTATCAGTATAGGGGTATTCACACTGACTGCCACTAATTCCATTAAATGGCAGGAAGCAGGATGGCTGACTTTCGGAGTTACAGAAATTGGAAGTTTTTAATTCTGTTTTTACCAATATCTACAGGTTGTGTTTTCTTCTAATGAAGACTTGGAAGTTGGAGATCAACAAACTAGTCTAATTTCAGCAACAGAAGAAGTGATTCAAGAGGAGGAAGTGGCTGTAGAAGACAATACCAGTGAACAACAGTTTGGAGTTTTTAAAGACTTTGACTTTTTAGATGTTGAATTGGAAGATGCGGAGGTGAGACCTTGGGGTTTCTTCTGTGTATTTCCATTTGAAAACATTTTAAAAATAAGGTTGTGTTGGTGCAATTCTAAGGAATTGGCAGCTCTGCTAACTAATCCAATTCAGAAGAATTTATGACGTGATGGAGCTTAGATTAAGAAACCTGGGCCAAAAACTTTGCAGGGTTAAGTTGTTGCAAATTGTTGGCTGGTTTTGGAGGGAAGAGTTGAGATTTTTTGGAGGGATTTAAGTGACTCTAAAAGTGAAGTGATACGGCAGTGTAAGCCAATGTCAGCATGAACACCTGGGTACCATGCAGGAGAAAACTTAATTATGGAACAGTGTGTTAAGAAAATGGCATAATCATTGTTTCTGATATGTTTCTGGATTTTGAAAACTTCATGAAAGGCTTTCAAAGTAACAAAGTATGATACACTATCTCATTATATACTTGCTCTCTATAATTGCTTGCATTGGCTTTTACATTATATCTGGTCTATTGCAGTTCTTATATTTCCTCCATTTCTCCTTCTGTCAAAAAGAGAGAAGAAGTAAACAAAATTAAGTATTGAGAAATAGTAAAGATTCTTTTAACAATTGTTACTTGTTTTGGAGAAATAAAAGGCTTCAAAATTTGCTGAAGCTTAGAAGTATGGCTGTAAAAGGACTGGGGAGGAAAAAGTCAAATGTTTTGTAGTTTCTTGCAGTGGTTTTGTTACAGTCTGTGCAAAATATGGAATTAGCAATGGAGATCCTTGCTGGTCATGAGTCCACAAGCTGCTAAGAATATCTGCCTATCTAAACACTGATTATTCTCCTCTTGATTTATCTAGACCTTTTTACAGAGTTTCCCCCTAGTTCTTTAGTTTTACGTCCCTTCCTCCTGCTTCCTGTGTACTGCTTCAGTTCAGCCTGTATTTGCATCTTCTAGGAAAAGTACAGGCTCATTATGGTCTATTGCATAGATGTAACCTCACACTCTAGAGACACCATTTCCTGTATTGAATACAAGTAATCAAGCAGTTCAGAATTGAGGCTTTGTAGTATTGAAACATTAACACTAGACAGGACTTTGCAGATAGGATGGCAAAAGTTGAAAACTTTGCCAGACGAAGTTAACCTTTAACTTCATTTTCTGTGCTATTTTAATAGCAGATCATAATTAAGAAAATACAGTTTCTTTTTTATTACTTGCCTGGATGCAACATGTAGTTCTGTACTAGAAAAAAAAAAATTAAGAGCACAGATAGTAAGAATTTAGGGTATTACATATAAATCGTGCACTTGTTATAAGAGCTCTGGCTTATTTTTTCACCAAAAATATAGAATGTTCTTTATTGCTAATAATTAAGCGTCAACAGTATTAACTGGGGCTTTTACATTAAAATCTGAGTAATATTCAGATTCAATTTAAGTGCCTCAGACCACAACAGTAGTACTTTGTTGTGCTTGAAATTCTTTTGCTTTGCCATAACTTTTCATCTTCTTTTAAGCAAAAGAAATAACTAAGAGAGATTACAAAATGTTTAGTCTGTGTTGCATATTTAATGCATCATGGTGATTTCTTAAGCCATGACAAGAAATACTCTCTTAAGGCAGTTTTGGAGCCATATTTGGGGCTAGATGTGGTGTTCTAGTAACTGTAGATGTGGTGAAGTGAACTTCACCAGGTTTTCTGTATTACTTAGCTGAATTGTTGAAGGTTGATGAAGTGCTTGAGAAAATCAAAGGTCATTATTGTACTTGTGAATTAAAATAACAGTGTTTTTACGATATGGATGTCACTTAGTATGATGGATATTTGAAACCCAGATAGCTCAGCTTGAAAATGCACAAAGAGAATGGATCCAGCTATTGGTGTTCAGGGTGCACTTCATAAAACTGACACAAAGTAGCTCGTAAAACAGTTAGTGACAACATGATCTATTCTACAGCCTGTATATAATTATTGTTAATAGTGTTTTGTCACTTGGATGTGGTCAGTATAGATTCATGTGTGTTAGTTAAAGAATTTCATCAATGTTTGTTGAAACAGTTGCTTTACATGTTACGCTAGAGAAAATGTATCATGAGCATGCTGATTTTAGTGTTTTGTCGTCAGTTTGGTTTTTTTTTTATCTCATTAGAAAGAGACATTCTTTTAAATACTAGCTTTTTGACTAAAGCTTTTTTTCAGAGCTTGAATCAGTCTTTTACTGTTGGCAAATCCTATGTAATAAAACATTTTTCCCTGGTTCTAGAGTATCTTTAAGTGTTTGTCCTCGTTCTTTCTAATTATATGTGTTTTCCTTTTTGCTAACCAGGAGCTGCAGGTAAGTTGCAGCCTGGTGCCCTGGCTTGTTCATCTGTTGTTGTCTGTGATGTGTTTGTACTTCCTAGTCAGATTATAAAATCAATATTGATATAGTTCTAGATTACATATTGAGTTACTTTCCAAGAAGATATTCAAAAGAGTTCTACTTCATTTGCCATATATTTTATTTACAAGCATTTAACAAGGTACTTAAATTTTTAATGAAACTAAAGGGCTGATTGAAACTCTGTTCATGACGCATTCAGTACTCATGTTTTCTCTGTCGCATTTGTGTATTAATTTAATTATGTGGAAATTAGTACATACCATATGTGTGCAAATTTTTTTATTACAGGGTGAAAGCATGGACAACTTCAACTGGGGCGTTCGCAGGCGCTCTCTTGACAGCATTGACAAAGGAGACACACCGTCCCTTCAGGAGTGTCAGTACTCTGGTAGCACACCCAGCTTGAACTTGACCAACCAGGAGGATACTGATGAGTCTTCAGAAGAAGAAGCAGCACTGACTGCAAGTCAGATACTGTCTCGTTCACAGATGGTAAGTTATTTTTCTGTGGAAGAAATCTGAGAACTTAAGCTTTCCCTAGGACATTTAATGAATTAAGTGTGGCTCACACTTTCAGCCTAAGTGACATAGGAAAGAACTAAATTAATGTGGCTAAGCTTCTTTTTCATAACAGCATCAATGAAGGAAATAAGTTACTTTACCATATTGGTGGTACATAACAGATTTATGATTTTAGTACAATATCAATTTTTTTAGTGTCTTTACACTTACTATATTTGTTTAAATGTAAGCACATAATTTCATGTGTTTTTTATAAAGTGTGTTTCTTTGTGAATTTCTAGATGAGAAAACACCCCCAAATGCTAAATAAGATCAAGAGTATTAAGTGGTCACATGGGGGTCAGTCACATGGTCACATAAGTTGCGTTTAAGCACAGGAATTGCTCATTTAATTATGGATTTTGAAGCCGGTATAACTTAAGAAAATCAGGAATGCTGGCCACTCAGAAGTCTCTCTGCATTACATAAATGATATTAAGAAAAAGTTGACTTCATAGGGAGCAGCTTGATGAGTATGTTGCTTTTCAGACTTTAGGTAAAGCTTGTATTAATGTTGCTCCCAACAAAGACCTCTGCTTTTCAAGTGTTTCAGTCTAGCAAAAAAACTTTTAAAACACGAAAGGAAAATAATTTTCTTTAAAGGAAACCCTTCTTTTCAAAGTGAAATATTTCAGAAATGCATGTGATACTTGTAATAGTTCTAGTGTAAAGCTGTGAAATTCATAATATGTAAATAAGTTTAAATAGCTAACAATACTGAAACAGCCTGTTTCAAAACTAATGTATTTTTTACCTGCAGTTTGTGTTTCCTATGAAGAATTTTGTTTCTTTCTTTTCTGTCTTAGTTAATCAATGATTCTGCCATAGATGAAACAGTGTCAGATCATGCTGGTTTATCACTTCAGTCTCAAGATTCCACTAGCAGTGTGGGAACAGAAGAGGTGCTTCAAATCAGAACTGAGACCCCAAGTTTGGAGGCTTCTTCTCTAGATAACTCTAGCAACCAGCTGCCTGAGGTGGGGAGAAATGTGGGCTGGTGCATGGCTGATTTGGGCTCCTTCTAGTTTTAGTAGCAACTTTGGCTTTCTTTTCAACTGAATTTTCATCTGTTACACTGATTAGTTGATTTGCTTTTAATATTTCTAACCTGTTGGCATGTTCTTACAAAACACTCCCTCAGCATAGAGGCTGCTTGGATGGACTGAGGGAACTTACCACAGGTTAAAAATATTCTTGAAGGGCTGATTGTGATAATTTCATGGTGCAGAATGAAACAGGCTAATTCAAAATGCTTTTACCTTGATATGGTTGAAATCCTTCCTGAGCGACATTTTCTTTCGAATACTTTTTTATTTCACTCCCCCTGCCCTCCCCCTTTTTGTTTTTTGCTTTCTTTGGGTTGTGATTGGTGCTATATGGGAATAAAACCTCAGGCCAGCTGTGTTGGCAGTTGGTCCCATTAAATAATCCTTTAGAAAGGACTACAGGTGCTAGTGATATACTTTTTTGGAAAGGCCCATGTGGACTGAGACAGATTTCAAGCTAATGGCCGCCTGCAAATCTGTGAGTACTTCAGTTTATTGTGTTTTAAAACTTCTGAATAATTTAAAATTTAAAAAGACACCCCTAATTTAAAACAAACTCTCATCTGCTACAATTTTTCTTGAAGTGGCTTGGTTTAGGTGGACTTCTTATCTCTTCAGTTAAAATTATTTATGCTACTGGCAATCATTTTTTGGGGTTTTTTTTGATAATGTTAGCTAATCCCATCTTTAATAATATATACATGAAGTTCTATTGAGTATTCCAGAAAATTAAGCCATCCCTATGTGTATTTGACTAACCACTGAGTGCACTCTTTACACTTAAGAATGAGTCTTCAGCCAGCCTGGAATGAAAATTCTGCTGACTAGTTCAAGTGGCTGGGCTAGTTCAAGTTTCTAAAGGCTCTAGTTTACCTGTTTGCTACTAGAAAAATCGCTCTACTAACAGGCAGACCACAGATGTAGCTAATATTTAAAGAACAAAAGAATACAATAAAGGGAGAGTGGCTGATTTCCTGTGATAAAATCCACACCTTTTAAAGGTGTAATATTGGGATGTTCATGAAGTGCTTTTCCCCACATTTTTTCATATTTTGTCATTATGATTATCTATGTGCTTTTTTTTAAAAAGTGTTTCATTACAGTGCTGTTGATAAATTGTCTCAGCTGTTGCAGAATACCTGTGCTTAGGTTGTCAAACAAATTGTTGTCACTTCATATGCTCTTCTACAACACACATTTTTGATCCAATAGAATTTTGTTTGAGGAAGAACATTTAATCTGCCTGAACTTTTTCCACACAGGATAGATGTTTTATGTTAAGATTTCAGAAGCAAGAAGCAATATATAAGCTGGAATTTTACAGAATGAAATTCACCACAATAAAACTTTGGTCTTCTCCATTGTTGGCTTGTGGTACATCCTCAGCTGTAACTAATTTTTACATTTTCTTTCTAAGACTGCCCTTAGAATTCATTGTTATTCTGCAGCTCCCTTTATAAAATCGCTATACTGCTATAATCCAGGTGAAAATATTCACACAGAAAAGCACCAGTGTAATTAAAAAGTATTGAAAACATTTAAATTGGGCTGTAAAATAATTTCATGACTAGGCAGCATTCAGAACAAATTTCTGTTATAAAAAAAACCCACTACAAGTGCATACACATGCATTCACTAGATGTGATGTTTTCCAGGTATATTTTGTGCTTGTTAGAATATGGGATTTGAACAAATACCCAGGTTTCTTCAAGCACAATTCAAACACTCGAAGTTATTACAATGCAAAACTTAGCTATCTGGCTGGATTTTGTTGCTAAAAAAGTAAGCTGGCTTTATGCCTCTTACCAGAATGAGCTTGAAAATGTGAAAAACTATTGACTCATTTTTAAATATTTGTGAAGCCAGTAAAACTGATTTTGTTCTGAATACTTATACTGTACAACTCATAGCATAGGGCAGTTGTTTTTTTCTGTGCTCGTGTACTTTATATATAAAACTCTTCCAGCACAAGCATTTCATTGTATGCCAACTGTCAGTTATCAAAATGTTTTTAATATATATAAGTATTAAATACTATGTATATAAGTATATATCAAAATATATATGTGTATTTATCTTAGGCAATATGGGAAAAGTTGAAGCCATTATTCATAAACAAGAGCGTGCTGGTTAGATGAGTTGAGTAGTTGAGTTCCTTGTTTGTCTCGTAGGATGCTATATTTAAATTAATAGTTTACTTAAATGTATTTGGCTGGTTCCCAGAAAATGCAAAAAGACATTTCACATTCCAGTTAAGAATTTACACTCTATCCGAGAAGAATAATTTTGTTCAATAAATTTTACAAGTTTATGTATATGAGAGTTTCTGACTAAAATGATTCTCTATTTTACTCACTCACACTGTAGATTTTTGAGGGAATGTTTCATTAGAAGTAATTTTCCTAAGGTTCTGTGGCATTGGTAACTATGTAACTATCTTAAGTCACCTTTTTAAGGTACTTAAGGAATATTGGTACTGGTAGTCATGTCCAATGATACATAGAAAACTAAATCAGGAGTCATGGCACTATGAAGACTTAAACTTGGCAGTAAATTTATTAACTAATAATAAGCATATTTTCAAAAAGCATATCTCTCATATGTACATTTACCAGTCATGATCAGTGCAACTCTGTATCCTATGTTAACATCTGTAACAGAAATGGACCATTGGTTCAATCCAAATTATTTTGTTGAGGTAAAAATGTCCTGCATTCCCATGTGCCCCAGCTGCTTGGTAGGACAAAATTACTCTTCTATGAAAAAAAAAATCTAGATTTTACTTGAACAAAAGAGGCATTAGAAGTTAAGTCACTAGCTGTGTCAAATGGCAGCAGTGTCACACTGAGGAGTACCATGGTCAAAGTGAGATTTGGTAAGGATCACTGTGAAAGAAAATTACATGGTTCTGTTTGAAGCTGAATTGACTTTTCTAATATGTGTACAGTTATTTGATCTGTCAGAGGATCTGTCTCAACTGATGAAACCCATGAAGTGATGTGTATGCTTAGAGGATGTTCCTTGACTAGTTTTGGATACACCAGTAGAGGAAGACCAGGATACTAAGAATGAAAATATGTGATAATTTGTGCCTTTAGGAAATAGCAAGTGTTATTTTTACTCCACAGGGAAATCCAGTAAAAAGGTCTCAAATGAATTCATCATAAATTAACTGAATCTTAATTTGTCTGTTCAATGTAGTGATGTTAATGAATATAATAATGCTAATGGAGGAAGGGAGAAATGGTCATTCTAATATTGCCTACCTCCGTTTAATTACCCTCTCTCTGTAATTGCCAGTTAATGAAAACCTACATTTAGAGATTCAGGATAAAACCCTTAAAGATGCCCATATTAGCAGTAACGGCAAAATAACAAAAATAGTGGAATATCCCTTTTCCACTGTTTATCTATTACACTGTTGGTAAGTAGTTGTGCTGTAGAAACTTGTTAAAATAGAGAGTGGAAAGGACAAGAAATGTTCTGGTACTTGCTGTAGACCCCAAAGCAAGCATGAGGCAGTCATTTTGATCCTTACCTAGAAAAGTAAAATACGGAAGTCTTGAGTTTGTTTGATCTCACTAAGTTTGAGGCTGTTTGCATATTTTTCTGTCAGTATTCTCTAACAGATTTAATTAAACGTTTTTGAAAAATTGTATTTGCTCTAAATAAGTCACATTCTAGGATATTAATGTTTACCAGAAGTTATAAACATCACAAATAGGCTGCCTGTCTTTGCCCAAGTAGAACTGTATGAACGAGCCAAAAAGCTGGATAGTTAAAGTAAATATTTGTAAATAATCTTTTATAACTGTTACTTTACCATTATAAAAACTGATAAGAATACATAGGCCCTGACAGTAATACTGATAAAAGGATGTGTGATTCACAGGAAGGCAGTTCAGCAGTAAGGGATGAACAGGTCAGCACTGCTAGTGAAGACACCGGGTCATACCTACTACATGAGCAGCAAGACTGTCTGGTCTGTCACGAATCTCTGGAGTTGGAAGAGACCCCAGAACTGGTAGAGGCAGCAGCTCCTGGAAGCTATTCTGAATCTGTCTGTGAAGAGGATGTCACTCTTGCTTTGAAAGAGCTAGATGAGAGATGTGAAGAAGAAGAAGCTGACTTCTCTGGTTTGTCTAGGTAAGATTATTACTGGTTATAAGTAACAGAAATTACATGTCATCAGTGCATTAATCAAGCAGGCTTTCCAATAGTGTGGAGATTTCCATTAATCCCATAATACAAGAATATAAAATGATGGTTTGCATATCTGAAATAATGGCTGATCATTTTTGCCTGTTATAGCAACTAAACTCAGTACTTTTTTTAGCAATTGTTTCTGGTACAAGGAAAACAGTTGTGCAGGAAAATATGAGAATTCTTGAATAAAAGAAATCTAGCACTTTTCTTCACCATCAGTAGGACAGAAATGTGAAAAACCAGCTGCAAATAGTATAACAGAGAAAAGCTCTTGAACTGCTCTGAATTGTAGCAGCACTCAAAGACATGAAAAACGTAGGGAAAAAAGTTAGGGGTTTTTGTGTTTGGTTTTTTTGTGTGTTTGGTTTTTTGTTTGTTTGTTTGTTTTATTATTCAGAACTCCTGTAGAAGTCAGGTCAGTTTGTCTTTGAATTTGCCCAAGGATAATTCTCATTATTAAGATTAATAAGTCTCTTGTGTATTTTTAAGACATTTTGAAGTAAAGTAACGTTTTTTTAATTTTAATACGGAGAGCAAAAATAACTATTGAGAGGAAAAGTTAAAGTTAGTCCTAGCTGGTTGAGTCATATTTAAAGTGACACTCTTAAGTCCCCTGGAGGTAACAGTCTAAGAAGGAAAGAAAAGGAACAAGAAACCCAAACAAACAAATAAAACAAACCAAAACAAACAAAAAATCCGAATTGTTTGTTGGCTTGTTCATATTTAAAATTTGTTCAGAAGTTTAGATTGAATAATACAGAGACTTGGTATATATAGGAGCATAGACTTGACACCTATTCTTTCAGAGAGATCTCTTAAGGAGGCTTTTTCAGAAAAGAACACAACCGGAGATATAAAAGAAGTTATTTGAGAAGGTTTTACTGGGAGAGACAGAGAAACTGACTCTTGTGATCCCATAAGTCACCTACTGCACTATGCCTTGTGAGAATTCAAGGCTGGTACCAGTTAAGAGCAGTTTATTTCCTCATTTGCAACTGAACAATCTCTCAAGGTTTTGTTTTATTTTATTTACACTAAGCAAGCAAATGAAAAACCACATAGCTCTAGTGTAAAGAGTGACAGGTGATTGATTATAGGGTTGGTACACTAGTTAGGAAATATTTGAAAATCTTTTTTGAAGCTTTGCTTACAGATGATAATCAAAAGGGTTTTGTCGCAGCTTTTGAGCTTTGTGCTAAAACAAATGTATCTAAAACCAGCACCCACACTTCTTGTTTAAGACATATTTATTCTTGTTTAAGATGTACTTAGTGCTGCTGGGGATGAGGCAGTTGACATAGAGAAAAACTATGTGTTTTGAAAAATTATTTTAATAAACTATTGGATATACTTGGAATTCTCCTACACATATTTGTGCTGCCTACCTACAGGTATACAAGAAATGTCAAAAATGTATCATCCTTTGTAATACAGAAATTTTTAAGTTAATCATTACGTTAATGATAGGCAATAGTAGCATTGATAAATTTATAGTTTGATATTTTTATTGGATGTTTGGTGCCTAATGGAAAGTATGATAGCAGAATTCTCTGTGAACAAAGGCCTGTTAAACTGATTGCCCATAAAAATGAAAGTGTTTCGGTCTATCTCCATTTGCTTATGTTATTTAAGACAGTTATAAAGCAGTATTACACTGCTAAATGAGCTCTTGTGCTTCCCTTAAGGAAGGCTAAAACTTGTTACAGATATTGGTGGACCATGTGTCCAGATCAATAAAAATATGAAGAACTGGATGTTAATTCAATTATTGGGGGCAAGAAAAAAATGCCTGTTTCTTAGTGGTGTAGATATATATGGTGCTGTATATACCCATATATAACCTCCAGATAGCTCCTTGTCTGTAGTTATGTGTAGATCTGACGTGTGTTAGTAAATTTTGGAGAGTATAAGCAATTTTTAATATATTGCAGCAGCGAAAGTTTTTGATAGTTTACTCTTTTCTTGGCTCATAGTCACCTTAGTTGATCCGTTATTTATTTTACAAAAGGCTATTCTGAATCCAAAATTCTTATTTTTTCTTTCTTGCAAAAATGAAGGGGTTTTTCTCCCGAAAAGTTTGCTGAGGAGGTAATTTCTGTTATTTATTATTTGTAGCCAAGATGAAGAAGAACAGGATGGTTTCCCAGAAGTGCAAACTTCCCCTCCTCCTTCACCATTTCTTTCTGCCATATTGGCAGCTTTCCAGCCAGTGGCGTACGATGATGAAGAGCAAGCCTGGCGCTGCCACGTCAATCAAATGCTGTCAGATACAGATGGATCTTGTGCTGTCTATACATTTCATGTCTTCTCAAGATTGTTTCAGGTCAGTGAATTCTCTGTGTATGATTGCTCATCTGAAATCCTTTCCTCCTACTTCTAAAGCTATTCTTCCCCTTGAAACTGCGAAAGCCACAAGATTATGGCAGCAAGAAGCTTTAGAAAGCAAATCAAAAGCAGACCAGAAAAATACATTGCTAAAGGAGTGTTACATTGTCATACGCTATTTTTCCATAGGATATCTGCTGTATTCATTGCCTAGGAGTGAATCTGCTCAGAAAATAAACAAAAATTGAGAAGAAGTAAAAAAAACCAGTTCAGTGTTTCTTGCAAGCTCTTAGTTCAGGTTGTATCCCTTCTTTTATTTTCTGAACATCACCCAAGTTCTGTGATGATTACGGAATTAATGTCTTTCTCCTGTTTCTTTTGTGGGAGTCATTATTATGGGATCGCAGCATGACAAACATTAATTAATTTATCTTGCACCTGTCTTGTGAGAAAAGGGTTTCTTTCTGCAGAGAAGTAAGTGAAACACCAGGAGATCCACTGGAGCTGGATGTTTCAAATGCCTCTCTAACTATGTTTACCTCACAGATTTGATATCCAACACAAAATGCCTGTGGCTTAATTTTTCTGGCTCCCTCCTCCCTATATGTAGGGGATGAGTTTTTTACATTCTAAAAGTAACGCTTCTTTGCAAAGTCCTGTGGGGTAGAAGTATAATCCATTTTATGTACAGGCAATGTGCCAAATGAGCTAAGAGAATATTCAGGACAACACCTTATGACTCCAGCCCTTTCTTCTATATCTAATATTAATTTTGCCTGCTGTTTGTCATATCATAATAAATGCTCTGTGAAAGACCCACACTAGCACATATTTTGTCCCATGTGTATGGGCAGTAACTTAGATGTGAAGAATTCATATTCTACCTTTCCCATGGAATTACTTGTTTGCACATCTATACCCATATTCCATTTTATATTGAACTAAGTATTTTGCCACAGTGCCATGAAATTCCTGTTACAGATTGTAGATTTTTGTCTTTTCGCTTCATCTAGACATCAGGGATTTGGTTTCTCTGTATTATGCCAAAGTTTAGCTGCAGTTGGTTTTTACACATTCATTCATTTCCTAAAAGTGCTAAAATGAGAGCTCATATTCTCTTGTGTTCATTAAAGAGGGAGCCAGGAAGAAAGATAAAACTTGTCTTAACAGCTGTAAAGTTAGATACTCTGCACAATAGCAATCCAGTGTTCAAGCATGGGCAAAAAGTGCTCCTGAGGAATTGTTACTGGGTGCAGAGGAGGGTTAAAATGGTCAAATGATACTCGGGAGGCCTTGTTTGACTGGACCTTTCCATTTTGCGTTCTAGCTCCTTCTTCCTGTGTTTAACTTTGCAGCTCTCTGTATTATCTTTGTATAGTTTTATTCTACATGTAACTTCCAGGATTAATGAAACAGTCCGTAGCAGAGTGCAGTGTTACATTAGGCTAAGCTGACAGTCTGCATAATCAAACATGATAAACTCAGGACTGATTTTTGAAGAAGGAAGAAACCCTGCAGGTGGCAGCTTTGGACACAGATTGTGCTATGCAGGTCACATACTGACTCATAAAACTCTACAATTTTCTGCAACACATACACTTGAAAATAAATTGAACAATCTGTACTGCATGAAGGCAAATAGTCATCCACCTATACTGAGGCTAGAGGCCTAGATGTGATAGGAGTAGTTGTCTTTATAGATATTGGCTGGTTTTATTGATTTATTGCATTTTCCAGAGCTAATTTTACATAAATATTCAGAGAAAATTACATACTAGTTTGTCATTTAGTGAAAAAAATATAATGCGATGGAAATTTGTCGTGATGGAAATTTGCTCTGAAATGCTTACCTAAAAAGTCAAAAGAGTAGTAAAACACATTGTAAGATAAATGTTTTTCTGATTTGATTTCTAGACCATTCAAAGGAAGTTTGTATCTATAACAAATGATTCAGTCAGCTTTCTTGGTGAAAGCCTCCAGCGCATTGGAACAAAATTTAAAAGTTCTCTGGAGGTGATGATGTTGTGTTCAGAATGTCCCACGGTCTTTGTGGACGCTGAAACGGTAAGAATCTCAAACTTGTACATTGGAATCTGTCTGCTTAAACATTTCATGTAACATACAAAATGATGTTTTAATATGTGGAAAAAAGAGAACTCTTTGAAATCAGAAGGGAAGTAAAATCTTAGGTGGCCACTGTGTATCAGAAACACTGGAAGCCACGAGTGAGAAATGCATTTTCCCAAAAAACAGGCTCCAGATGTAACAGTGAACAGTAAGGAAACTCACTGATAGTAGATATCACTTTTAATTCCCTTACTACTCTTCACTTTCCCTGCTTGTTCATATTTATTCTATGTTCTCTGCACAGGTAAGAAAAAGGGAGACTACTTATCCAGCAGCAGCTTTACCTTTTTATATTATATTGTTTTACATGTATATTCAGTGATGCATGAGAAGAACATTCTGGCTACAGACATACAACGAGAAGACTTTGAATTGTTTGTTGTCATGCAAGTTGAAGTGCTGGTTATAATAAATATTAATGCAAGAAGTCAGCTCAATGTTCAGCAGCAGTCAAAAAAACCTCTGTGCTAGAATTATTAAGAAAGGAGACAGCTAAACAGGAAACATCCCTGTGAGTTAATGTACATATTCCCAGTATACCTACATCCTGAATTTTGGGGGCAGTTTTGGTCCCCTGCTCTCAGAGCAAATGCAGTAGCACTGGAAAAGATTAAAGAACAATCAAAAGGATGATGAAATATGTACAGTGGCTTCCATGTAAAATGAGAGTATATAGGCTAGGATTTTTAGCCCTTTAGAAGGTAAATCTGTCCATAGATGTCTTATCATGGATGAGTGATAGAAATTATTTTTGTCTCAAATTGATCAAATTTAGCTAGCAGTGGCTTACAAAACATACAGAACCAAGGTCCTTCATGTGATTCATAATCAAATTCTGAAATGTTGTCATTTTTTATGGTGTCTGTTCATGTTTTCAAAAAGCCACTAAAGACATCCATGGAAGAAATAGCCCTGGACAGATGCTTTGAATATGCAGAACAACGTGTTGACAGAGGCTAAGAAAGCTCTCTGGGGCAGGTGGATCACCACATGTTTGCCCTTTTTTAAACAGCTGCCATTAGACATTGTCAGCTGCAGGGCTGAGGTAGATGGATCTTTGGCCTTGACACCCAGTGTGAGACACTTCTGACCTGCTTCTTTTCCCTTGGTACTAAGGAGCAAATCCTTCTTAAGCTCTCACTTAAGAATATGAGGACTAAAAAAGCATGATACAGATAGTGAATTTCAAGGGAATCACCTGTAATGTTTTTTGGTTTTACTTATGCCACTTTAAAAGCAGTAAAAATTTACCAAAGAAATAAATTTATTTGGGATGAGAAGCCATAAGAAGAATTAAACTAGTACCTAACTAGAACAGCATGTGTATTTTAAAATAAAAAAGCAAATATATATAAACACAAATATTAAAAGGAACCATAAATATAGCACACAAATGTTTGTGTGTATATATGTGTACATACACACATTAGTGTTGTTACATTGACAAATACTATATAAATAAATCTTTCCTCTCCAAATAATTTAGGTGAAATGAACCTGCTTGTCAGGTTAATTCTCACTGATAAAGTACAGAGCTCTTAATGTGTGCAAGGACTGACCAGTGTGAGGGAGGAAACATCATGTTAGAGATTTTTATTACAGGAAGTGTCAGGAGAAGGACTAATGAAAAAACCTTAGTGATAATAAAACTACAGGGAGAAATGGTGTGGAAGAAAGCTGAGGCAGCAGTCCCTGAGGGAAAAAGAGATTCTGAAACCAGAAAAGAGGTAAAAGAGGCAGTCTTTAATAGTAGAATATTCTTCAAATATCCAGTGGTTCCTGCTTTGACAAAGTCCTATTTCTTACAGACTGCAGAAGCCTTTGCTGGTGGTAAGTTTGTATATTGAGAAGAGCAAGTAACCCTCAGTGGATACTCCTTAGGTTGCTACAGGAGCAATCCAGCAGCAGTATCTTTGCTTCCTTCTGCAGGCTGTTCTGTTTACTAGTGGTGTGTGTATCAAATATTATTCTTCATTATGAAAGATCTAAAAATTGCTTTGAAATCTTTCTTTCACAGGTTAACTAGGTACTACTCTTCTTATTTTGGAATCAAAACTGTTGTTCACTGATTTAAGTGGTACAGTTACATGTGTTAATTCACTTACTCAAAGGTGTCACAAGTGACATGTGCCCAGCTAATTCTAATTTGTTTGTTTTTCCAGATGCAAACGTGGGATTCTGTATTGTATAATTTAGATATTAGACTGTATGGATTATAGTCAGATATTACATGATTATAGAGTTAATTGCTTTTATCTTCCAGCTACTGTCTTGTGGCCTCCTAGAAACATTGAAGTTCAGTGTTCTAGAGCTCCAAGAACACTTGGATACCTATAATGTCAAAAGAGAGGCAGCAGAACAGGTAAATCTCTTATATTTCAAAACAAAAATATTAGAACCTGCTCATCAAGAAAATGTTGCAGGTCCTTATCTCTCATCACAGGTATCTAAAGGCAAATTGTGGGAAAACACTTCTAAAATAAAATCCTGTTTCCTTTTCTTACTACTATGCTATGTGTATAATCTGAACCTAAGGGGGTTTTTTTTCTGTGTAATTAATTTTTGTTGCATGTATTTCTGAAACTGATTTTTAATATGTGACACTGCACAAATCCACTAACAGTGGGCAAAGCACATTCCTAATTTAAAAGTCCTCTTTTAAAAATATTCAAATATTTCTAACATTAATATCAATAAATAATGGATTTTTAAAATTTATGTTCTGCTTATTTTATTAGACTAGGGATTCACCCCCAGATTAAGACATTTACAGATAACTATGGGAATTAAGTGCATTAATACCCTTATTCAAGGATCAAGTCAATACAATAAAAGGAATCAAGAAAGCAATGCATTTATCCTAACACAGATACTGACTTGTTTAGCTGAATAATTCTTTAGACTTCTTTTTGGTGACTGAATCTCCACCAACAGTAATGGTGGTTGTACAGCTGTGTCACACGACATGTGAATTTACGGCTCATCTTACAGCTGGATCTCATTGAGGCTGATATTTATGTGTTGTTTAGAATAATGCAGTTTAGTTTTCAAGGTATATGTTAGTGGTTATATCCTTTTTCCAAACAAATGCAGTTCAGAAGTTGAAAATTTCTGTAGCAAGGGTCTGTTTGTTTGGTTTTGTGAACCTGTGTGTGAAGTTCAGAAAGTAAGATACTAACTTCAGTAAACTGAAACAGGTAAGATTTGTATTTCAAGAGCCAAAAGAAAACATGGATCTACAATCAGTTTTTCAAAGAGAGGGAGAGAGAGAATATATGGGGGTTTTGTTGTAGAGAGATGATGATTTCTAGGAAGATTGAACATGCTGAATTTTACTGATCTCAGTAGCCTATGAGGCCATGACAGTGATGGTATAGGCAAGTGTGAGTGATGCAAAAGAGAAACAGAATTCAAGCCATGATGCCTTGGCAGAGCTATATTTTGCAGCACAAGTGGCTCCATGTTTCTTGATTATGCTGAGTTTATTAGGAAATTATGGCCTTTGCCTTGCAAAGATTGCTGACAGCTCTTCTGTTGAATAGACTAGACATGCACTTTTTTGTGGAAAAGATCTCAAAAGAAATGTGGTTTCCTCAAAGCCAGTGCTAAAGTATGCCATGCAGCACTGTTAATGTAGATAAACTCTTGGTAGGATCCAGGCCAGCATTTCTGCCTAAGAGTTGCTGCACTTGTTTGCCCTGCTCTGTGGTAATAACAATTTATTTGGTCTAATATAATGAGCTGCATTTTGTCATGTAGGCTTAATCAGAAACAAAGTGCTCATCTAATGACTAAGATTATTTTACTCTATGTAATATTTAATGTCTGGCAATCTGCTATGCATAATGCTATCAGCACTCCTATGAGAGCATAATGTATTTCATTCCTCCTTTCAGAGAGCAGCACTGAGGCACAGAGGGTGATTTGCCCCCTGGTCATACAGGAAGATTTATGACAGGGTAAAAAGGGACTCGTGTGTGTGTAATTAGAACAGTTACTATCTAAACATGGAGGAATTTTACATCAGCTTCCCATTTAGCCTAGTTTATCACAGCAATAACCAATGGTATTGTTTTGTTGATTTGTCAAAATATAACAAGCTAAAATTGCATCCCTTCAGATGGCCACAAATTCACTAAATGTATTTTTAGCTAATTTTGCACTGCAGTATTTCATATTGACATAAATCCATGCTGGATATTAAGAACTTCTTTGTACTTTATTTTACTAGGTAAACAAATACAAATATCAGTTTGATGGCCTCTGTCATTATATCACAGTGAAGGAGTTGTTTTTTCTGTCATAAGGGGAGTCCAGTAACATGTTTCTGTGGTCAGCCTGTCTTCTGCCACAGATTTGTGAGTGACTGGAGCAGGAAGAAGGTTCACGGGGTTAAAGGAATTGTTCTGAAACAACTGAGAGCATTTTGTCAGGGTTTTATTTTTATTTAATCATTTATAAATAAAAAGAAGCAGTACTGATAAGCAAGAAACATTTAGCTTTGACCGATCATCTCTTGACTCTTAATAGCATGTCATTTAGACAATCTAGTGCATTATTTAAGTGGTTATTGAGCATGTTAATTTAGAAGTAGTGACTATCTCAGATAATTTACTTTTCTAAAACTACTTTGGATGTATTTCTTTAGCTGTTCACCCTCTTTTACTGTGGTGTGTTATGTATTAAATGTAAACTAAGAATCTTCTAAGCTACATCGTAGATATGTTTTATTGTTCTCTTACTCCGTCCTCTTAAACAGAGTATAGGGAATGATTGAACAAGACTTCCTCAAGTAAAATCTGAATTTCTGTTGTTGCGTACAGTTGTGCTGTGTATCCTATTAAATATGAAAGTATTAAGGCAAAATGCTTAATCAACTTAATGCAGACCACTACTTTTTTCATAGAAACACACAGAAAAATGATCAAATTAAGTGGGTGGGCTGTTGTATAATAAAGTAAATAAAAATTAACAGATATTTAAATAAATGTAATTTGCATGTTAATCTGATGTCCTCTAGAATCAACCACTGGAAAAACCTGTATGTTATTTCTTTAATGAATAACTGTTGTTTAAACTTTATCCTAATAGATGATGTTTGTTACTCTCAGTGCTGTGTGGTGTACAGGCATTCACATGAATCAGATTGAAAAAGTAAAAGGCTTGGGCTGCAGTTGCTTGAAACTCTTGCCTATGCACCAAGACAGAAAGGTACCTATAGTACAGGGAGTTTAGCATGTCTGTTAAGGGTTTAATCTGGCAAACCAACCTGTGCTATGACCAAGACCAACCCCAGATTTCCCTGTGTTATGCTTTCATCAACATTTCATAGGAGATACATGGAGAAAACAGGAATTGATAAAGAGCAAACACATAAAGAACGTCATTCTGTCAAACTATTCCCAAAGAAAAAAATTAGATCTTTCTACCATGCTGAACATATATTCTGTAAAAATTCTTAGCAAATTAATCTTGTCACCTTTTTGGAGCTATTATTCTATTTTCTTGCTAGGGGACTGCTTGGACTTCATGTGTGGGAACACATTAGGGACAAAGATACTGAATCAGATAAATGTAATAGAAAATACAAGCTTATACACACAGCATTCTAAGCACACCCTTTATTCAGACTGGTTCCAAGATTTAAAAAAAGATCTTAAAAGGACGGTGTGTGAAAATAAATACTAGCTTCCCAATTGCTGATCTGTTTGTTCCAGTGCAAACCTATTCCATCATTCCTGATGCATGCTGTCTGATAAAAAGAAAAATGAGATTTGCTGTGGATGTTGGTATCCATGTCACTAATTGAAACTGACACTGCGATGTTCAGAGAATTCCATTTCTCCTCTTGATGAGCACACAGGGCTAGTTAATTCACTAAGTAACCATTATTAAATTGAGCAGATGGGAAATCACATTTTTCTTTTTCTTGCATCAGACAAAGGTTAGAAAAAGGTCACCAAGATTCCCTCTGAGATTCAAGATACCAAACACATGCAGTAGGCTAAATTCTTCTTCCTTGGATGTATAGAGCCTGTTCTTCATTTCAGAAGATATTATGCACTTTGTCTCAACATGATGCATTCCCATTTCAGTAATACCCATGCTTGCAGTTGTTTGTACTGTACATCAGAATATGCTGGGACCTGTGTCAATGGGGTGATCAGGTTGTATTGTCCAAAAAGAACATATTTGATTCTGTAAATGCTTTATAGTAACACAGATACTCATGTGAATGCCAGTACACATGGAGGTTATTTTTTGAGAAATTTGCATGGTTGCTTTAAGGGTAGAAAAAGAGACTGCCCACTGAAGTTAATAAACTTGTTGTCTGCTATAGGAGCTGGAGTTAAATACAGCCCTGAGTGGGGCCTGCAGGTTTGCATTGTGTAATGCAAGAATACTTCATCTTCTTGGCTTGTATGAACGGGAGGTGATGCTAGACTCCCACTGGAGAATTTGGGTTTTTATTTTCCATCCTGTAAACCTGCACTTACATCTACTTACACAGGAGAGCTCTATTTCCTTCTGTTTCTAAAGTAGTCCCAAGAAATGTAACAGGCTTATTCTCTAATGTGAATTAGTGCTATATTTTAAAGGCTGATAAATCATGTTGGTGTAAACCTTGTGCCGAAAGTAAAGAAAGGGATGTTTCTGCTTCCACCCTCTCACACATTTTCCTGTAACAGTATAAATTCAGTCATGGATTAGTATTTATGCTGAAGTATACTACCTCCATCTTGGGTAATGAAGGCTACAGGAAAATTACAACACAAGGGACACAATAAAAGCTACAAAGTGATATACCAGAGTGGATACTGCAAACAACATTGATGAACAACTGATTTCATATCACAATTTCTTATGTTACCCAGGATTGTACAAGACAAAGTGTCTTAAGCAGTTTTAGCACAGTCTTCAGCTTGCTCTGTTTCAGAAGATGTTTAATCTTGTTTATATTTATTTTGCAGTGGCTAGAAGACTGCAAAAGGACATTTGGTGCTGATGATGGTATTCTTGGGACTAACACAGATGCCCAGGTAGGTGTATGTCATTTGTGAGTCTCAGGATATGAGATTAAAAATTATCTTTATGGCACAAAAATTCTAATATTTGTAGAGAGATTAAAAATGTATGAAAAGCTTTTCATTTCAGTTATCATCCTATCTTTTGGAAACTCAAGAGTCTCATGAAGTGGTAATAAGAACGGGTCTTCATAATAAAAGCTGGCAATCTGTCTTGGGTTCTAGACTTAATAACACTGAGTAGATAAGCAGACTAGATACCATCTGTGTACCAGTAAGTCTGCTTTTCTGCTGCTGTTTCTAGAAGAAAAAAAGATTAATATTCTGTTTATATGCTCAGATACATTGTCTACTCAAAAACTTCTATTGAATTTAATATAGTTAGTACTATAGAACTACATAAGACCTTTCTGGAGCCAATATTTGGGTGAGAAGGAACAGGGAGTAAAGTAGCAGTATAGCAAAAAGCTCATAAAACATTTCTGTCAAAATATCATCTAACAATAGGTTAAGTAACCATTAATATTAGTTGAATATTTTGTATGTGTTTGCATGGCAGTCATCCATGTTTAATATTACTAATTGCTATAATAAGTGATAGCTTTTCCTCAAGTGGACTAGGAGTGGGGTTTTTTTTAAATAGAATAGCTGCATAATATTGACACAGTAAAAAAAGCAAATCCAAAACCTGACATTAGCAGGTACCAGGAATCTGCCATCTGAAGGACAGTGAAAGATGTAAGAAAGTACTGCAGGTGGCAGATAAACTTACCTTTTCACAATGAAAGTTTGACAAAAACCTCAAATCCAAGCTGAGAAAGGAGGAATTTTATTTCTTTTACTCAATTGAACTATTCATTGATGCACTTGGTCATGTTTCTGCTGCTGAAGATGTCTTCAGGAACAGAAATGTCTGCTGTATCTTTGGACTGTTTCTTCTTTTATACAGTTTTCTGTTGCTGTTCTTCATATATATATATACATATATGTTTGGGGTTTTTAAATTCAATCACAAAATGCACCTCAATTTTTAGAGCAGTGAACATTAATATACTGTTAATTTTTATACTGCACTGAAGTTGCACATTGAAAAAAAAATCATGTGGATAATCTTAGGTAATACAAAACCAGCAAAATAATTTGCTACCATTTGCAAGGACTTTTGTCTTGCCTATGAGCACATACTTTAGTGTATTTTACACTAAGTATACATGTTTGTATACTGACTGGTATATCTTTAGAAATAGATATATCAGCATCTACTATTACAATACAGTAAATGCTCTATATATTAATAAAAAAGCAGCATTTATGTATTTCAGTTCATACTTACAATTTTGTTAAAATACACCAAGAAACTGTTCTAACATTTAGTTGTTAGAACAGAACCATTCTTACCATGAACATAAATGTTACTGTTCCTACTGTATAGCTGGGGAAACTAAGAAATGGAAGACAAGCAACATGCAGGCTTTCAAATAGCTTGTACAGAGAGAATCCACGATTCCCCAGCAAGGCAGTTTGGCTTATTCTTCTCTGTTTCTGCAAGGTTTGAAGATAGCCCCTGAAAAGGAGTTTGTGACTAATCACACTGATTATTATTTGTGGGGACCTGTTTTGATTTTGGCTTTTAATCCTGGCCTGCGAGGGAGGCGTGCTGGTAATTGTTCAAAAGTCCTTGTAAATGCAGTGTGGGGCTGCTAAGTCTAAGCAGTCAGCCAGTTAATGCTAAAAATGTGTAAGTGTTATCTTGCTCAGGAAAACAGATATTTTTCATTCACTAACACAAATAAGATTTTCTTACTAATTTTTAGCACTGTGGTCCATACAGCTAAGGAAGAGCGAGATTAATTCTGTTCTGGCTTGTGCATTGCCAGCAGACTTGCAAGTAAATCTAATTATTCAGTTCTGGCTATTAGCACACGCAAGCCTGAAAGAATGCCTCTGGAGTCTGGCTAGACTGTTTCTACAGGACAGGCAGGTAGAAATATCAGATTATTTCTCAAGTATGCACAGATGTGAAAGACACTGAAGCAGTACAAAGCCATTTTTAAAGGAAAACCTCTCTTGAATTTTTAAAAGGTAGCTATCAAGGTGTGATTTGGGGGGAAGGGATTAATTATGGCTTACAGTAATAATGAGACTTGGCTTTAAGAACACTGGGACTTAATGACTAAAATTATTAAATAGTCAACCCTGCCATTTCTCAAAATCTGATTCTCTGTGCTTCACTGAAGTGAGTCATTGAATGCATGTTAACTTCTGCAGTTCAAGATCTTACGTCTTCAGTGTTCTGTGCATCAGAAGTTTTCACTTATATAATAATAATGCTGTGTATATAACTGCACAGAGTGCAGAACAAAAACATGCAGTGTAACAAAAACATGCAGTGTTTATAACCTGTGAAGCACACAGGATGTAACTTACCATAACATTGTGTACAGCTGTGTGCTTAGTAAAGCTCAGCTGCTTCTGTCTGTTGGGAGTCAGACATCTTCATATGTTTTGCTCTCAGGCACATGGTGTGATTCCAATGGGGTTGTCCTGTGCAGGGCCAGGAGTTGGACTTCAGTGATCCTTGTGGATCCCTTCCGACTCAGGATATTCTATGGTTCTGTGATCTGGTCTGCTATGACCACTGTATGTGCCTAAGTGCCATCAATACACTCAGTGTTGTACAAAGCACAGGAGTGGTGAAGTTCATGTCCCTAGTCTGCCAAATATATTTTCTGACTATTTCTCTCCCTATTCCTCTTTCCCAAACATTTTTTTTTAAATGGCTTGTAAAAACCAAGTGCAATTACATTACAGAAATCTCTCAGAGGTGTTGAGAATTGAGTTTAGCAAACCCAAGAATTTCTAAACTGATTCAGAATCCAAATTAACCTTGCATCTCCAATTTTAAAATGCAGTATTTTTGCTTAAACTATCGTGATACAGAACAAGTAAGAAGCATTGTACAGATGTTCAGATCTAAGTGTCCTTGATTTTGATTACCTTAAATTTGTACACCTTTCAGACTACACAATGTATAAAGACCAGACAGGGTTGTAGGAGTGTTACTGATGCTGTGGGACAACAAAGCCAATACTATCTATCTGTAGTTATAGCAGCAAGTAATTTTACATCAAATTCAGCCTGTTAATTGTTTTTTACATTCAGGATATATTTGGAGCATGTTACTTGTATTTCTTCCTCCATTTTACCTGGGGCATCTTTTACCCTAATTAAGATTATTTCCTACACTAATTCTTGCTCTTTTTTCTTTCTTTGTATTTTTGTGACCTGCTCATCTTCTTGCTTAGCAAATGGAAATTCTAGCAGTAAGTGACAGTTCTTGATTTATCAAATACTTAACCAAGCCAGTCACCAAACTAGTCTCCATCTGTCTTGTCCATTTGTGAAATAATGATGTCTTGTCCTAGACTATTACAGAAATGCTGTGTGCTTCAGTTTTGCATCATGTAACCCATTAGACTGTTGGTCCTTTGTAGATAATAGGATCCTGTAGTTAGTAGAATGTTATAAAGATTATTCCATTAGCACTAGCTTTTATGTCTGTATGTGAAGCAGTATTAACACTGTCTGCACTTCTGACTAGTGTTTTAGAGGCATAAAAATGGAAGCAAGACAGTGTGTAAATTAATACTGCTATTTCATTTGCTTAAGAATATATCATGTGTTATTTTCTAAAGCAGAGTAAGGGCTACCTTTTATAAAGAAAACATTATTCTTGCCTCCAGGAATGGAATTATTCTCCTCCTACTCTGTCAGGCAGTGTAAGCTAAGGGCCAGTTTATATACTGTGCTTACAATATAAATATTAATGTTTATGAAAGATCCTATACTTACGGACCGCAACTGCTTCTTTTAGATATTAGATCTTGAATTTAAAACAGTAAAACATAAACAATAAAAATAAGTGATCTATGAAACTCTAGTCTTGTTTTTGAGACATGAAATCTTTAAATGTTCCAGACATTTCAAAATGCCTTTTGAATCACTTCACATCCCACTCCACCCCCCTTCTTGGAAATGTAACTTATTAAAAAGTGAACTTTAAATCTCTGTAAGAGGCTACTTGTAAATCTAGAACTGAATGAAGCTTTCACCTGCTTTTCATTAGCTTTCTGTATGTTAGCTTCTGAATATTTTTGGCATTTTCTTTAGTAACAAAATTAACTACTTTTAATTTTGCACACTCTATACTGAAGAAGTTGTGATTTATTGTCTCTTGTACTGGAAGAGGTTTGCACTTCCTGAATATAATAGTGTTGTTTACATTTGTAGGAGCTGGAGTTGTGTCGGAGGCTGTACAAGTTGCATTTCCAGTTGCTGCTTCTGTTCCAAGCTTATTGCAAACTCATCAGTCAAGTAAAAACAATCAAGAAAGAAGCAGAGGTAATGAAAACCATGCCATTCAGCTAGTAATTGTTGACATTTTAAAAGCAGACAATTTAAAATACATTTTGATAATGTTTTCATCAGTGGGATATCTTTTTAGAAACTGGAGGAGGGTTCCAGCTGTTTTATAGCCAATTAATAAAATATTTAAGTAGAGCTTGCAACAGTTTTCTGAGATGTTCAATTACCTGTGTAGATTTTTGTACATCTTGAAAGCTCTTTAAAAAAAGACAAGAATGTAGGGAGTCCAGTGATGAGGATTTTAAATATTTCAGTAGCACTCCTGGTGTATTCTAATCAAGCTACAATCAAGGCACATCAACTCCACTCAGCAGAGCTCTGTGATGAAAGCCCCTTTCCATCACCCTGGTGTTTCCTATGGCAAACACCATCGCTTGCTACCAACTGATTCATTTAACTGTGTCATTTCAGCCACCATTCAATTACTCTGCAACCTTAGTCCCCATCCTAAACACAGTGCATTCTAGACCTCTTATGCCTGATTTTTAGCTGTAGTAACTTAAGAAGTAAAAGGTGTCTTTCGGCTGTGCACATGTAGTACATATGTGATGTTAATCAAGTTGTGTGCATTATGCTATTAATAATGTCTTCTGTAAATTCTCCCCTGGGTCTGGAATGCAATGAACAGGGGTAGCAGAAAAAAAAATAGGCTAGGTCTTGCTTGGTATAGAAGGGAGGAACATGAAAAACCTGAGTGAAAGTCTTTGGTTTATGAGTAGCTTCACAAAAAAACAGCATGTTCCTCACTTGTATTTCCAGATTTTTGTAGAGGCTGCAAATAAGTTTGTGTTTGAAGAATGTTGTGGAAGGTTATCATCACATCAGTCCCACTTCTTGCCTAAGTTAGTCAGATGCAGGATCATGTTCTGCCTTGTGTTTTACTCAGGCATTGCAGCTAAAGCCAAAGATAATATTATATACACTGGCTGCACTACAGTTACTGTGCTTGGTTACCAGTCTTCCATATATTTTCCTTTGTATTTAAGATATCCTTATAATGTCACCATTGCTGTCATACTTTTCTGAAATGTTTAATTCTTTTTGTCAGTTCGTTATTAAGTAATGTGGGGAGAAAATAAATTTACTTTTTGGATTAAATTTTAAAAGAACTAGGATGGAAACTTCATCAGGGAAAGCCCAAATACTTGACATGCACACTTGGGCCATTAAACAAACTGTATACTTAAGCAACTGCAGAAAATATTTGGGTGTTCTTTTTCTATTTCTCATTATTGCATAGAGGAGGAAAAATAAAAATCTGATCTTCTGAAAATTAATTTGGCTGAAAATACATTTAAACTAGAGAAGATAACTTATACCTGTTTTAGGTAATAAACATGTCTGAAGAACTTGCTCTTTTGGAGAGCTGCCTGAAAGAGGCTGAGGCAGTGGCTGACAGTGGTATGGAAGAAATTGAAATTGCAGAGGCTTCCCAAGCTAGCACAGAAACAGCTATTCACTCTCTCATTGAATCCCTGAGAAACAAGGAGTTTGTGTCAGCTGTGGCACAGGTCAAGGCTTTCAGGTAAGTTTTTAAGGATTGCTTTCAGATATTTGAGTTTCTTAATAGACCTTTTTAAATTAAAAACAGAGATAGGCACTATTCCTTTTTTCTGCAGTTCTTGCTGGATGTCCTTGTAGAAAAGGACAAATACTATTGCTTCATTACAGCTTGTCTTTTTCTTAAAATAATTAAAAAAAAATAAAAAGCTGTTTTAGTAGTACTTGTTCTTTAGAATTTACCTCTGAGAAATGATACTGTTACTTACCGGGACTACGGAAGAAACATTTCTCTATGTCTTTTGTTCAAATATCTGCTTAAAGAACAAAAATATTTAAACTTTTGATTTTTAAATCCAAATTGCATGTTATTTTTTCTTGCATTTTCCTGTCTTCTGTTCAAATGTCTGTTTAAAGAACATTTGAATTTTTTTTAATGTTTAAATCCAAACTGTGTGTTTACAGATCTATTTGGCCCCACGACATCTTTGGCAGTTCTGAAGATGACCCAGTTCAAACATTGCTGCACATCTATTTCCGTCATCAGACACTTGGCCAAACTGGCAGCTTTGCAGTAGTAGGCTCCAACCAAGATATGTCTGAGGCCAGCTCAAAGCTGATGGAACTTAATCTAGAAATTCGAGAGTCTCTCCGCATGGTGCAATCCTGTCAGCTTCTAGGGAAGATCAAACCAGGAATCAGTCTTGTCACCACTGGATTCTGAACAGCTGTCATTTAGAAAAGAACTGATGATGAAGACCCTTCAGACTATTATTGAGCACCTTTCACAAAAAAAACAAAAACAAACCTCCAGCAATCCTGACAACCAACACACTTTTATCACAGCAAGAAACTGTTTCAGCAGAAGTAAAACCCTGAAAATTGAAGTAAACATCCTACTTGACTGCTCTTTCTACACAGCAGCCTGTGTGGCAGTAGTATTTTTTTATTAAATTTATGTATAAAAACTACATGAAAGGAAAAGGGCTTAAATGTAATGCATACCATATGCATTATTTTCTGTTGTAACAGAACTATAAATGATGTTTGCAGTAACAGCCTCTACAGGTTGAATCAGTATCGCAGGTGGGATGAGGCTAAAATCAAGGCTCTTTTATTTTGGCTGAAGACCTGCAAGGCTTCCTGGCTTTCCAGCAGTAGTAGATAAAACCATCAACTAACACCTAATGAGAAACTTTGCAACATCATGAAGAATGTGCAGTCAAACATGAGTAGAATGACAAATGACTGCAAAAACCATTGACTTCTCAGTGTTTTATTTGCTTTTGTTGTCTGTAATAAGGAAATGATGTGTGTGAGTTAGAATGTATGGCTATGTGACAGTTGTTTTTTGAAGGTATGGATGATTGTTAAATAAGGTCCCAGAGCATGCTTAAAAGAGCTGCAAGATTATTTTTGAAGAAATTTTATTTTATTAGATCTAATCCTCATAGTGTGTAAATGTTAGGACATTTAATAATATTTTAAAATGGGATTTCCCAGTGTTTCTAAAAGAAATAATATATCTGTTAACTTTATTGGAATGCTGCTCAGTTCTCTGACCAGTGCTTATGTTACAAATATTGATTAACAACTAACCAAAAAGTAGCTGCCTGCAGAGACTTTAAAATGTATATTAAAGATATATGCTGCCCATCAGCAATTCTCATTAGAAGTTAACTTATTTTATTCTGTATATATTCTAGAAACTGTATAGTGCAAAACCAGTATTTTTCTTGTAAATTTGTGCAATGCACTGTTAAAACAGTAGGTGTATAAAGCTATGAGGAGAGGGGGGCATTCCCTGGTAGTCACATGCAGTACTTGCAGTCTGAGTAGCCTGCAGGGTTTGAAGAGTTTGAATGCACATACATGCATCTTCATGACTCAACTGAAGCCTAAGGAATTGGGACTATAGAGAAAAAAAAAACAAAAAACAAAAATAAACCCTGACTACCAAAACATGCAAACAGGCAATATACTCATAGTTCAGTGTCAAAGTCTGTAGCATAAAACAAACTGGATTCTGTTGAAACCAATAGCATTTTGTAGGAAAAAAAAAAAGAAGAAAAAAAAACAGAAAAAAAGAATGTAGTCCCACAATTCCTGTGATTTGAAAGGAACACCCAGTATTTTTATATACATCTCTTACCCACTGTGATTTTTTTTAATGGGCTCTAATTCCAGAGTTTAGAATGTAGAATTGAAATTCTTAGCTCTGCCTTTTTGGGGGAATTAGGCCCCACTAGAAATGTAATTATGCTGAAATGCATTAATTGAAGGCACTGTGCACGCTGTTGGACTGCTGACAGTAGTTATGTTATCCTAACAAGTTCTGTAACTGGTCAAGGCACATCCATATTCACTGTATTTTTTTTCCCTGTCCCTGATAAAATTGAATTATTTTGATGGTTTTGTGGTACTGTAGATGGTGTTCTTAATTATTTAACTAGTATTTACCGGGGATAAGTAGTTTTATTTAGGGGCGCATTACACTTTTATTTACATCATCTTTTATCAGCTTTTTTTGTAAAAATAAAAGACATTGTATCTGTCATTTTGTGTATTTTTACAAGCTAGAGTTTAAATACTTTAGCTAAACAGACTAAACACTGACAACAGAGGCCTGGGTGCCCTGAAGTAATTTTTTTCCTCTTACATCTTGTCATTGCAGCAGCATTTTTCCTAGGCATCTTCTGAAGCTGTTAATGGATTTATCATGAAATTCAAACCTGAATTCATATATGTAATTCCTTATGTTATACATCTCCCTTCATTTATAATGGCTAGTGGAACCTGCCGTATGGAGCAGAATCATGTTAGGTGTCTTTTGATATTGCTTTAATTTCATGAAGCTTTTCAAAAATTACTCCTCAACTACTGCATGAGCTGTCACCCTGCATTACCTGGTGCCAGGTCTGTGCCAAATCTGAAGCTATGGTAAAGCTGTCAAGAAATAAGCAAAATATCAGACATTTCCTGTAAGATGCAGAAAATACAGCACTGACTGAGCTAACATGTGCAACAGAATCCCTTTATGAAAAAGCTGTACAGGGCAAGTTCAGGATAGCTTTGAAGAACTGGCAGCATGAAGGCTGTTCCTTTCCACTTTGCATAATCACATAGGTCAGGAGTAGCTTTCCTTCTTCCTGCTGAGTCTAGGAACCAGTGCCCACAGTCAGTGTGTGCTGGCATGGACATGACATGGCAGTAAAGCTGAAAAGGAGCTAGAAGGTACAGAACTGTACTTTGGCAGCAAGCAATAAAAGCATTGAACATATTGATGTAAGAGGGATGACATGTAGAGCTACTGTGGAACTGCAGAATGCTACAGGATTAAGGAAAGCTTGTTTGATATGGCTGCCCACTGCATTGTAGTCCTCCAGCCACGGAGCCTTGCAGTAGCTGATGAAAGCAGGGGTGGCTTCCTTGCTGCTGCCTGCCACTTGGAGCCTTCATCAGCTCCTTGCTTGATCAGTTGCTGCTGAAGCACAACATCCAGTTCACATCAGCTAGGCCTGTTCTACATCGTACCAAACAGAACCAACTGCTGCTTTGACTGTAGTTTGTGGAGATGACAGCCCTTAAGTTGTACTAAGTATCACTTTGAGCTAGTACTGGTAATCACATAAGAGTCACCATATTCACAGCAAGTAGTCCTCAAAGCAATGTTTTGTGAGGATTCCTGTATAAATAGGAAGCAGTCAGCTGCTCATATGGCTATGACTTGATACTGACATGGCACAGGGCTTCAGTTCTGTGTCTCATTAGCAAGCTACACAGACTCATCACAGCTTCTCACCACACACACAGGAACAGACTACAGCCATTAGAATGGGGAAGGCATACAGGAAAACACTGAAGAACATCCTTGGAGGGGGATAAGCTCAGAAATAAAGACATCCCAGATCACAGCTGCAACTGCCAACTGAGGCAGTGTGGCCAGGTGGCTGCAGAGAGGGCCCCAAGGTGCATTCCTCAAGCTGGAGGCTTGCCACTGCTCATCACAGTAACTACAGGTGAGTACAAGGCACATGAATCTCCAACAGAACACTGCCCAGCTGCAGGGGTGCTTTTCAAATTGAACAGGGCAAGGATGGAACGTGCTGTGAGCGAGCTGGTAAAACAAGAGATATTTCCTTTTACTGTGATACATGGAAAAACACTTCAGGTAGAAGCACGAAAGAGAACCGTGCTCTGCTCTGGAGGGGAGAGGTCTGCTTGTTCCCAGAATGCCTCACACTGCTATAATAATGAGTGCAGCAAGAATAAATAAAATTACTTAGCAATAAATTGACACTGAGGCATTAAGCCTACTGCAGTAGGTTCAAGGGGCATATTGAAATAAGGCAGGAATTTACAGCAAGATGAGTTAAGCATAGAGAATTAACACTCACTGCCCCTCAAACCAGACATCTTGATACAAAGGATATTGTTTGCCACACACTAGTTTCCACTTAGAGATACAAGACTACCTGGCACTGAAGCTGTTCTACAGCATGAGCTCAGATTGGTTTTCCCTTTAGCCTTTAATAGACTGGTCTCTCAAGTAAGCTGGGTACAGGTATAGATAAGTGTGTTATAGCCAATATAAAAATCACTCTTTTCAAAGAGAAGCTACCTCAAGAGTTCTGCTAAAGGCTTGGTGCATTATTATGCTCAATTTCAAAATTAACAGTGTCAGTAGCATTCTCAGAAAATTATGTTTTCCTCTATGTTCACCCAGCTCCATAGCTAAAAGGTAGACTGGGTGGTGGTGTAGGTTTTACTACCCGTGAATCTGCTCAAATGGTGGTGCTGTAGTTAGTCCCAGAGTCAGCTTGTAACACTTTGCTGAAGCATGGTGTTCTGATAGAGGACACCACTACTGAGAGCATCATCTGCAAGTAACCAGTGCTGGTTCTGCCTTTACTACCAAACACTAGAAGTACAATTCCTAGCTGCAAAACCAACCCAGAAAAGTGTGGGACTTCAATCCTTCCCTGATGGCAGGCATCTTAACTATAACTAGATCAAACTCTTCAAGTATAATCCACTAAGTGTACAGCTCTTGCACTTCATCTGCAGGTTGAAGAGGAAGCCAAGCAGATGCAGTATTGTACCTTGCTCCTCTGAAGTGTCCCTTCTCTCCATAACCTTGTGCAAGTAAGATGAGAACACGTTTACCAAGAGACCATCACCATAACATCAGTGACTCCCTTCCTCAGCATTTTGTGAGAACCATCTCTGAAAAGCTTTCTTTGGCTTTTGTCTACAGACAAAAACACCAACTTAGCTAAATGCAGATCAGCTGTACCAGTAGAAGTGATTCAGTACTTAACACAGCATTTCTCAATCATTTTCTAGTGATGACAAACAGGTGCAGGATACATTGTACATTGAATAGAGGTGTGCAAAGTAAGTGAATAGTATTAGGTGTTTTGTTCGTAATGATGGTACTACCTACTGCAGATGTCAATTTGATGTTAACTTCAAGCGTTTGATTAGTTCAAGAGCAGGAGCAGTAACAGAAACCCTTTCCACCCAAGAGTCTACAAGGTCCTGAGTCAGTTGCTTCCAAGACCATCACTGATTTACAATACATCTCTAGGCTCGTTGCTTATGCAAGTTACAGAATTTACAATATGCACCCTCTGAGCTGGGCACAAACCCACCTGATCATTCGAGTGTGCTCTGCAATACTTTTATTTTTATGCTTTTCTAGCTACATCTCACCAAGTACCTTCAACAATACCAACAAAAACAGCAAAAAAATCTGCTCTACTTGCAGTTTTCTAGAAGAGCCCTAAACAAAAAACCAAAAAACCCCATCCCATTCAGATGATGTATTTGAAACTGAAAGTGCTATCGCAGGAGAGGCGTTTCCCTTTGCATCTCCCACAGAGGTCCTGGCGGTGGGGCCTCTTGGGATCCACGTGGCGCATCTTCACGGGGCAGGTGCACCGCGTCTGCTTGCAGCTCTGAGGGAGAAGGCGACGGTCGGCGGGGGCGGCCGAGTCAGGGAGTGGCCGGGCTGGGGGCAGGCGGGGGTCCCTTACCTGGCAGGTGATGTCCTCCACGCGGTACGGGTTGTAGGACTTCTGGCAGGTCCGGCAGAACTGACGGAAATAGACCTGGGGGGAAGGCCGGGGTCAGCAGCGGGGCGGCGGTGAGGAGCCCGCGCCGGGGCGATCCGAGCTGGGGCGATCCTACCTTGTTGGTGCCCTGGACGCACCAGACGTAGGCGCTCTCCCAGCGGATGTTGCAGGCCTTGCAGTGGTAGTACCCGTACTTCTGCTCCAGGAAC
>VZRS01001522.1:143918-194869 GCA_013398055.1 Ifrita kowaldi
GCGTGCGGGGCCCGAGCGAGCATTGCACCGAGGCGTCCTGCCGCGGGTTCACCTGGACGCCCACCTCCTTGGTGTTGGCCTTGCGGAGCCGCGGCGTCAGGTTGGGGTTTACCTGGGAGAGGATGGCCTTCAGCTGCGCCCGCTGGTAGTTGTCGAAGTACTCGGCGGCCGCCTCCCCGTAGCCCGAGAAGTAGCTGCTGCCCCGCGGCCGCCAGCTGCCCGCCGCCCCTCCTTTGCCCTTGGGCGGTGGGTAGCGGTAAGAGTAGGGGTGGTAGGCGGTGTAGAGATAGCTCGCCATCGCCTCCTCGGCCATCGCACCAGACCCGGGGCAATCCCCCCGGAGACGGCCTTAAATACCCCCAGGGAGGGGCTGGGCTTCCCTCGCCCCCGACGGGCGCCGGCCTTGCCGCCCTTTCCCATCCCCACCTGGTGCGGGGCCTTGGGCCATCCCCCACCCCCCTCACAGCTCCCTAACTGAACCAGGCTGTGCGGCTGTTAATTGCCTCCAACGGACTAAACAGCAGAGAACACGGGTTTGGTTTGGCTTGGCTTCGCCATGTATTTGTGGTGAGAGCAATGAGAACAATGCTTTTACAGCAGGTGGGAGGCACAGAGATACACGCGCGACGTGGTTCTTCCTGTCATCCATACTGATACTGAGTTGGCTTTAACTCTGTGGAACACTGTTTCCTTCCTTCTACCCATTCCTGCTGCACTCAGCCAGGCAGCAATCTCCTCGCATGAAGTTTTGCAGTTACTGGTCTGTGTTGCAGTGATACTTTTTTTCTTCTTTTGATTTTTTTTTTCCACATTTACTTTTGAGGAAGTAGAACTGTTATGGTAATAAACATATATCACCTTGTACAATGGGAGCAGCTGGAGAAACGATGGAGGCCGGGCAGCTCCGCTTGCACAGCAGCGAGCACAGCCCCAGCCTGGTTGCAAGCACAACACACATTCATGTCTCAGGGAGTTACCTCTTTGTCTTGCCTAAAGCGCCGTCTGAGTCGGCTCCATCTGAATGGAGTTGTGCTCCTCTGTGGTCACTGTGCCATATGAAGTATCGGCTACCTCCTCTTCCTTCAGTTTCTTATACGAAATATCTGTGTCTTCCTCTTCACCAAGTGTATCTTGCTTGTAGCTGTCTCTTCCGTACATCTTGTATGCCAACACAAACAGTCCTGCTTCCGCTGACTGAAAAAGCGCATAAAGCAAGGGAAACATGTACATGCTCCCTATGAGCTCGGGGGAGAAGGTGAGTTTTAGGATGGCGGTGCAGAGCTGGACGTTTTGGCACCCTGTTTCCAAAGATACTGTTCTCCTGCAGTGTGGGGGCATTTTAAAGACCGTGGCTAAGCCGTATCCCAGGGCATACCCTGCCAGAGGCATCAGCACTGCAATGGCATAGACAGATGCAGGAATCCGTGCCAACAGATCTGGGCCCAGCATGGTCCCAGTCAGGATGAACAGGATCACCAGAGTCACCAAGAGGGACCACAGGGAAATCTGGCAACAGATACAGACATTGATAAACAACATGAGGGTTATTATTTTAAAAGGATAAGCACAGCAGGTAGAGGCTTGCTAGAGTCTAAACTGCAAAACATGGTTGCACTGCCCTTCCCAGGCTTTCTCCTGGCCTGGGATTTTGGTGGCGTTTGATCGTATCCCAGGAAAGATCACTCTCTATCATTTTGCTTTGGGATGACTTGCTGGGAAACAAGAGTCAGGACTTGTGCCTCACTCCTCCTTTCTCAATTCAGCTAATTTAGTTGCATGTTTTAAGGCAGTGTGGCCACGCCTGCAGGTTGGTTTTGTCTGACCTGGGTGCAGCAAGAGTGGGGAGAAAGCAGGATGTCATGGAATGCCTCTGCTACAGGGTCCAGGATGCCTGCCAGGGTGCAGCACCACGCTGCCCTCCTTCCTGCGCGCTGCGATAGGAGGTAACCCGCCCTTTCCCTCGCTTTCTTTGTCCCACCCTTTTATTTCAAGACTGTAAGTCCTTGAGTTCCACCTAAGTAGTTGAATATGCCCGTGTGAGACCAATATCGGTTTGGAGGGACCAGAAAGCTTACTGCCTTCGGCCCCCCGCCCCCGGTGCCGTCCCCGGGCATCCCCCGCAGCGTGGCCGCCCTCCTCCCCTCCGGGCGCCGTGCCTACCTTGACCAGGAGGTCGGCGGCGCGGGGGTGCCGGTAGCGGATGAGAACCCCCAGGCCGATGGGCAGCAGGGTGCTGCCCAGCGTCAGGCTTACCGCCCCCAGGGGCAGCAGCTGCACCACGGCCGTGTTGATCCAGTAGCGGCTGTAGATCCAGAGGCAGAGGGGCATCAGGAAGAGGGCCAGCAACGTGGACGAGGCCGTCATGATAATGCTGCGTCGGGGGAATCAAAGAAATGCCCCATCACTGCCGGTCCGGCCGGGGGGCAGCCCCGGGGAGCCCCCATCCCCGCTGGAAGAGGGTTCTGCAGCCGACGGGGCGCTTCTCACGGCAAGAGCCCGCTCTCTCTCCTCGCTACCCTCTCCATCCTCCACCCCTTTCCCTGCCCTGGTCAGGGCGCGGACAGGCAAGCTTTTTTAGGGAAGGAGGCAGGAGGTGTGTGTCGGGGCTCATGTAAGATCCGCCACGGGAGAGACAGGAGAGCAGCGCTGGCGATTCCCAGCGCGCCGTGCCCGCCCGTCCCGGCTCCACCGGCGGCAGGTGCCCAGCGACCCCTCCCCGCGTCCCGCGGGAGCCGCAGCCCCCGGCCGGCTGGAGACGAGGGGCAGCGGGGCACCTACCTCAGATTCATATCCCCGTCGACGAGCACCGACATGAGGTTGGAGAGGTTGCCCCCGGGGCAGCAGCCGCACAGCAGCACAGCCACGGCCGCCACCTCGTCCAGGGCGAAGATGAGGGCGAGGAGGAAGGCCAGCAGTGGCATGGCCACGAATTGTCCCAGCAGCGCCAGCAGCAGCCCCACGGGCCGCCGGAGCTGCTGTCCCAGCTGTCCCAACTCCACGGCGCAGCCCAGCCCCAGCATGGTCACGCAGAGCCCCAGCCCCAAGCGCCGCCCGGCCCCGGCGGAGGGAAGCGCAGGCGGCGGCCCGCGGCCGCGTCCCCCTCTCCGATGCGACCCCCGGACGCCCGCCTCTGAAGCCGGCAGGGACCGACCTTTCCAGCGGAGGACCTGAGGTATCACAGGATTTACTTTGGCGTCGGCATTAAAAAAGGTCAATTAGCGTCGCAGTGTGGGTGGGCAGCACTAGATCCCTCTGCTGAGGGATTGCCAAACTCGTTCCCCCTCCCCCAGGCAAATTGCTGTTGAAGTGAAGGTTTCGGAATGTGTGAAGAAGGACGGAAAGCCTTTTTATGATGTCGAGGAGGCACGACTTTCTGCTGGTGGTCTGGAAGAAACTTGTAAGGAGAGTTGATACCTTTTAAAGGGTAGTCAGTATGCGTGAAGGAAACCGGCAAGCTCACAGGCACACGAATATTCAGACCAGGGTGAGAAACGTAGTCCGTCACTCAAAAATCACATCCGGGGCGATTAAACTGTTTTCAGTCATAAAATTGTGCTTACAACATTTACTTTTCATTTAATAATTGTGTGTCACCCTGTTCCTTGAGAAGTAAAGTGCTGTATAGAATGCCCGACCAGACTCACAAGGGCAGGAGTTCTTGAGAGAGGAGGGCAGCTTCAGATGGCAGGAGGTATGTCGGTGACTCTCACTCTTGGCACTGCTATTGGCCTCGTGTTAGGAATGTAACTCTTTTCCTCGTTCACCCACAGGGTTTAGAGGCGTCACAGCCACCACTTCACCTTACCACTCCTGGGTGAGGGTAGCTGATTCAGGACAGAGCATCCCCAGGGGCTGCCCCTTGGCTTCTGCACTTCGTGTGTGGCTCTACTTCTGCGTGGAGCATTTCAGGTCACAGCTCAAGGGGGACAGACCGGATTTAAGGAGAGAGCCTACAGGATCTGCTCTGACTGGCTGCTTGCCTTAAGCTCCATCAAACAGCAAGTTTGTCAAGCATTTATTTGGGTAAAATTTTAGGCTGTCCCGGGGCTCGAGTAGAAATTATTGATGGCTTGAAAGAAAAACAGACTTGCTTATTAAACCTTTGATTCTTTCTTGGGGCACAGGTGACACAAGAAGTGCAAGGAGTACGTGGAGACAAAATCCTGGGTATACAACTTTGCCAAAATGATGCCAAGTTCAATACTGTTCTGCCTGTGTTTGCTTCCTTGTCATTAGCCTAAGGAGAGCTCAGGGAAGATGAGTCATCAGAGCTGAACGACCAAATAGGATCCGGATTGCTTTAGTTCATTCATATTTTTGGGCTCTAGAGGAGGGGAGCTCAGGATCTCGTTGGCTTTTTGAGCCAACAGCATTCTCTGGATTTAATTTTCCAGTTTGCATATGCAGAAAAGTGCTTGCAGTGTATTTACTGTGCTTCATTGTCTTACCACTGTTATATCTTATTCCATCTGTCATGCAGCCAATATGTGGCTTCACAACATGGAGGTCATTTGCTTATCATACCCTCCCTGGTTTGTAAGAAATGCCCAGGCAGTTCCCTGCAGTGTGGCTGCCCAGGGATCACTGTGGCAGACCCAGGATGGATCCACTGTGCAAGCACAAGGCAGCTGCTTATTGAGCAGGTGGGAAGGGCACAGCCAGGCCTGCTGCTTTATCTGTGACCGTCACTCCCCAAGCTCCCCACTGCAGCAGGGCTGGTCATGGGAAGATATTTTTATATCATAATGTGTGGCACCTATGGTGCAGGCAGTTACAGGAGGAGCCCCGTATCCCTGGATACAGTGAAGCTGATGCAGGCTCTTTCAGAGCCCACCCAGTCAGCATAAACTTCAATTTCAAGGGACATTGAAGTGGGAAAATGCCATGAATGCATTGCAACAAATCAAGACCTCTTGAGATTTTTCTTACAATTTATCAGCTACAACTAAAGTTCAGCTCTTGGTTTAAACATGAGCAGTGAGGCTGCCTTCAGGGAAAGCAAGTCTGAACCCAGCTGATGTGTTTTGCTAATTGTCCATCCAGAAAGTACCTCCACCCCAGGTGGGTACCTGGCATATTTTCACATGCAGCGTTTAGAATGAAAAAATGTTGTACCTGCTGCTGAGCATGGTTCTTGTGTATAACCTGCTGCAGGCTTTCCTGATACATCATCATGAAAGCATAATCTGGACTCTGGAGTGATGCTGAATAGTTTTGCAGCATCTGGCTGTGAGGCAGCCAGCTCACACATAGTGAACACCTCAATGTATCTAAATCCATGGATAATTCCTTTCTACTTTCTTTTGTGGAGGGCAGGAGAAAGGATATTGCCTACTCTGCTATTACTGGAAGCCACAAATTGAATATTTGAGTATAAAAAGACTTGGCAAGTAAACCTGATCATATATCATTCTCAATTATTCCTTGTTAGTCCTTCTGTTGAAAAATGGGTGAGAGGATAAGAGTTAGCAAGAGCAAGAAGAAGGAAGGAAAGGACCACTGAAATATGAACTTGTAGTTTGTAGCTTTTATTAAAAATATTGCCTTCTGTTATTCTTAGAGGGGGGTTGATTCCCACAGAAGACCATTTGTGCTATAAGCCAGTCTGGAGAGGCAGAAGTCCTTCAAAACCAAGGAATTTTGTTTGCTCCTTTATAACAGGATTTCTGTGCCTTCCCTTTATTCAACTAGAATCAAAGGTGAAAAATAGAGGATAAACTTGTAAGGAATTTGGATAGTACTGTAAGGAATGAGCAAAGCAACCTTGCTGTTTGCTCAGTTAGTGACTGCTTCAGCACACTGTGTGATGCTGTTTCAATCGCTTCTCCTGACAGAGATTAAAAGCGTCTGGCATAGCCCAGGACTACTGCAAAATTGCAATAATTGTGTCTGTGCAGTGAGTTCCCCTTGGTGACCCCCAAGGGAAGTAACTGCAGGTGTTGTTCACTGAGGTGAATTTGGGGCAGCAACAGGAGGTCTGGTGTGCGCTGTTGTTACGCCTGTTGCTCTGCATGCTCTAAAGCCTCAAGCAAGAAGGGTTGGTTTGCAAATCCCAAGTGAGTTAAGGGTAAACCAGAGTCTTGAACTTGGAAGCCTAAATCCCAAACATGTTGCACTTCAGGTGTGTGCATGCTGTAGTTATGAGCATTCCATAAAAGCAGCCAGTGGGGATGGGTAAGAAAGCAAAGGGTGGTCACCCCCTCTTTTCCTGCTCTTCCCATTTCAGCTTAATATCCCTGTCAGCTCCCTGCTCCTCCCGCCTTGGCTCCTGCGTGCTGTGCCTGGGTCTGCGGGAAGTGGCGTCACCCTCCCATAAGTCATGCTCTGCCTCTCTGCATGTCCGTGCCAGCTGATTTGTGGAGCTGTGCCGGGTGTTTGCAGAGGAAGAGAGGCCTCTGAAGGATAGTCCTGGAGGATGGAAAGCTTTCAGTCAGCACCTTAAGGGCGGTGGTGCTACTAAAGAGGCTGGGACAAAATACTGCTGTGAAAGTGATGTTCAGGTGAGACCTAGCAGGAGTAGTTTCTGATTTCCGGGGGATGTACAATCCCTTCATTTCTACCTTATTTGCTATGCATCTATGCTATGGCTAGAAATAAAATTAAATTTAAGACTCAATAGGGCAATAATTGTTTATCATGGGAAAAAAAAAGTGTTTGCTGTTGCCTTGAATTAAAATATTCCTTTAACATGTATTGTGTGATCCCCTATATGCACTTTAGGGTAATTTTGTGGTAAACTCCATGAAATGCGTATGCTTGATCATATTTATAACGTAGATCCAGAGCACTTATTTTTGTGGCTTAGGAGAGTTAGGAATTGGAGTCTAGTTGTGCAGAGATATTGCTGCTTTTTCTTGTTCTTCCATGGTTATCTTTGTGCCAGGAAGGACGTGTCACCCAGTCCTTTGCTGAACTAGGACCTGTCACCCACTCTGTCTCTCAAGAGCAGCCGCACAGAGGGGACTTTGCACCTTTTGTCATCCCCACCCATAGCCCACCTTCACGGAGGCAGCAACTGTAAGATCTTAGCAGACATGTGACTTTTTCCTTTTTAAAAAAATTATATTTTTTGGGAGCTTGGGTCACTAAACAGCTGAGAAAATACATTTTTGAAATAAGATGAAGCATTGAGATCTGTGCAATTAAGTTTTTCCTAAGAAACTTCCCCAGCCAGACACAGGCAGAAACTACTTTGGTGAGGATGTGCCGATTGATCGAGGTTGTTCCTGCCCCAAACTGCTTGTGTTTCACACAAAGGCAGAGTGCAGTTGTACCACGTAGGTGGAGAACACACAAGAGCCGTGGGTTTCCTGCTAGTTCATTGCTCCTGCAGCTGTCTGTAGTGCAGAAGCACTAGGACAGACCTGCCTTCCCTGCCTCCCAGGCTTTTCTGATACCGTTCCACATGACACCTGGTCCCATTTCAGCACTGTTATGTCTCATCCTTCGCTTGTTTATCTTAAACTCTCCCCTGTGCTGTCCTTAGCATGGTGCTGCTGCTCAATCCTGCTTGCTAAATCTCCACGATAATCAATATCTTTTATCCCACGGCCAGCATCCTCGACCAGACCCAGCGTCTGAATTTCAGGGTGCAGAAAAATCAGATAAATGTCCCTTCCTCTCCTCTTCAGCAGCAGTCATTGCTGTGTCTCTGTTGTCTCCTCTTACAGCTGAGATCCCATCAAATCATCCTTGCCTTCTCCTTGGCTGAGGTGGCAAAGGCATCCAGGCGCCCTCCTCTGCTGCGCTGCGTCTGCCTCTCCTCTTCTCTGCTGTCTTTGTGATTTCTCTGTTCATGGGAGTGTTGTCCCCCTTTTCTCATGGATTCCTCTTCCTAATGATGCCTGTTTCAGTCCGGTCCTACTCTGCATTTCTGCCTGCTTTGAGACCAGTGCTCTCTCCCAAGCAACTTAGAGTCTCTGAGGTTTTATTAAATTGAAGTGGTGTGGAAGGGAAACAAACATAAGCCTCATTACCCAGCTGTGCTGCGTCCTTTGTGTCCCGCCTGTGTGTTCAGTCTCTGAACGTGCGGGAACAGATCCTTTCACTGAAGCTCTGGGTTAGCAGTCAAGGGCAGAAATTATTAAGATAAAATCCTCCTGTTGCACTTGGTGTTCCCCCATGTTTATTTTTAAGATGTCTGAAGACCATTAATCAACAAGTAAGTGCATGATGCCTCAGGTCGCAATGTTCCAATAATTCATAATTAGAACTAAGTGTATAAGGCTGCGTGATCTGCCTTCTAAATGAAGAGGCCCTTTGCCAACCATCCCATTAGAAAAGGTCTTCTGGTCCACAAAAAGAGATGAAATCAGGGAATCATTGAAGAATAATTTTGTAAATTGACTGCTGACAGTGAGTTGTTGAGGTAGTTGTATCCCTACAACCGTAAAACAATTACTAGCAGCAAGTTTTTCTTTAAGCAAATAAATGCCTTTCTGTGAGGTACCCTTACCCAGATTCAAATAAGAAAGGATTCTGCCTCGTTCACTGTTCCCTTTTGTTGTCATTTAATCTTTTTCTGGAGCTGGAGTATTATCAGGATTAAGATGAAAAGTCGTAATAAATGACGTAATGACTAATGCATGCGTTGGTCCAGAGGAGCCAAAATTAGCATCCTGCCCCATCAGACAGGGACAAGGAGGTGAGATGAGGATGACTCTGAAAGCACTGGATTCAGATCTAAAAGCCAGTGGTATTTTGCACTGCAGGTACAGGTATCTCTTTGCACAGGCTTTCACAGGCAGATGGTCATGGAACTTTAGAAATGGGCATGTCTTGGATGTCACAGCCCTGCCTGAGAGCATCACAGCCTGCTCAGCATCGTCAGGTGTGGGGGACCCTGATGGCTGTGAAGGACAGCGGTGCCATCAAGGCTGGAGAGCACAGTGATGATGGGATGTGCACAACCTGGTAAATGGTGAGGCTTTAGGATGGATGAGCAGTTGCAGGTCCAGGTACAGCTGGGTTTACTTGGCATCCATCACCCACTGAGGGTCCCAGCCCCCTCTTAATTTGCTATGTAGGAACCTGGGGTTAGGGACATAAATCAAGAGAGGTATTGTGGAGGTAGATCACACAAATGTGGTTTTGTGCCTATACAATCTATAATTTGGGTTTTGCAAAAAAAGCCAGATCAGAGTAAATGACACCAAGACATTGTCCCACAGATTAATTTAGTTGTCAAAAAATGCATAAATAAATAAATTTAATAACTTCTACAGCAGCAGTTGCTTCATAGCATAGAGTATTCATTTAATTGAAGAAAGACACCCAAAAGAAAAATTTCATTACTCACCCGCCAAAGCTTTCTCTGTATTAAAAGGGATGTTAATGATGAGCCCCATGGGAATGATAGGAGTTAATAACATCAATATTCTGTATCTCAGGTTACACACAAAAATTATCTTTGCACTTAGTTGCCAGCCATTTGTATCGTGGCATCGAAGGTGCCTGGATGTGAACTACAGCTGTTTTGTGTTAGAAACTGCATAACCATAGAATAAAAATGCTTCTTGTCCTGCTGCCAAATTTTTACCAAGCATTAAAAACTAGTGTCAGTAATGCTGATCAGCAAATAAGAAAGCCTTTCAAAATAGGTGCGCCATTACCTAAATTAACTCTCGAGCTGTCTAGAAAAAAATCTCAGGGAAATGAGGAGAAATAAATCTCAAACATAATAGGCATCTCTTAGTACTTCCCTTAGCTAACGTTGTATATTAATCCTATGAAAATAGCCTTGACACAGTGTCATGTGCACTTTTAAAACCATGGTGAAACAGAACATTTTTGAATAAACCATGGTATCAGTAGAACCTGTATGTCACTGCAGATGTGACAGATGTACTCTGGGCTTTGTATATTTGTTGATTTGCCAGAGAGATGAAAGCATGAATGTCTTCATCAACAAGATCTTTTATTTCCTTTCTGTGGTGCCTAAGCAGAAATGCTGGATATGAAGCCAGGGGAATATTTATTTGTATCTGGGGTATTCATTCTACCAGTAGCTGAGAGTAGTCTCTTTACTATGAACTCACAACACCGCAGAAGCACAGTGGGTTTAAGCTGCTGTGAGAGAGATTTGGATTAGATACTGATGGAGCAAATAAAAGCAGTGGTGCTGAAGGCTGGATAGTCCGGGCAGGCAGCAGCGATCTCCCGGGAAAGGTCAGGCAACCATCTCTGCGGCAGCGTGAGCTGCAGCTGCTGACTTGGCTTTGGGGTGGCACGGCGAGACCAGGTGACCCCGCAAGGCTCCTCCTGGCCCCTGGTTACCTGGTTGTCTGGTGCCTTGTGCAAATGCCCTTTATCCTCCGCGGTGACACCTGCCGGTACCAGTAACACCTCTCGTCTCTCTGGGGCGTGAGCGCGCTTGCGGCTGGAGCTGCTGGCAGCACGTCGGGGATCGCAGGGATCTGCCCAAGCTGGACACGTCAGGTGCGGTTCACAGCCCAGAAATGAAGTCTGTGTCCTGAACTGCTCGCAAATTTTATTAAGCTGGCAGCATCTTGCATCCTGCCTGCCAGGGAATGAGCCTCGGGCAGAGCTGTTTGGGATTGGATAGTCAGAGGAAGGAATAAAAAGCTGTCAGCCCCTTGTTTCAGGGTGAAAGAATTAAAGAAAAACAAAAGACTGGAATAAACGTACACAAAAGGGCCACCTTAATAGCTCCTTTCCTCTGCTCAGTCCATTATAAGAAAGCAAAACATTAGAGATATTAGTAAATTAATTTTAAGATATTAAAATATATCAATTTATTAAAATCATGTAAATAAATATATAAAATTTATTTAATACATACTGTTTAAAGCATATAATTTCTAAATAAAATATTTGAAACATATATTTTACCCTTATATACATGGGTATATAGATGGGAATATCTATATCTTATATAGATGGGAATCTCACTAGGAGATTCTTGCTACTGAAATCAAAGCCAACTGGGACCAAAGGAGTAGCTGCCCACAGACATCTGTAGGGTATCAGTGCTAAGTGTTTCCACCCAGGTGTGAGCGATACCATGCAGTAACCCCAGGCCCAGGAGGGAAAGTCCACCCAAACAAACCCTGTCCAAACCCCTCCAGGCCAGGGAGCCCTGTGCAGGATAGGAGCTGGGGATGGACAGGAGGTAACAGTCATCCCTTCCCATGAAAATACAGAAACCTATTGTTGCAAAGCAAGTTGCTTCAAACTAACACCAAGTCTAAACAAATCCAGGCCCCAAATGCAGGGTGCAAATGCAAAACCAGCTAGGCTACCTTCCCCATCCCCAAAGAGTTTATTATCAAGTGCAAAGATACATTAGGGTCATTGCATTATCATGCTCATGTACAGGTGGAGAAGTTCTACATGGGAGTGATTAATTTCCTTAAGATCATGCTGGAAACAGTGGCAAAGCTGCACCCTGGCGACAAGTGCACTAAGCTCCAACTGGTACCGTACTCCTGGGGAGGCAGCACGTACAGTGTGATCCCTCATCACAAAAAAATTTCTGTTCACTGCCAAACATCCACGGAATCAATTTTCACTTGTAGCTTCTTGAAGTGTTTGAGTGGAATTGCTGAAACCCTCCGTAGGACCTGCCATAAGTGAGCAATCACCTTCAGTCTCTACAGACACATGAATTCTGCTCCCAGAGATACTCTACAGGGAGGACGACTTGCTGGGTTCCTCCAGCAAGCAGCAATTCATTGTAAGGACTTCTTTAAACCCTTTGATTCAGTGGCACAGGAAAAGTGTCCAAGTATATTTTCCCTTCAAGTGGAGAGGCTGTCTCAAGCTTGTGGCTGCTCCCTGTTCCTGCAGCATGCTGGCACTCACTGTTAGCATCCCAGGCCTTCTGACATTCAAGACATTTTTGGCAGTGATCTTAGCCTTTATTAGATAATGAAAGATATTATCCGAGAACTCAAAAGGAGATTTTAGAAAAACCTTAAGTAACCAAAAATTTAATTTTGAGGGCATAAAAAACCGTAACAGCAGTTGGCCAACCAGCATAGGAAGCACTGATATAGCAGTGCTTTTGCACTGCTGCTTGTGCAAAAATGCATGTCACAGCTGAGCTCTTCCCAGGAGATTTCTTGGATCAGATGCCCAAATCTGGAAGCCCTGAGAAGCCAGGCTCTGCAGAAAAGGAGACGGACCCATCCTCCCTGTTGCAGAGTAGTAACAGCATCAGTTTGCCGTCACTGCTGTTGCCCCAAAGCAGAAGCAGTCCTGGTGCAACATAGACTCCAATGGGAATTGGTGGCTCATCGCTACACTTGGCTTGCTCAGAGGAGCTGCTCTGGGGGTAGACTCTGCTTGAGTGCTGTGCAAGAAGAGAGGGGTGCAATGTCTTGTGTAATCCGTACCATCTCTGAGTAGCTCAATACAAGCCTTTTTGCATCCCACAATCTTGAGATGATGCTGTGTGGTGCCACACATTTAGCTGTAAAAACCCAGACCAGTAGGAAAATATTTCTGAAATCCTAAACAATTTAAGGAGGTTTAAATCTATGTGACACTGAGTAAAAAGTCTAATGGGTGGTGGTTTTTATGGCCAGCTGTGTGTGGCTTCATCTTTATTAGGGCTTTCGTGGCATAAATGAAGCTGTTAATTATATTCAGGACCTTATGGAGAATTCAGTGCAAGCTCAGGACAATGTGGTGAATTGAAGCTGAACTAGATCAAACATTGGATTAGAAAGCACAGTGAAAGCAAGATCACCCTCTAGTGTCTGAAGAGTCCTGGGTAGGGAGGAAAGAACAAAAAGAAAACCCTGAAGTAATTATTAGAATAATAAAAGGCAAAAAAGACAGAAAAATAGAAAGGCTAAAAAGAGTGCATAAATGGGCTATAAATGTAACATACCAGTTGTTTCAAATTTTGAAACAAGGTTTCTGGTAATCCAATTTCAGTGACTTGTTTTGGTAATTAATGTTGTTTAATTATCTTCATAATGAGAAGGATGCAGAAAGTGGGAGCACACAGACAGAATCTGCTCATGAAAACAGTTTAGAGACCTCAGGGTGGAGGGCAGCACAGAAGAATGGCCTGGGTGAGGACTGGGGGAGATAGGCTAAATCAAGGCCCTGAAGCGGGTACATGGTTGGAGCTCTTTAACAAGAAACACCTACTTTTTGTACTTCAGCTCTGCCATTGAGGCATTTGGGCTGGCGAAAGGAGCCTTAAACTGATGTTGTACCTTGGTGAAGGTGGGGAAATAGGGTTCAAAATCAGCAGAGCCTACTACACAGTAGCAAGTCTTGAGCAGTAAGTTGTGAGGTGGCTTTGTAAATGGAATTTTCCATTTCTTCCACTGACTGTGGACCACTGAGGAGAGCTGGCACTGTTGGCTGGGCGCAGGTACCTGCAGAGGATTGTATTTCACACCCTTGGGCTAATTTTCACATGGGGATAAATTGTAAAGGTGAGAAGTCCACCACGTATCAATTAAACCCCTGTGTTCTGCTCTGGAAAAGGTAGCCTGAAATTGCCAGATTCTATCAGAGCCTTGTTTTGCCAAAAGCTGCTTGACTGCTGAAGAAGGCTGAGCTGGGCTTGGGTGCTTTACCAGATCCATGATTTTATGCAAGTCCCTTTAATATTTCTCCAGAATGTTTGTGTATGTGGGCAGCACCATTCATGCTGAGCCTGTGTGAATGGCAGCATCAATAGTCACTAAATCTTTGTTGATGTTCTTTTAAAGGGAAAATAAAAATCCCTCGACTCTGACATTTACAATAGATATTATCTGCTCTCTGACATTTGGGCTCATAAACCGAGGTCAACCAAATTTCTGTTCTTAACTTACCCCACTGTGTCAGACTAGATATGAACTGACTGGCCACCCCTTTCTCTAAATAGCAGCCACCTGCCCCTCACTCCCAGCACGCGAGTCAGGAAGCCTGGGAGTCATTTCAGTGATGATGAGCTGAGCCTCAAAAAAATAAACGAGCCTCCTCAAAACTGTATGGCAGAGCAGGGAACCAACTGCGGGTCTGCTATAGCCCACTCTTGCACCAAAATGAATTATTTCTTTGCGCCCACAGGCATCCAGGAGGTCTGTGTGCACTGAATCAACAGCGCTGGCCCTGCAGCAGCCGTGCCTGGTGTTATCAATGGCTGCCATGGCTGTGCAGCTGCACCCTCAGCAAGGAGTTTTGGGTGGCGGCCGTGACCCTGCTGCCAGTGCTGTGTGCAGGCAGGGGCATCCTGTGGCTCAGGAGCTGCTGGTTCCTGCCAGCAAGGCTGGCTATGGGTGGAGGGGGATGCTCTGGGCTGCTTTCCTGAGGCTGTGTGATGGTGGTGGTATCATGTTGCTGTCTCTGACATATAGGCATGGTTTTAAAGGGATGAGAATCAGGACAAGGTTTTCATAACTCCACTGAAGACAGGTCCCTTGAAGCGGCATTAACAGTGGTTTTCTGTGTCTGCATTAGCCCAGCGGGGAACAGATGAACAGAAACAATATAACCCTGCCCTGGGCTCAGTAGTTGGGTGAGTAAATGTAGGGGTAAATGGCTGACCATAGAGCTGAGAAATAGGAGGCTAAGACAGAAACTGAGGCAGAGCATGAAAAGCAGAGGGTTTGCCTGACCTCTCTCCACTTCCTTTTTCTTTGAGAGGGGACTCAAAATGGTAGCAAGTGCTTCAATAAAATTTTTATTTTTAAAGGAGGAGAGTGACAAAGATATATTTATGGTGGCACAAGCTACTCTGTTCCCGCTGCCCTTCATTAAGACAAACAGCTTTGAACAAGAACGCTTATGCTGCCTTTAATTTGGCATGTACTGGGGTCAGTCAGCCAGCAGCACAGGACAGGAACCAAACTCGCTGTATTCCAGAGCTTGGTCCAGGCATCACTTTCTCCTGGCAGCATTTTGGCACTCATGTGCAGCACAGGGACCAGCAGCAACTGCAAAATTCACACAGCAGTATTAACCTTGCTAAGTGAAAGGCAGGTAGGAATCAGTCAGATAACTAAGCTTTTGTAATGGGCTGTGCAGTTCTGTTTGCTGATAATGTCTAAAGGGAAACAACTTAGGAAGAGCGCCATAAGACAAATGGAAGAGACTGCTGGGAGTTGCAGTGCGGTGAGGCTGGTGTTAGAGCAGGGGCACCCTGTCCAACCCAGTAGCTGATCTGTCAGTGGCCAAGGTGGGGTGTCTGGGAAGAGCAGGAGACTGGGGAAAGCCCAGCATGCCGGGCCCCTCCCCTGACCACTCTTCCGCCACCACCAACACACCACACCCCAGCTATTTCCTGATCATCTTTGTGGCTTTAAGCAGCCAAAGCCACAGAGAGTCCCAAGTCAAGTCACTGATGACCTACTTCCACATTTAATAAGCACCTTTTTCTCTTGGGCAAGGCAGAGGCGAGGAACAATGCGGAACAGAAGTGTCTTTATTCACCTTCCCATTGCTCTCTAGACAGTGTCCATGAAAAAAACCCTTAGCCTTGTTACTGGAGGAGGGTGGAGGTAGCTGGTGTCAAGTTTCTGGAGATCATGTGTTGGGTGGGGGGCCAAGAGTTTGACATTAGACCAAGATGTTTGCACTAGTGAGGTTTTTAATCAGCCTGTCATAGCAGGGCTGTGAAAGGTTGCAATTTTCCAAGTCTCAAGAAAATCATAGCAAAGAGAATGGAAAAGAAGAGAACGGAAAAGAATATGTGGTCTGTATTCTGTGCATTGTGCATGATAACCAGCAGCCGAGTGGCACTGGGAATGGACCACAAAGTCACCTTCTCAGTAAGGCATATCCCACTCACCCCAACAGCAGTATTGTCTTGAACTTCCCATACCGTAGCGCCAATGGAAGCAAGCTTTCAGGGATAATTTAAAAGCAGCATGGAGGGGGAGAGGATGCTGGGGGAGGAGGCATGCCACTCTCTTTTTAGCTTTACTGTTACTAATGATTAGAACTTTTATTCACTGTATTTACTGTTTAAGTTATTAAAACTATTTTCAAAAGAAAATGGATTTACATGATTTTGTTGCTTTCAGGGCAATGAAGCTGGTGAAGGGTCTGGAGCACAAGTCCTATGAGGAACAGCTGAAGGAGCTTGGGGTGTTTAGCCTGGAGAAAAGGAGGCTCAGGGGAGACCTCACTGCTCTCTAAAACTGCCTGAGTTGTAGTCAGGTGGGGATTGGTCTCTTCTCCCAGGCAACTAGTGACAAGAGGACATAGCCCCAAGCTGTGCCAGGGGAAGTTGAGGTTGGACATAGGAGAATTTTCTTCACAGAAAGGGTGATTAGACATTGGAATGGACTGCCCAGGGAGTTGGTGGAGTCATCATCCCTGAAGGTGTTGAAGGAAAGTCTGGATGTGGCACTTGGTTAGATTTGATGATTTCAGGTCTTTTCCAACCATGTGATTCCCTCTACTTACGCTGCTGATGATAGAAGCTCAATTACAATTTAAGTATCTTCTTTCATTTATACAGTCTACTCTTGTCTCTTGAGAGTGCCACACTGCACAGAGATCTCAGGCATTCCAGTTTTCAAATCTAATTTTTTTTAAAAAATTCAGTTTGTAACCAAGTTCAAAAATCACTTTGCTGATAAGAAGTCATTTTGGTTACCTATTCCTTTAAATAAATGCTGAAGAGCTACAAATCAGCTTAATCACTACAGTTATGTTTTGTGTCCTTCTAAGCGTTTAACGTGGTCCCAACAGAATTTATCATTTAGTGCAAAGAGGACAGTGACACACAGCACAACTCTATGTGGTATCACAGCTGAAAATAGTTGTAAAAAAATCTTGTGGAGAGTGAGTCTGGTGGAATTTGTTCCTTTCAGTTAACTCGCAGAGCCATAAGCATCTTCACTGGGCAGTGGTGTGTAAAACATGGATGCTCCTGAGAGCACCCGAGTCCCAGCCTTGCCTTCCTGAAGCAGGATGAGTACAGACAGGCTGCCTGTAGGTGTCAGACTCGGACTGCACACCGGCATAAATGCAAGTCAGGAGCAGGTGGGGCTTCTGGTTTGTTTCTTAAATCAAACCTCACATCTTGCCTGTTTCACTTAAAACAGAAATTTTAATCTAAAGTTTGTTCAATTCCAATCAAAAGAGGGAGAACTACAAACATACTGCTGACATGGTCATTTCCCACACCTGTCTTAATGCAAATACTTCTGAGAAAGAAAAAGGTAAGTTTTAAATGATTAAACTCTGCAGTCATCTCAAGACCAGCAGCATAAGCATTTTCAGTCTTCTGCCTCCTTACATGTTCATCACTTACTTTTCTTCACCACTGCAATCGGGCTTCTAGAGGGGCACACACATGAAATGTTAAGAGGACCCAAAGGAGCTGTCACACCTTCCCTCAGAATAGGAGCTGAGAAAAATACCTTCAGTCTAATCTTCAGTCTTGCAATATGGTGATGATACTAATTATAAACAACGGCTTAATATAGAAGAGTTTGTTACAGAAACCTACTAAAAGAGAAGGGTGAAAGGTATTAATTACCAGATTTTGACACTGCTCTACTTTCCTGAAGGAGTGGGGCAAATGGTACTTGACTGCATGATTAGTAAGTGACACCACCTTTTAGAAGCAGCAGGTCTGAAGCCAGTTCTACATAAATACATCAGCTAACTAGGGGGAAACATTTTAACCCACTGGCTTAATTAACATAGGAGACTGTGCTGGGATAAACAACTAGAAGGTTTACAGCCTAAATTTTCTTAAATTTAACATTAAGTTGCTACCAAATAGGATTAAACTTGCCCTTCTTAATGCCAAGATAAGACAAAGATGGCATTCACACTACTATCACATCCATTGCTTTGTAGCAAAATGCAGATTATGGAAAGTTAGCGAGTTCAAAACTAATTTCTTGCTTGTATGTGAGGCAAAGATGGAGGCATTCATGTAGCAAGTAGATAAAATATGTACTTACCAGTTCCAAGAGGGCTTAGCAGGTACACTTTTACATTGTTCAATTTTCTGCATAAATTTAATAATTTTCAAAATTAAAATTTCGTTTCATGTGGTGGTCTGAAGTGAGCACAAATCCTGAAGAAATGGAAAGGCAGGCTTGTATACTTCAAACTGCCCATACAAATCACTGTGGATGAAAATTTAGAATACAGTTTTTCATGCAAGTCTGAACTATGTACAGTCCTTCCAGAGCAGAGGCCCAAGTCCACCTCTGTTTGTCAATGAAATCCTAGATTTCACCCAAATACAGTGTTGTACTCAATTCATGAATTACAGTGGGCAGAAGCCAATACTGGCAACCTCTGGAAAAGTGAACACAGTTCCTGAAAAACAACCCAACCAACCAACAAAAAAGCCATAAAATAATATCCTCTAAATTTCTAAACGGTTTTAAAAACACTTCATTGTAAAAATAATGATCCAGGAAATATTTTGTGGTAAGAATATTTTATATATTTTTTTACACTTTTAACACCTACAAAAACATTCAAACACAAAAAAATTAAATAACTTTGGGAGCAGAATAAATCCTTCTGCCTACACACATACATCAATTCCAAGCTGTTGGCACAAAAAGTAATCCACATTCATAAAACCCTTACTACTATATCAAACATAAGTTAAGTAAATCATAGGCACTATTTTATCAAATCCATATTTCCACAATTCTGCAGTAAATCTCTAAACACAGAGCCCCATGATTTCCTGATATCAATGAACTGGTAATGCACAAAGGCTTTCTAGCAAACAGACAGTCTGTTTTCTCAGGAAGTCATTTGCTGTATTTTGGGGGGAATAGCAGAGAAAAAAAATCCCTATAAAACTTAAGCTGAATTTATCCAAGCGATGAATTACTTAAGGAAACGTACGCAAGTTTGATGCAGCCATGGTAAACCCCCCAATATCATCATCTAAACTGACTTCTAAAATTTGTAAGTCAAGCAAAGTTTGATAAAATCCACCAATTAAAATTCCCCTTTCTTCAGTGAAGACTCCAGCATTGATTTGTAAAATGCTGAAATATTAAAAATCAGGCTTTAGTGAGAATATGCACATTTGATCTAGTCCTGTCTTCTGCTGAACAGTGACATGAGATACTGACATCCATTCCCTGTACCTGCAGGTGACTCAAGGCTAGATCAGTGGTGTGTACTGCTCTGGACTGGTGAAAGGTGGTTTCTGCTGAAATCTGACAATTACAGTATACTTGACAGCCCAGCTTTGAAGTCTTAGCACAGATCTTGGTCTGGGATGTGAAGTCACTCATCAACCCAGAGCTTGCTTGAGTAGTTTGAGCTGCAAATTAGTCTCCACTCCTTCCTATTTGGTTTCTTCCAAGTCAAGTAGTATTGCATGGCTTTTCATCCAGGAATATGTTAATGTTGGCCTAAAATTCAAGTGCTAGAATTTCAGGATTAGTTATCCTCTCAGTGGTGGGAGGCAAAATACACCAGCAGTCCCAAACTCGGATACTAATGCAGTTGAAGGCTACCTACCGTCCAATCCAACTTGTAGTGTTTGTCAGTCATTGCACAAAGGATATACCACTCACATTCTCTTACTTCATCAACTGTACATCCAAAATACTGAAAAACCTTCAAACAAAATCCCTTCCACTTAACTAGTCCCACCCAACACAACTTTAGCTACAGATTTTTGCATGATGTCTTCCACAACAGAAAACAATGGTTCAATGCTAAATATATCAGTTGTTCTGAGCAAAATGTGTTAGAGTAAGTCAGAGTCACCAGAGGAGTTTAATAGCTTGTAAACAGACATAGCAGGTTTCATACTCTGTAACCAGTAATGTAAGATACACATATGTAAGGCAAAGTACATATTTAAACACACTTACATGGGCAATATCTTCTGTAAAAATATTTACAATTTAAAACAAACCAATTTAAGAAATGGATGAAAGTAAAAAAATAGGATACAGAAAACTCCCTCATACCATGGAACATCACCTAAATGAATATCATTTGGCATCAAGAGTCAACTCATTTCCTTAAAATTTGTATGTTACAAGTGCATAGTTGTGTTTCCTTCTCCTTAACTATCAGCATTTACAGTTGCTGCAGGCTGCAAGTATAGTGGTATGGTATTAGAACAAATCAAAATTATCACTTGCTCTTTCTTTTGCAAGGAAACCTGCTATTAAAAAAGTTTTCCCCAAATAGCAAGCCATGTGATAAAAATGTGGCTACAATAGTGAAGGCCATCTTTCCTGAGCCAGGAACTTTAAGGTTAGATAAGATTGTACAACTGAACTAAGCCCTTTTGGCAATCAAACATAAGAGTATGTAAAGCCAATAAATCAACATAGGAAAGATGCAATCTATACTATTGCATTGTGTGTGTCTGCTACATTCAAACCTTTTGATGCGATAAAAGTCATGGCTACGACCTCCTGTTCTGCCTAATCCTCCAGAGTAACTGCTGATTCTTCCTGAAGGGTGTATGTACCACTTTCCCCAGTCAGGATCTCATACAATTGTTAAAAGCAGTATTTTCCTAGCACTGTAGCAGTCTGTAATCAGAACATTAACTGATTCATGTAGCCTTGTTTCAATAGTACATATTCACCAATCTTTCTGCTGAGTTAAAACAGGCTGAAAATGAAGTTTTGGATAATGTATGTTGATAGTTATCCTTGCTGTTTTTCAAGATGGGCATTTCTTTGGCATTCATTCATTTTTGCCCAGACATTGGCCACTCTCATAAATGCTCATATTGATAACATTTTTAGCAAGCAATAAAAAGCCCCAGAACTGATAGCAATTTAATGTAGAAGTGATTGTATGACCACCAAACATCTGATGTTAGATGTCATTAAAGTGCTGCTTTATAATAATCTCTGCCAGTTTGTGCTAATTAGAGACAGAGAGATTTGGAATTTTTACAAATCCCAAGAGTCACATCTGAACAGTTTGTTTAATCAAGCTGTCTTTTAGCCTGGTGAGGAAGTATCCATGAGCATTGGAACTTTGCATTAAGCTTTGCAGATCAGTAGCAGCCATCTTTCCAACTCTCATCTTTCACGTTGCCATATGTCTTGGGAGTGGGTAATGATCTAAAATGAAATGAGATATTTTTCAGTTTCATATATAACTGTTGAAGTTTCTACCTACAATGTATAAGGATTTAAACATTTTATAAATAATTGAAATATACACTTAATTAATTTACTTCTTTGCAATACAGTTTACTTAAGATAAACCCCAGAGTATTTTCAGTTTCAGGTTGCATGTATTGTATCTTGGCAACTACCACGTCAGAAAAAAAGGCTAAATAAACAGACAGAAAACTTACTGCTATTATACTCTGTGAAAATGCAAACTTAATCTGCTTCCACCTGAAATAGGCCATTTTTTCAGTGATGTATAGAAACAGGCAAATCCTTGCTTACATCAAAATCTGATATTTGTAGAAACTTGATTATTGCATTGTGTGCAGAGTCTGCATTATAGAACCATGAATAGTTTAGGCTGAAAAAGACCTTTAAGATCATCAAGTCTAACCATTAACTCATCATTGCCAAGTCCACCACCAGACCATGGCTTGAAGTGCCACATCTACACATCTTTTACGTATCTCCAGGGATGGTGACCCCACCACTTCCCTGGCCAGCCTCTTCCAATGTTTGACAACCCTTTTGGAGAAGAAATTGCCCCTAATACCTGATCTAAACCTCCTCTGGTGCAAGCTGAGGCTGTTTCCTTTTGTCCTATACATGCACAGTTGAAAAAAAAAAAAAAGGCAATAAAAGGCAACAAAATAAAAGTTTAGTAAGTGAAGCACTTTTCTATAAGACAAGCTGTGATTTGGACAACCACACTTCACTACTATCAGCAGCTTCCTAGCAAAACAACTGCGTTTTATTACACAAAGTTCCATTCTGCTGACCAGTGCTAGCTCCAACTGCAAAACAGTCACTGCTGTGACAGTCACTAGTCACGCCCCTGCCCAGCACTCACTGCAGAACAGAACTTTTCCACTGTGCTATTTACCACCATTTTATCTTTTTTTACAGTACTAGAAACTAATTGTTTTCCTCTTCTGTTTAAGGAGATTCTTAATATTTCTTATGGATGACTGCTTCTTTATGTCAGCTTCTAATTGACACCTTCAGTGAAAACTGGCATTCACAGTTAATACTCAGTCTCTCTTGCAGTAGTTTTCAAAAAGACACTAACATCAAGCAACTTCTATAGCTGGGTGCTAGCACAGTTATGTTTAAGCTAAAAATTCTGTTTCATCCTGTGGGTTAGCTGCAGTGATTTTTATGTTAAGTTTAGCAAATGCTATGGATGCCTCCTCTGTCTTGGTGCATCTTCCTTCTGGAAGTTTCCAGCTGCCCAAGGAGAGAAACTACTCTCACCATGGTACCACTGCTTGAGTTATGGAGGCAAGTAGTTCTGACTTCAGAATGTGTCACTCAGTGACACATCTGAATTTTCTCTTGCCAGCTATATTTTGGTAACTTTGACCACATGCAAACAAATTCTTGCTGCCTTCTCAGCCCAGACTAAGACTTTATTTACTTAGTTCAGTATCTTCCGTTACTGATTTCACTTTCACTCATTCACCTTCACTCTCTAATTCAAGAACCTTTTTCTGTCCGTTTCTCTCGGTTCAAAACTATTTTGGAAATACTTCACAAGGAGGTCTCCATTTCTGTTCTGAAGACCTTGAGATCAAAATAACAATTGCAGGAAGAAGCAGCACAAATACATAGTGTACAAAATTAATTTTGAAAACTTCAACCTGAGACTACCTGTCAGAGACTCACCTGCGAACAGGCTGTGCAAGTTTGCTACGAGGCACTGGGATGCCCCCCATGGAAGGGGCACTGGGTCTGGGCAAACCACTCCTCATCCCTGCTGGTCTGGTAAGAGTAGTACTGTTAATACTGCTGGCAGGGCCCGGCAAGCCTGAGCTCTGGGCTGCAAGAGGCCCTGGTGAAGAACTACTGTGCGTCAGCTGTGCGGCTTCTGGAGAGGCAACCGAGCCGGGTCCGTGGTTACTGAACGCTTTCACTGGCTGTCGGAGAGCTAAGGGAGACGGCGCCGCAGGCGAGCGGAATTTACTCGAAGAAGGTACTGGAAAATACAGAAATTACTTTCAGCTTCTGTTACAATATTACTGAAATTAAAAACTGGAAACTACTTTATGTGATTATACAAACAATATGGAATGTATAATGGAATACAGCCAATCAAGCAGCAATGAGAAACAGGAATTCAGATGTCCTCTTTGTCACGTGTTTTTGGTATCAAAACTCTAATGCCCTCTTTGCTTACTACAAATATTTATCTGGATTTGTAAGTAATCCTCATTTGGCTACAACTGGTTTATCAGTCAAAAGAAATAGAGAAGAAGATATTTCTTAAGAAGAAATTTAACTGCTTCAGAAACATGTGAACTTAATTACCATCCATGAAAGAACATGCTGAAGAATATAGTATTCTAGTGTGACAGTCTTTAAATAGATTCAAACTGTATATTAGCCTTCAATAATGAAATCTGGAGTGCAGAGCATCTTGGTACTTCTCTTATGCTGTTCTTTTTAACCACTGAATTAGAATTCATCTAAAGATATGATTGCATCCCACATTTTCTGGCAGAAAAAAAAAAAAAAAAGATGGGGTCAGCTGTCCTGGTTTCAGCTGGGATAGAGTTAATTTTCTTCCTAGTAACTGGTATAATGGTGTAGTTTGGATTAAGGATGACATCAGCCAACCCCCAACACCAAAGAGGTTAAGGTGCTGCTATGAAACTTAAACCAGACAACTCTTAACAATTTGTAGCCTTCCTCTTTTTACAAGCATTACCTAAATTATCAGTGTAACTAATACCTGTTTATAACTAATACCTGTTTTCTAACACTTTGTACCTGAGTTAGTATGCAAGCTTTTGTTACCAAGTCCTTTCTGGGATAGGTTAGTAAGACAGAATATTCAACAGTCCTTTGATAATGCCAAACCTTAAGCATAATTCTTCACAAGTATGAGAAATACTTTCAAATTACACATAATTTATCACTGAACAGAATACTTAAGTTAACCCATAATCTTAGTAATGGAATGAAATTTCACCAGCTTTCAAACTGATTAGGGTGGGTCAGTAAGAGTCAACACAGGATGATAAAATCAATCACGTAACAAAAACATGTTTGCATTTAGTAAATTTGCATGAACTGTTCTTTCCTCTACTAAATAAACATTTTATAGTGAGACCAAAGTTGCACTGTTTTTGACAGATGTTGTATATAAAGCAGTTGGTCCTTAACACAGCTTTTCTTATCATTTTCAAGGTAGATCCACTAAGAACATGAGGAGTGAGAAAGGAGACAAGTAATGACAGGAATGTGGCATCCTAAATGGGGTACAGAGGAACTGGTAGTTTTGAGACTGTATTTTGAAGCCATTTTTTAGAGGGGATGTCTAGGAAGATTAATATGTACCTCATTACAGATGTGAATTGGATTTGATTCCTTTCTGGATTACCCAAGGGGGCCTTTCCCCTGATAGCAATATCAAACACAGCATGAAGCCGCTCATGGGAAAAGCTGACAAGAAAAGGTGACAGAAAGGTCAAAAACACATGACAGGTGCTAAGTGGCAGGGAGAGTAAGTAAAAAACCTTAAAATAAAAGCTGGCATCAAGCCAGAGTATGGATTAAGGAAAGCATTAACAACAGAATGACTGGAGAAGAAGAGCATTAAGGTGCTTCTAGGACTAAGACAGATTACATATTGTAAATTTTTAAAATGTGACCTTGCCTGTAACATTGATGCAATCAAATCTGCACAATTTCCAAGTGACTCTACAGTATAAATATAGGGAGCTTTTATCACTGAACTTCTCATTACAATGCTTGGAACACAAACACAGCACCTTGTTAGCAGCTACCAACAGAGCAATGCCAGTGTATAAAAACTGAATACAGCTTTGGGCCTCTTACAGGCACAACGGGGAAAAGGTTTTTAGGTACGGAATATAAACAACAAAAAGGTGCAACTGAAGAAAGCTTGTCACATTCCCAGCAGAAGTAAGGATCCAGTAAATCAGTCTTCTCCATTCTCTTTAACCTTCTCCTGACCATATTCTGCCATGCTGCAAATTTGAGCTGTCAGTTCATAAAACATTTCCTGTCAGCACAGCATTGCAGACATTGCTGAGAGCTATATTCATTCTTGTACATAAAGGAATGAATTGTCTTCCAGAGCAGTCCACATGATGCAGTCTGGCAAACTGCCTAATAATTCTGTTCTACAGATAAAGAATTTGGTCTCAGAGCAGTTTTGGATATTCATTATAGTCAGTTTGGTCTATCTGTGGATCACAAAGAGTGAGGAACTGCCTCACAGACTATATGATAATTGCACACCCATGTATAGTATTTAGCTGATCCATGTTCAACAAAAACATGTAAACATGTAAGGGTAGTGCTTAATAACTTTACACAACTCAATCTCCTTAGAAAGTAAACTACAAACAACTACAATTAAAACACCTGGCAACCAAAAAAAAAAAAAAAAGGCATGGTGCAGTCATGACATTTAGATGTCCTACCCTCTCTGGATTCTGTCCTGGATTGTGGGCAGGGAGCACGAGATCTCCATGTGGCAAAGTAGGATGCTGTGAAGCTGCAAACTTATTTGGCTTGTACTCCAAGGCCAGCTGCTGCACACCAACTTGAAAACAGATTAAATTCTAATGCAGTTGTTAAATCACAACCATCATGATGAGATGAATCAGCCCAACATGAAAGAACAGATGAGGTATAACTAAAGAAATCAATAAACTGATCTATCATCTCAGTACAGGAAAGATGTGGACCTGTTGGAGCAGGTACAGAGGATGGACGAGCACCTCTTCTATGAAGAAAGGTTGAGAGAGGTGGAGGTCTTCAGCTTGGCGAAGAGAAGGTGCTGGGGAGATGTTACCACAAAGTGGTAAAAAAAAAAAAGCCAATGTGTGTGTGAAAGGTGTCAAGCTATGTAATAAACAGTATTTTAAGAAGGTAAAATCAATTGTTGCTCAGCTGTTCTTTTTTCTGAAAGGAAAGTCTTGCTTCATTACTGCTAAATACTTCTAGGCTCATAAGGATCGCAGATCAGAATAAAGAAAACCAACACATTAAGGACTATAAAATAGTAGATAACTGAAAAAGACAAAGCAAGTAACTGAAAGGGTCCTCATTTGCAGTAAGGGATGACAACAGCCATGAACTGGAATATACAACTGGCAGTGCAATGTGTACTGTTCCTCATTCTCTAAGGTTTAATAAATTTTTACAAATAATACAAACTCGAAGAAAAGCTAATTTTCTGTACAGTTCTACAGGTTCAGACTAGGCCATTGACCTAATAAGTGTTCCAGACATCCAGAGGAAGGCATGGCCAACTGGGAAGAAAGCTCTGCAGAGGAATAGCAATGGTGGTCTTACGCCAAAGCAGAACATTGTGCCAACTTTACTCTATGTATGAAGTATAAAAACTGTTAAGAGACTCCTCTTAGGACATGTGAATCTGTTTCACAGTCATCATACTTCACTAAAGCTTTCTGCATGGCATGAAGATGACTCTAAGGAGTTGGCACTGTTAAACCCCCAGAGAGAAACACGTACATTCTGTCAGCCACCCTCATGTCTGCACAAATGACTCTTAGAATGCTTAAAGGATTCTAGCAGCTACAAGCTCATGAATTAGTCTCAATTGTAATATGATCTTTACAATGAGATCTTCTTGATTGTAACAGACAACAGACCAACTATGCTTAAAACCAGAATCACTGTTTACCTTACATGTGAAACTGAGGCAGTGTCACATACAAGGCTGCCAAAGCTGATTAAAAATCAGATAAAACTTGTCTAATTGGATTACAGACTCAATATTTATCTTCTTTTTTTTAAAAAAAAAAGCCAAGTTCAGTCATTAGCAAACTGGAATATTATACACAAGAGTCTCTAATTCCTTGAGTCAAAAAAAACCTAATTAATCTATGTTGGGATTAACCTTCTGGTTTTTTGAGGAAAAGAGAAAGCACAAGTGCACGCAAAATACGTTGCTAGTCCACGCTCATCTTTTCAAGGATAAATGTTAGCTTTTGTTTCCAGCACAAAGGATTGTATGAATATTTTTACAACTTTTGTTTTAAAAACTGTATTTTGCAATTTTAAAAATTCCTATACAAATATAGCCCTAGTGAACATGTATTTAGGAGTCTACTTTTCTAATCCATAATTCCTGATTAATGTTAGAAAGTCACCATTCCTTGGATTTTTATCGCAAAATTCAATCTCCTATAACACAGTTTATTTTTAATACTTAGACAAAGAAGTTAACTTTTATACAGCAAGGATCACTTGATTAATCTCTACAAGCAATCTCTACTCTAATCTCTACTTGCAAGAGCAAGTTTATTAAACTAGAACATGTGAGATTTAATGCAGGTGAACCATTATTTGAGATTTGCTGGAGCTTGATAAGAGGTTGTAAGTTAATTACCTCCTTTTGTAGATGGAGTTTGAAGAAACTGTTTGGTTTTGAAGGCAGCACGAGGCAAATTTTTCTGCCTTTGCAGAGCTGTTGAAAGACAAGAAGTGTTATATTTGTCTAAGAAGATAAGAAAACTAAATTTACTGGGAATTTCAGAATTGCATCCACTTGTGAAGCATCAAGGAACAGTGTGAGTAAAACACTCAAAAAAGCTGTCATGACTCTGGAAGCGATGGGGTTTTGTGAATGGTGCTTGCTCTTAATGGCAAAGAGTTACAGAGGAGTGTGTCAGAAATTTTGCAGTGCAAAATGCGCGGATTTGGTAAGAGTAAAGCTTCTTGCAGGGCAAAAAGCCCAGAAATGCAAAACAAAAATTAAAACACCAAAGGGAAAACAAGCCACCTAGCAAACATGCTACAGCAATATGAGAGCAAGATTAGATACAAAGATGAAAATTAAACTGTCATATTTGACCTAGCAAGACTAATTTTTTCATTTAAAAAGTGTTTTCAAAACAATATTCTAACAGTATACAAAAGCAGAAATCTTTGTCTAATATGATCATCATATAAACAAATTGTATTCTTCAGTTATGGAGACTTAAGCCTTCTTGAGAGATGTCTCTTTTTTTCCCTCTTCAAAACGTATGCAAGAGGACTTAAGCTTAAAATGAAGACTTAACAGTACGATTTATCAGCTGCCAGCATGTACACAGCATGATGGAAATTGGTTTTTATTGCTCCTTTACTCCCTTGTCCTGCCTTTTGTCTAGTAACATTCAAGGGCTGGTTCTGCCTTGAAATGAGCTCACTACCTACCAGTTACCAAGAGGAAGCCAATGTTCCAAGAGCTGCAGAATCTTGGCATGGAGACAATTACTTATTGCCAGAAGGAACGCATTGACTCAGCCTATTTTCACCGCAGCATATTTAAGGGGGGGAAGGAGGAAAGTAGTCAGTGAAATAAAGCTTTGACTACACAGAGACTTCATAAAATGATAATGTATGAATAAACATCTCTGCTTATCTCAGTGTATGAAGTTTTATACCAGCATAAAACTGATTGCACTAGCAAGGCTTATTTCCATCGTGAGAAGGAAGAAAGATGGGGGAACAGCTGTGCATAAAGATCCTGACCCTGTGTAAGGAAGCTCAATAACCCCATCACCAATTAGTGAATACTGCTATAAAGAAGGCAGGGGAGGAACAATTAGAATCCTGATAATAAAATGTTAATCCTTTTGTTTGATAGCATATAATGATTGCTATCACCTTTCCTATCCTTCAGTCAGTGCAAAATACACAGTATTTTATGAATTATAAAAAATTCATCGTGTTTTAACATCATGCTGAAATTATGACTAGACAGTCTATTTAGTTTAGTCTTAATAACAAAAACCATCATGTTCAACTAACAGCAAAAAGGAATGAAACTGTTCACCAATACAGTAAAATTCTGCCTCTGCCTTCTACTAATAAAAACCTTATTCCTTCTCCCAACGAGAATCTAATGCAAAATAGCCTGTGGCAATATGTAATTCTTACTCAACTGGCACATGGTCTTCCTAGAAACTTTTTTAAAAATCATACATATGAACAGCCAATTAAGCATAGTAGGATCTTTAAATATGAGCACAATTCCTAGAAATTTACTGAGGCAGACCACTGGCCAGACTGCTTCAGTCCTCAAATACTCCACTTCATTATTTTTTACTGAATCAGTGTTTTTGTTATACCACACAAAATGAAGAACAACTTCTTCCTTCATATTTTGAATTTGTTTTGTCCTAAATCACTAAGATTTCAATATGCTACTGCACGTGGCACTTTCTTTCCCCATCATTATTCACACTTCTTGCAAGTCAGAGATGTGGGATGATATGGAAAGGACTTTAAATATGCATATATCAAATTCCTTCCTTCTCAATGGAGACTCCAGAAAATAGACACTCAATAGCAAAACATTTCTGTGCACCAAACCACTGAAAAGAGCTTAGGCAGTACAATTTGAGCAATGCTGAGCAAACATGCAGCTTGAGATAAGCGCCCAGTGCGTGTTTATCCACACTACTTGCTGCTCTTGAAGTGCTCCGTGTGCTGTGACATTACCTGTCACAACTGCTGCGTGCTGAATACGTGTAGTTACATTTACTTCTGATCAACTGAACTGGATTACTTGGTTTCTTCAAAACTTACTCTTCCTCCTTTCATTCTGAACATGCCAAGCAGCTGGATCTTGGCAAGCAGACCAGTCACTTTATTGATAGTTTGAACAATCTACAGCTCTTCGAGAAAGTTTTATATTTAGCTCTTCTTAAAAGCATCCATGTGCTCATAGTTCTACTAAGTACAAAAGCATCAAACACAATCCAAACGCAGGTAGCTCCTACATGGAAGCCACCCTACAACTTCTACAGCTTTGTACAATCTATGTGGTGTAGGACTGCAGTGATTTCCCATCAGTTTAGACAATTCCCAACAGTTTAGACAATACCTATTCCTTGGGAACACGTGTTACAGTATCTTCCAGTGTTTTAAGGTGAAATATATACTAGTTTTCACATTTAAAAAGTATTTTCTGTAGAATGGCATGGAGAATCAGAATAAATGAAGATTCTAATTGTTACAACTGCTATTTAATTCAGTCTCTTTTCAAAAACAATTTGGATTGTTCACCACATTGCAGCTAAAAGTTAAAATGCCAATGTTTTCATGTTTACAGCTGTACCTCTAAACACATCACAGGTGTCTTTCCTCTCTTCCGTAAGCAAATACAATTTGGCTATAAAACTGTAAGAAGAATTGTCTTTTCAGAACGTTACTGGATTCCTAGCTCATTTTTGAATGCCAGCAACCATAGCAAGTTCAGTATTGCAGCCACAGCAAATGTGCAAGTAAATTATGAACCGCAAATCTTTGACAAGGAGCAAAGTAGTGACCTGGGGTGGCAAGCCAGCATCCTTGCAAAGGTAAGCTCATGCAAAACTAGCAGGTGTATGAGGAAGCTTCAAGTCCCAATACCCAGAAATCATTGCCAAGGGAAAACAAAAATTTGCTGCAATTTAACAGTGCTTTGTGCAAAGTGACAAAATATAAAACCAATAAAACAAAAAGTATACAATAAAAAAGGACACAATTCTGGAAATTTTTATACAATGTACAGTTTTGCAGAAAATTTTTTAATCCAGACTAAGCAAAGATACTTACTCATTGACTTCACACACAAACCGTTTTACGATTGTCAATAGCAAGACTCTGACAAACATCTGTAAGAGCAGGGAAACTGTAAAAGCTAGAAATCTGGCCTTCATTAATGATACTTAACTTACATTTAAATGTAAGTTGGTCTAGAGAGTGGTTCACATTTGGGGAAATAGTCTATGAAAGAAAAGCAAATTCACCTAGCAATTCTTAATGCATCCACAAGTTGAGAAAAAGAAATACAAACACAATCGCACCACTTTGGCTCTTGCAATGAAGTAATTGACTAAATATTGAATACTGAGGCTTCTGTTGTCTGATCTTTCCAGAAAGTTTAACCATGAATATACTTTTAATTCTGGAAATAGCCTTCTAGCTAACTAAATTGCTCTCTGTGCTCTTCCCTTCCCAGTTTACTCAATTGTAAAGCACCAAATAAAATCTGTAGAGATTTTTACAAAAAATATTTTATCCTTCATTTTCTTTCAGGTCATTTTGATAATTCTTTTAATCACTGAAATAGGACATCTGTAGAACTGCTGTCCAACTGTTTTGAATGCTTTGTATTTTGATAAGCCTGTCTAACAGGTAACAGTTGTGCATTTGAACTACACTGATGTCCTTTCAGCTGGAAATCCCACCTTCTGAGTGTCTGCAAAAGGTGGTAGAAGAGGGCCAAGGTGAAAGGATGCTGGAGTAACTTATATAAACAATGGTAAAGTCACACTAACTTTTATCCACTCCAGTATCACACACCTGGGACTGACTGCCCACACAACCCTTACATCTGCTCTGAGTCTGTAAAAAGACAGAAATCTTGTAGTCTTTGGCATGGTCTGTATTCCTTATTCTGTACTTAACTCTACTTGGTAACTTTAGCACATTGTTTTGAAAGTTTTAAGACAACCAACTAGGTATGCCACTATGCCTTCACTCTTCTATAGGTAAAATACCCCTAGTTAAATTCACAAACATTATTTTACATTTCCTGTCAAATATTAGATCACTGATGAACTTTTATCACAGCATTTTTATAGTTCAAAGCTCTATACATAATAATATTCATAATGTGTTCTTCCCTTGAAAATGTCACACAAGGTTATTAAATTCAGAAACTTGTTTTAAAAAAACGGTCAGGAAATATTTAAACAACAGGACCTGGAAATATTGACATATAAACACTGAATATTTAATTTTCATTTACTTTGGCTTCTTTAAGGTCACCATTTTGTGAGAATAGCAGCATTCTCATATCAGCACTTTTGGACAAACTAGGAAGCAGGAGTCCAGCAATGGGCTAATGTGTTTTGTGAAACACAGGTTCATCCCAACCTTTTTTAGGAAGTAACTGACACTTAAAGTAAATAAAATTGGCAACGGGACATATAATCCATGTGCCCAAAAAAAAAAAAAATAGAAGGAAAGAAACTGCAGACAAGAGTTAACCTAAAGGGTTAAACTGAAATGAACACTTCAGGTCATGTTTCATTAGTTTAAAAAAAAGCAATAAACATCATCTAGGTGTTTTTTCAGAGCCTAGAAAGAAAACAGTTTATGACATGCCCAAATACTATATTTATAATCTTTATATTACTTCTACATATACTTTTAGGAAACTATAAATGACACCTTAATAAGAAATCAGATGTTTTTTGAGCATTCTGTGTACCATAAAAACAGATTCACAAAGGCCTGATTAAAAATCAAGATTAGCATCTCCAGTGTGGCATGCAATGTTTTGCGTTGCCATGAGACTGGAAGATAGCCAAGTACCATCAGTTAATTCTGAAATTTACATTGAAGTAGCACTAAAGGTACTTACTGGCTGAGGCTTGAGGTTGAATGCGAGGTATTCCTCCATTTGGCACTTGGAAGTTTGAGTCACTTCTGCTGTTTTTCACAGACTCAGCTTGGATGTTAGATGTCCTGGACAAGTTTGGAAGACTACGCCTTAGTTTTTCTATATGAAATAACACAAAGATACCACAATGTGTAATCTGATGCTGGACAAAGGTCAGGTTGTGAACCCATAGCTGAACTCCAAATATAAGTGACAAAACGTTAGCCATATAAAACTACATTGCAATTTAAAACTGTGTTTTGTCACATTAGTTCTTCTCAAATCTATCACAAACAAATACTTATGTATCTAAAAAAGCAAGAATGAACATTTTTCACCTATGGTGAAAAAAGTCAAGCATATTGTGTTTTGGAATTGAAACATATCTGGATTATGGTTCTCTGCGTTTTGTTGTACCACTATGAAAGCTGAACAGACAAACCTAACTTGCAGTTTTGCACAGTTTTCAAATTATATACCTACCAAGTTATTTGTAACAAAATGCTTTTGTTACAAAGACTAAAAACAACGTAATTGTTTGAGTAAATTTTTGAGACTGCCTTGTCCCATATCAGTCCATTTATACAACAAGTAACAGCCACCCACTTGGAAAGAACCTCTTCATACACAGCATTTAAAATTACTGAAGTGTCCAGTTATGCTTCATCTTTCACATATGACTTGACTTATCTACTCAGCTAATGCTGATACTTCAGGGGCCTTCTAATATTTGTACCACTGTTCACAGAATATGGAAAGATGCCATTAAGTGTTTCTCAAGTCTAATGACATTCTGTATCTCCAACCCATGCAGAGCTGGGTTGATAACATACTTCCGACTGAAGACTGCAGATGCCTTGACAGGATGAGTGGCCAACCTGATTCTGCAGAGGGATGCAGGGAAGAAGTATGTTACCCATGCACAAGCACTAAAAGTGAAAACAAAACTAAGTCTTCATTGGCTGAATATTCCAACAGGTGTACTTTCTGCCCTTAGCAGTTTGCATTGCTTTGCACTGCAGCTGGTACATTGTTGAACCCTCTCAACCAAATTTCCCTCCAACCATTCTAGACAAATAAAATTCAAACAAACAAACAAACCAAAAACAACAAAAAACAAAAGATAAAACCTGAGCAACTTTTTTTGGCTGCTGCTGTATCAACTCTGAATAACCAAGCAGCACTCAACTGCACAAAACTCACTGCAAGAGAATTCCTTGGAAGTGTTTCAGAAACACATGATCACACACTCTATTTTGGTACTTCTGGTATGTGGTATACTAGCTTTTGGTACCTTTTCTCTCATGGAATATTTTTATTGCAGCTCATCTAGCATGCATTAAGACTTTCATTTTAAGAAATGAATGGGAAAAGAATTCTCAATTAAGTCACAATATAATTGATTAGCTTTCGTGTTGGACATTTTCCTGGATACCTAAAATTTCCCCAAACCATTATTACTAATAAGGGGAATTCTTAATATCTAAATGTATATTCTTTCTAAATATAAAATCTTACTTGCCAGATAAAAACTATGTTTGTTGAAATAGGAATATGCTTGCAAAGTTTCATCCCAGTAAAAGGAGTTTCTGCCAGATTGCTACCAGGAAAAAGTACATTCAAGAAGGAAAATCGTATCAGGACTATATTATTTTGTTCTATGCCAATACAGTATAATTGCACTGAACTTACTGCAAATTTTATTATTTATTACGCAGCCGTTTTCACAGCTTTGAGGCATCTAAAATACCCAACAAATGCATGAGGTTAAGTACTAATGTTTTTAAGTTTATGATTGAAAAGTTCTAGAGTCCTGTGCAACCAGAAGAAAGTGTTCAGCTGCGTCATAGGCAACAGGCACACATAAATTGCCATGGTACTCTTATCTGACCACAGTTAATTTACTCTGCATTTTATTCTGTCATTTGCAAGGCCTAACCCTAGTAGTAAATGGTAGTTTTCCTGCTTTATTTTAGTCCATTTGCCTACCAAGTATAGACCTTGGTCACTAGGAAACTCAATTATACTCATTGACTGGATAATATCTAAAATAAATGTAAGTCTATCAACTCATCTGACTGTAAGGGTGCCCCAGCAGAACTTAAGCTTTGCTTGCTCGGCGCTTTCTTCAGCAATTCACAGATTAAACCAAGATGTTACACAGGCACAGTTTTAGGACTGCACACTGATGAAACTCCTTTAGAGAAACTACACAACTACTTGTGTAATGAATTTCAAACAGTTTTTTACCTTCACTTTTGACATTACTAGTTTGCAAGTCTGTAGGATGGCCTTGAAGCGAAAGACGAGGCTGCTGTAAACGGCTAATCATAGGCTGTGGTGACACTCTACTGTACTCTATGCTTCGAGCCGGTGATCGGGAGCGAGGGGAATTTCTCGGAGATTGTTTTGGTGAAGGCCAGGGAGAACTGCGAGGTGATGGTGAGAACCTGCTAACAGCAGGGTGCACTGTGTGATGTGTGCCATCTTCCTCATCTTCTAAGCTCTGTGCATCAAGCTCCTGGTCGCTGAACGTGCCTCGCCGGGTGGAATTGCAAGAGGAGCCAGAACTACGCCGAGAAGCTGTGGCTGCGTACTCTTGCCGCAGGCCTGGCAACAAAAACGTTGGTTACTTGCTTCCAGCCCACAAATGGTTCAAACTAGAGACAGTGCACACAGATATCCGCACAGTTCTCAAACTCAAATTTGGCTCACCTCAACTCCTGTTATTGGAGGCATTAATAAATTTTGGTTAGTATCAAAAAGTTATCTACCAGCTAATAATGACTTGAAATAAGTAGGTGAGCTCATTCCTTTTCCTAGTACAGCAATCATCAATATACGTGTGTTGTGTAGGTACTTGTTCATCTCCTCTCCCAGGCTGGATACCAGCAACAAAGACTAAATCATCATTTTGGTATCATGTAACATCCTGTAACAATTATAGCAGCCACAACAAAATGTCTCTTGCAATGTATTAGTGAATCTAACCAAAAAAGCAACATCATACGCTACTCCTAGAGAAACTAGAGTTGTTAGATCAGTGGTCTCCGAAGCATGGTGCCAACACCCCCGTGGATATGCAAACCAATCCACTGGCATACAGGAAGGACATTCAGAACAACTAGTATTTTTAAAATTTATCAAGACAATTTAGCATTTATCTTGTCTTTATCTCATATTTTTTAAATTATAAATTTGTATATATTTGTGTATTTTTGTGTACGTTATACATTAGAGTAATACATGTATATAATTTATTTTAAAGTACGTATATTGGGCATTTGGTTTTGGTTTTTTCACTGATAAGGATGTGCAACAACAGTCTAAAGACCACCTAGTTAGACAACTGAAATTATTACAACTCTCTGCAAATTCAGAGGGACAAAAAGACAGTCTCAACTAAAGCTATAATGAAAGAGAGACATCTATATAGGTGCTTTTCTTAACTATTCTTTGCCATATTGACTTTACATTTTGGTGATTTAAATTATGGTTTAAGCACTGATGTGAACAAGACTTCGGGAAGACACCATCTCCTGAGAAGAATGGTGGTAGGCTGTAGTCCATTCTAACAACCATTATTTTAGCAAATACTGTATCTTAAAAATTCATACTCTCCAGCATTTTTTGTCTACTGTTCCTAACAAAACAGTTCCACACAGCAACTTCCTTTCCTTAGACTGGTGGCTGAAGTCCTTAACCAGCTTTCTCGAGTGAACTATATTTGTACATCCATAGTAGAATCTATACCCCTTTTCCATTCTTACTGAACAAGTGCTACTGCAATTATTCAGTTAAAAAAAACCCCTAACAGCTCCACTTTGATTTCAGGAAAAAACTCCCACTTACTTTCTTCCTGCATTCGTGCTAAAATTTGCACATCTGTAACATCATTTAACTTGTAATTAGACCCAATAGAGTCTTCATCCATCTCCGATGCACTTAATTCACTGTCCAGAGAGGACTGTGGACTTAGTGGAGGATTTCTATCTCCTGAAATTTTAAGATGACCTGTGGAAAGAAAATAAAGTAACGGGAATTGCTGTTATTAAAACAAACAAACAAACAAACAAAAGCATAATGCATTTCCTTTCCTAGTAAAAGAACCACCAGTCTGAAGAGATTGCTACCGAGACATTGATCTGACAGATCATTTGAAACATTAGATTATTTTATTGCAAACCTAAGCTGAAAATGTAACTTACAAAAGCAGACCTTAGCCATTACCTTCTAAAAATGGGCAACTTTATAAAATCATTGCAATAGTGTCAAAACAAATTAGTGGCATGGAATTTGGTCTATAATACCATGTTTCAACTGCTAAGAAGTTTGCACAGCTCTACAAAAAAAGCAACTGCATACCTGGTTCCATTTGTGCTTTCATCCTCATCTTTGCATACTACCTTGTAATATGTAAGTTTGACTGTATCTTTCTTAACAATAAGGACTTGCTTGAATGAATTGATTCAGTTTGGAATGCTTACAATACAGTTTATCTGAAAATACTACCTGTTCCACTTGCACACCTTTGCTAAACTGTAACATGGAAACTATAACAAGGAAAAACTCTTCCTGTTTGCTGCCTTCTGGCCGATACCCCATTGCCTGTTACATCTCTGTCCCCCAGGCAGGTACGTCATTGTAGCACAATGTAGAGCAGAGCTACCGACATTAAACCAAAAACTGGGTAATGGCTCTCATGCACTGCAGGCTTCTGTGAAAGTCCATAGTGAATTAGTGATAGCTGGATTGTCGGTGCAATGTTTTTTCACCTTCCCTGTAAGCTAATTTAAATTACATACAATAAGCCAACGGTCTAACTTCAGAGTAGAGAGATGTTCCAGGCATCAATTTTTCTCATGCAAAGAAAAGTGTCTACAGTGCAGAATAGAAGTACAAAACCTTGCCAGAAGTAAATGTTTACACTGCTGGCTGCAAAGTCTCATGCAATGCTTAACTGCAATGCGTGCTTCTTCCTTATACTATACTGTTCACAACTATACCCCTGTCAATTACAGGGTGAATTCCAGAAGCCACTTGGAACTTCACAGAATGAACTCTGTGTCCTTTGGTCTAACTGCTAATATAAATCAGTGATTTTTGGGACATGGACACCCAAAGAAAACATTTTACATGTATCTCATGACACTAAGTATGTTAAAAAGCTTTTCCTAAAATGTTTAAATACTGTATGACACACACATCCTACAGAACACCGAAAAATTCTAGAGTCTTTCTTACTCTAGTTTGATGCAAATGTTGTCTATTTGAGCACGTTGGTGAAAGGAAAAGGAGGAAGCAATGAAAAGACCAGACACACACTGACTTACCTGAGGTACCAGGAGGTATGAGCTGTTTCACTAAAGCAGATTTCACTGGTGTTGAGGAGGGAGAGTTGAAGCCACTGCTGTAGGGGCTACCGGTATTTGGACTATAGGAGCTTGCGTAACTGACCGCACTGAAAGGGCTGCTGTACAAACTCTGTCTCTTGAGAGCTGCAGGAAAGAGGGGAAAAGTGATGAATTATACTGAATGAATGAAAAGCAAATACCATAGTGTATATATCTTCAGTGTGATTTAAGTACTATGTAGTTCAAGTAGAAAACTTCAGTCACCACGAAGTTTTCCCACTGCTTTCTTCACCCCTAGATACAACCATAATGTGAAAAGAGTGGGAGAATAGGGCAAGACAAAATAGTGACAAGTGTTTTCCTTTCAGAAGTCAGATCTAAGATCACTACAGCTGATGTCTTTGAGATGTCCAGCGTAGGTGCTGGGAAGCAGGAGGGCAGTAGTACCTCAGTTACACTAACATACATCCTATACTCAATTACATACAAAGGAACCCCAAAGCATCTATTCCAATTGAATCTTTGTTCTCACATCAAAAAAAACCAAACTTTTCATCTCTTGCTGAAAATATCATTAAAAATTCCTAAAATGTAAGTCTGCACAACAGTTCTTTCTTTTGCATTTATTACACAGGAAAGTATTTTAAAATACTAACCACAAATTAGAAAACAATTGTACTACTGTATAGTACAGAGCCTTCAAAACAGGCTCTTTGTATACATCCATAATGATACAAAGTATTTGATCATACACAGATTTTTTTGGATGAAACTTAGCATGCTTTTGCTACATATAAAAAGTTTGCTCTGGTATGTGGTGAGACTTGATACATACAGTAGTTTTCATCTTAGCTAATGTGAACCTTCTTCGGCATGATACATTTTCCCACAAAAAAAAAGTTGGATTCAAACCATTTTTCTGGACCAGAATTCCTAAAGGTTTTCCTACAGAGATTTCTGTAACTCAGGAAGACACTGCTATTTTTACAAATAGAGATACAGGTCTTTATTAGGAGTGTCAGAAAATTAGCAAGATAGGTAACTAATCTGAACATTAAAATGATCCTAATATTAGATGAAACACTATCTTACAAAAGATTACACATTAGCTTTCAAAATGTCAGAGGGGAGGGTTGACAATCAACAATTTTATTTTAATGTAAATCTTCTTTTATAACATCCAGAAACAGTATGCAGCATCTAATTCCTTTTAGTTATGATTTTGCTGAAATGGTCATGAATCTCTCTTTTGCTGTAGGAAATAGGAAAATTTGAGTGCAGAATATACCTAAAGTTCCCTCTAGTCTGAACACACTTCCAATACTGAGAATGAGTTGCTCTACAATCGTGAACCTGAACTAACTACTGAGAAGGCACTGTGCATCAATCAGTAACTGCTCTCAGTAGTGTGGAGCTGAAAGCTGCTCTTCCCTCCTTTATTATTATGCAATGAAAAATATAATGGAAGAAGAAAACGTGAAATACGAGAGTGCATTTGAGACTGAAAAAGAGTAAAAAGATACTGAGATTAGAAAGACGTAACAACAGCAACTAACAATGTAAAAATAGTCAATGCAAAAGAATCATCAGCAAGGATTCAGGTAAGTTAGACAAGTGTGAAAAGCCTTATCCATGGAGACTGGAACCAGTATCAATGAACTGAACCAGTACCTAGTAACAGGTTAAGTGATGGGTCCATGAGGTAGAAGTACTACGCAAAATGCAGGTCACAAGATACTCCTGAAGTTGCGGAGTAGGAAATACACACAAAGTTACAAGAAACACTACTTGTCTTCTCCAGTGGAGCTCCCTGCTACCCTAAATCTGTAAAGGAGGCTGCTTGCTCTAAAGGACAATTTTCTATTTTGTTAAAAATTCATTTTTACATGCAATCTGCTCCAACCAGCATGTGCCCATCTTTTCTACTGTAAGTATTTCCGCCTATTAGTACTGTAGATGAATTGTGCTATTCTTGCAAGTATCACTGCCAGAAGCAGATTCTCAGGTCTAGGGGAAAACAAAAAAAATAGGTGAAGTTACCTAAACACATTGTTTGATAAAACTTTCAAATGTGTCCATTTCACAGGGAAGTTTCCTGCCATTCTGCTTCAGCTATGAATTTTTAGAGATACCCTAAGGGTAACATAATTTGTGGTACTTCTGGAACACTTCTACTCAGTTCTGAAAGAAGTTAAACCAGAAACCAAATTAGGTCAATCAACTGCTATCAATTCTCAAATACTCAGTGGTATTCAGATTCCCAAACTTGTATCATCATTCATAAATCCTTGTAATCTGAGTGCTTTTTGTTGTTTAGAATCTCAGTCTTTGCCTGTACCAAGCCATAGATTATGTTAACTGTTCAGGTAGATTTTTAATAGACATTTGTCCAGGCAGCATAAAAAAGCACAAGAAACAGGGAAAGATCGAAGGTGACTCATACTAAAGGCACATTCACCACTATGCCCATAATTTTTACAAGAATAAAAAATAGATTCAAATTTTATTAAGAACAATTTCAGTACAAACCAGAATAAAGACAGAATTGCTCCAGAAAACAATACAAGGATAGGAAAGAAGTTACAGTCAAATAAACTCAGCACAAAGTTTACATATAACCAGAGAAAGGAGGTAGCCATTGGAACCACTACTGGAACTGCATGTTCATACACTCTTAGCTCAAGTCCAAGCATTCTGCTAATTCATGAAGATAACAGTTAAACATGTGGTAGTAGCAGACTACAGAAAGATGGAACAGGAAAAGAATAGCTATTAATAGCAAGAAAGTAAGTTGTCTCAGCATAATTTAAAAAAAATAGGTTCCAACAAAGAAATAAAATAAAGCAAGAAACCAGATGGACAGGGAATTCTAATCAGACCTTCAGCGTTTTGCTGCTGGTTTGACATAAAAAAGACTGGTGATAGAAGGATGGAGAATGCAGACTTTCATTCTCACAGGGTCAAACACGCTCCAGTTTTGACTATAACCAACTGTAAGAAAGAATCATGAACCCTGTTTTTTTTTTAATCTGACTGTAACTAGATCTTAAATTACTGGGGATGGGAGGAAAAGAAATCAGTATCATCTCCCCAAAGTATTCGAAAACTTAAGCCTCAATTTCCTTAGATGAAATAAAATAGGTAATCTAGCAGAAAACCAAGTTCCATGATAACATACTGACAAGCACCTGACAATTATGATACCCTAATACAGGATTCTATTTTAAAAAAAAATATAAGAAAACTTTCAAGTTAAAAACATTGTTTTTTCCTGAAAACATCTGACCAAACCATGCAGGTATTATAGAACTCTGAAATCATTACTCATGATCTAATGCCTTCTTTCATTTCATTTACACGATCCAGAAAATGAGTAGAAATTAATGACTGTTTGTAAACCATAATGAAAGACACAAGAAATTGATAGATGTCTTATCTCACAACCATCAGCTAATTTTGACTCTGTTTCAGAGTAAATACATACAACCCAGTGGTTTTAGTTGCAGAAACTCACCCGACATTGTTTGTTCCAGCTTGTGGATCAGTGACTTCTTAGCACATTCAACATCAGGACTTGGGTAATCCAGTACCTGTCTGCACCAAACTAATGGACTGATACATTTTTGCACTGGATTCAGTTTCTTCTTTGGAGATGTATACAGCCTGGAAAAGAGAGAAAAGAAATAATTTATGAGGACAGACAAAATGAGCATAAGATCAGACACGCAACAAAATACCACAGAGTATGCTATTTCTGTTTTTGTACTCTATGTACACTATAGTACAATCCCAAAAGATAAAGAAAGCACAGATTTGACCCTAAAATTAACCATTTTGGATATAGTATAACAGTGATAACATATGGCTACCTAAGGACTTCAGACACTTTATGTAGATGGACAATTTCACAATGTCACATAAACCTACAAATGAGGATTAATCTTTTCAGATTCACCTGAAGGAAGGATATTAAGCACTATGCAATAAAGAACTCTTGTTTTCCTAAACAAAGGAAGCAATAAGCATCTTAGTAGCCAAGTAGCAGTGCTAAAGTACACAAAACACAACTACTGTTTCAGTAGCCTTGAACAATAAACAATTTACTTTTATTTATTATTTCTATCCTAGCACCTGATCTTTTCGTACTCTTTGAACACAGAACAAAGGGACTATCTCTGTCCTAAGGAGGTATACAGTCAAGCACTAGCAACAAGGAAAAAGAAATAATGCATACTGGAGAGTAGAGAGAAGCAGTGCTATCATATTGTTTTGCCAGACGTGCTGAACCCTTTGTTTGTCAGCATCTCCATTCATTTATTTTAACATCAGCATTCCATGACGGAAGAAAGTAGTAGACCAGTTTAAAGGCTCTAGAAATCTAGCTGAAAACATCTCCTCCCTCAACAGACAGATTAAAGGAAAAGTCATAACCAATGACACACTCAAACCAGAGAACTTTAAGCCTTACTTTGGACTAGAACCAAACTTGGAAATGTGGTACAGCAAAAGACAACAGTGAATTGCAAGACGTACAACACTAACTAGAGATTATGCCTGAGTAGAAACAGCTAAACGAGTTTCTTCTAGGAGTAATGACAGACTTCATATTCCAAGTGAGTATGATTGTATGCCATACAGCATAACTGAGAAACATCTGACAGTCTAATCAGACATGCTTCTGTACAAAATATACAGCAAAAGTTGTTCCCTTTATGCCAATGACAATAGCAACATAGAAGTTATTTCCCACAACTTTCATCTCTACAAGATTATCTCATCTCTCATCTGTAATTCTGGAACTTGAACTCTGTTTGTGTTACAATAGCTTTTAGAGATTTTTTTGTAATTACTACCATTAAGTTCACTTCTTACAAAAGCTTCCCAAGAAACAACATGTTTATAAAACACTGATATTTGTTAAGAGCGAGCTTCAAAACACTCTTCCCTCTAACACTGAAATTAGCAAGCTTGCAAATCCAGGAAAGAAAATATTTATTAGCTGCCAGGTTTTAGAACAAAAATGAAGCTGTTTGTAACAACCCAAATAGTCACTGCCACTTACTGTAGTTCAAGGGGTTTATGCTTTGGCCAATATCATGTTGTCTGTTGTAACCGATTTTGTAGAAATGCCTACTATCTTCACAGGCACTCAGCCCAAAACAAAAGCTAAAAACCCTTCACGTATTTATAGCCCTGAAGATCCTTGAAAAGCACAAGAGTCACTCAATTTTCACAGTTGTGTAAACAATGACGCCACTTTCTCTAATTTCCATGACTATCTCCACACCGTTTAAAGTAATGTTTAACATTTACTATCTCTCTAACACTTTAAATTTACTGTCTTTTTTAATATTTGCCTGTACTCTTTTCTGTCCTAAGGTATGCTTATACAATACAAAGAAGTGTCAAAGGCAACAAAGCCAAATTTTGTCCAGTACAGGCCAGACTCACTCCTAGTTCTCTGGATAGCTGACATGCCTTGCTGCGTTTGACAAGTTCCACGCACATTCGAAGTGTTTACAGTAGTACCCAGTATAAAAGGCAAGAAATTGAAGTGCATGTCCTCTTTGAGAAACACACAAAAGGGTACCTTCAACAAACCTACAAGAATGTTCTAATCAAAACTGCACCTGGTATTTTAAGCTTCAACACAGGAATTCTTCACAGCTTCTTTTCAGGAATTCTCAATTGTTGCATTTGTTTCACAAGTAGTTTATTTACTGAAGCAATCCAGGCTCACACAGTTTCCTCTTTTCCACCTCCCTTTCTAACCAAATATATACTGCATATTCTCCCACCTCGTTCCAGTCAACTGTTTTCCTTCATCAGCCTGTGTTTCATAAGTTAGACTTTAAGAAAAGACAGAACTTGAGAACATATGTATTTCATGCAACTCTGCTACCTCACAACACACACACATGTACATTGATGCAGTGACAAAACAGCTCTTTCAGGGCAGTTTCTTGTACATCATGCAATTATGAAGCCTCATTACAAAGCAGTGATCTTTATATCCCATCTGACAAAGAACAGCCAATCTCAAGTTTTGAGACTGACTTAATTCTACCTGCTTTGCCTAATTTGGATTTCACAAAATCCAAAAGGACTAAGAGCAAGGCTAAGAATCAGAGTGATGCCTCTATTACCTCTTCCTCTCTCCCCAACATAAGAAAAAGAACAGATATATGAAGCATGTGCAAGTAACTTCACACAGCTAAGTGGTCTTCCTTATCAAACTGTTTGACCCAAAAGACATAGGTCCTCCTTAGCTGAAGAACCTTCCAGAAGAGATCCCATTTGTACCTGTCAATGCATTCTACAGCAATACAACAGCACTGATAAACAGCACAGCAACTTCAAGACTGAAGTTTACCAGAATAACTTCATCTTTAATCACTAATAATCAACTCTCTCAAAACAGGAAGTTAAAAATGATTGAGGAAGCTGACAACTTACAGTTACCACCCATACTACAAATGTTAACACACCAGAAACATATACTCCAATCTCTCCACAACAGAGTAAAGACACTGCAATGCAGTGACATAAGGTAAAGTAGAAGAAAACAGTATATAAAAAGGAGCTCAGGAGCTTTGATCTACTTTGAAACAACACTAAGACCAGACACTATGATTCTGCTGCAGCCATTAATATTTCCTTCTTTTGGCTCTTACTAACTACACCACAGCAGCACCAATGTGAGGCTGAAAGCAGCCAGAGGCTCTACTGATCAGTTCCAGGAAGATGCAGCACAGAAAAGGGCAGAGCTTTTGCAGGAAGACTGCTGTGACTACAACCATATATGATGTCAGCCAAATGGGGCAAGCTGCAGCCTGCTGCACTGGGACACAGCTGAGTCAGAAAAGGCTTTGAAGAAAGAGGACACATCACTGCAGTAGGAGTGGAATATCTGTGTATGGATTACCTCACCTGAGGAACAACTCCCAGTAATTAAAATACAAGAGGCCACAGGCACGAAACAAGAAGCCAAGATTCTAACTGGGGGGAAAAAAGGAAGTCTTCTTGTATCAAAATCATTCCACTGCTCAGTATCAGAGTGAGGGAAAACATGCAGATGAACATGAAGTCACAAATCTGAATTAGAAAGAAGATGGCAAGTGGAAGGAACTTGGAGTTAGAGCTCATTTATTTTAGCTACATTAGCTTTAAGCAAAAACTGATAGGTATAATAAAGGAAATTAACTGGGAGCATACAAAATATGATACATGCAAAAGCAGGATGAAAAACCTGAAAACATGATGAAGAGAAAAAGCTGAAATCCCAGGACAGATCAGTAAGAAATGCCTCTAAAATACAAGAAGGAAATTGCACAATGAAAAGCTACTGAAAATACATAAATCAGGGGACAATAATACTGGACAGTCTTGGAAACAGATAATTTAGAACACAACGGTGTCAATCTAAACTCTTTTAGGACAATTTAAAAGTTTCAGGAAACCCTATCTGAAGTGGCTTAAGTAAGTTAAAATTTAAGACGAATTTTGAATAGACATGTAAAGACCTGAAAAGCATCACTGGTTGAAAGAAAAATCGATCAAAAAATTAAGTGACACCCCTGCACTGATGTGGCCCACAGATTTCCTTTCCTTCTCCCCACCCTGCAAAGGTCCTATGCTACAGCTGTAGCTGACTGAGATGCACATTGCTTAGCCTGTAATTATTAGTTTTCAGCTTTACTTCACAGAATGCTTCTAGTTCCAAGAGATGCACAAACTACAGCAGACTCCAGTCTATGAATACAAACTCCAGGATGTGAATACTACACAAATGCTTTGACAGTCTCATTAAACCTTCATATTAAAGTGGCACATCTCAGCTATGCAGAGTAGAATTAAGAATATCCAAGAGGTTGCAAAGTGCAATTCGGAACACAGCTATCTTTCTGTGCCCAACAATTACAGATAGTTAGTTGTGCCCTGGCTAGTTGCTGGAAATTACTGGCATTATTCATTTCCTCATCCAAAAGAACATGTTGGTGTCTGAAAGGGATGTTGTAGAATGGGAAATGGGCCATCAATAACACCATCATGTAGCTTCCCTAGAACTATCAGAGAAATTGTGTGACTGTCCACTATTTAAGAAGCTTCTAATAAGAAATTTTTTAGAGCATATGTGCTCAAACACAGCATTGCTGATACGCAGAAGAGAAAAAAGTTTGAGAAGCTCTGTGTCCTACTAAATGTGTTCCAAAATAAAATTCTGCTTAATGACTTTGCTTGAGAGCTCTAACACCTACAAGTAGTAGAAATGTGAATCATGTCTAAATAATACATGTTTATGTAGTAAATTTCAGGAATATCATTAAGACAGTAAAGGAAACTCATACCAAAGCTTTCATTATATCTAAATATCAAACATGTTTAAAAGCTATAACTATCACAAAAGAAGACAGAAGTGGAAATAGTTCTTCCTCAGGATTTTTCCTCCAGCCCTCAAAGATCTGTTTCACAACAAACATGGATATCTCAAAGACAATAACCAAACTGAGTATTATTTAATGTTACTAGTTGTTTTTCTTAATAAAACTGGCAACTTGGTTTTCCTACATGCTTCTTTTCATATTATCTTCCTCGTTAGTGAAGACACTGTCTGAATTTGGTTAAATCCCAACAACTTTAAATCAAATTGACATTTTATCTGCCACAAAATGAAAAGCATCAATTTCTCTTTTACTTACACCATGGAACAGAAATTGATCAGAACCCGTCTGACTTCCAAGGGTCCTGAACCACACTAATCCAATTAAATGTGGCGGTTGAACAGGAAATGCTGCAATGTAATTTCAGCAATGGGATTTCATTCAGGTGGAGCTCTATCCTAAAATAGTCATGCTATACTTTACCAGCTCATTACGGCAAACGAGGATTCCAAAACAATGTTAGTGCTCATGGGACATCGAGCAATATGAGATGGAAGACAATCATTACAGATGACAATCATGTATCTCAAACAGGCCCTTAGCCAACTAATGATAATGGATGGCTAGGACAGAAACTTACACTATTATAAACAGGTGCAAATTAGAAATAGCTGCTGAATGAGAGTGGGTATAATAGTGAAAGTATGTGCCTTCCATTTTAACTAGTCAGGATACACAACCAGTCTGAGGTCTTAAAAAACACCAAAACTATTACTTTGAACTATTTAGTTAGTATAAAAACCCCACCAATAATTTCATTTTAAATACACAATAACTGCCTCTTGTTTATAAATGAGGTCAGTCAACTGTCAGCTATTTTAACCCTACCAAGGAGATTTTATCCTGACATGAAAACATGGATAAGTGCTAGGCTAGTTTTTACAGCACTGTCATTTAAAGAGGACACAATTGTTCTGAAGTTTCCCAAGCAATTACATGTACAAAACAGAGACACAGCAAGCTCTATACTCTCTTATGCACATGCTGCAAGTGAATTTTGAAGAAAAGCACTGCATGTTTTGCTCACATTTAAAACAAAACTCCTCAGAAAGCTTAGGTGAGTGACCACGTAACAAGTTACCAGAAAGGAAGTTACAGTGGATTCTCAGCACATTAACCAATCTACAGTAATTGCCCACGTGTGCACACTTATCCTGCAATAAACTCAAGACAGCTCTCTTTTTAAAAACAGCATAGCAAGCCACCCTGCACACTGTTATCCAGATGTCTCCAACATGCTGCACATCCACACCCAACCTCACCCAGCAAGTCAGGCAAGGAGGTGCACATCGCTTCTCTGAGGATTTCTCCACTCTGGGCCCCCCTTCTGCCCTTTTATCTTTTCAATTAATTAGTAAGAAAAGACGCGTTCTGATTGAAATTTGAAAAAAAATTAAATTTTATCCAATCTGGTTCAAGAACAGCTAAATAGGAACACCCATAGTGCCGACTATGAATGTTGCTGATAACGTGAGGAAATAATCAGCAGGCCTAAAGCAAAGTCTCCATGGGTCTGTGTAGAGCTCAGTAGAGTGTGCAAGTACAGATCTGCCCATCTGCAACCTTCAGTACCTTATCAGGAAGAAAGTTTCAGCACATTAAACAGCATTCAGAAGCATATGGACAAGAAACTCAATCTAAATTCACTGAAATATTTTTAATAACTACCACATACATTACACACTGAAGATTGTCTCATGCTAAAGTGTTTAAAACTTAAAGCATATCTGGATTTAAGTAACCACAGAGAAGAAAAACAATCAAGCAAAAATATAAACAGCCCCAAAGTCCACTAATACTGTAATGCTGTTTTAATAGCTAATGCTGCTATTAAAGCAGTAGTGCCAAAGCTCCTTTGTTTGTTGGACAGCTGTACCTTCTCCTTTACTTTTTCACTTTACACTTCTCTTCTATATACTTATCTAAATGCATTTAAGGAATTAAAAGCGAAAAACGAGCTGACCAACTCTACAATGTAGATTTAAAGAAACATGTGACATTCCAGTATCAACTTCAATCACAGTATCAAGTGTTCTGTCTTAAATTCACAGCCACTAATGTGAGCATTAAATGTAAAACAATGTAATTTTAACAGTTAAGAAAACTGTTTCTTCTACCGCAACAAGGCTGCAGACAATTTCATAATGGGGTATGAAAACGTCTATATTATCCAAAACAGAAAAGAACAGCAATAACCAGCACCCTTTACCACCTATTATTGCCCACAGCAAGGTCCTTCTGAAATCAAGAGTAAAGACAAATCTAAACTTCTCTATATAGACAAGCGAAACAGGCAAGATGAATCAATTTTTTATGAACAATGATTTAAATTTAGTTTGTTTCCCAAGAGGTTTCCTCAGCTGCTAAGAGGTCTTTGATTTTTACAGTGTATAATCCCATATTTTAAACAGGATTTTGGGTTAAGCAGTAGTGATCCAAAACCATTTGAACCTCAAAGAGTTCATATAAGGCTTCAATTTCATCGAGTACATTCACCCTTTCAGTTGATTCAATTACTTTATGAGTGACCTAGCATAACCAAGACTTTAGGAGCAGGATCTTTATGAAACAGTTTAAGGGAAATCCACTTATTTACATCAACCCCTCCTATCTTCACAGGCTTGTTTCTTTTGGATTGCTCCACTAGCCCTCTGAAAATTTCAAACTTCATTAAGAGCAATAACCTTCATTAATCAAATGCATAAATACAAAGTCATCTTACCTTCATAAGAAAATAAAAGGGGTTGGACTATTTAGTGTTGCAACAGTTGAATTAGAAGGTGTTTAGAAATTCCAGGAGCTTGATTTCCATTTTTATTAAGCACTTCGGAAAAAAAAATAATCAAACTAGCCAAACTATGTTTATCATTAACTGCATGTTAAACTACAGCACGAAAACACAATTTTTAAAAATTACATATCCATATTTTGTGACATGTATGGCAATAAGTAAATTCTTACAATTGCACTTTTGTTTCATGCATTTGTGTCTCAGTCAGTGTCACATGGTCACATGTCTGAGACTGAAAATTACCTGCTGAAACATTTTTAGCATTACAGTTGCCAAAACATTAGTAAAGGAATGAAGATGTGCAAAAGACTACCTCTAAGTTTTGCTATGTTTTGAGGACTAGAACTTGCACAGAAACATGACAGTGCCACAAAAACTGGCAGCCAAACACCTGACACCAGCAAGGGCAGTGCTCAGCCAGCCATGCAGCTGCGCCGTGAGTGCCCAGAACAGCGTCAACAAAAACACACAGCACTTCTGGCACCACCATCACCATACGCTCTGCCGGGACATTAACTTTCACTTAGGAGACCCTTTATGTTGCCCATGATTTAGGATGAATATATAAAACACTTGTCACTAGAATTCACGTAATTTACAAATTTGGCCATCCCAGTCCAAACTTGCTGTGCAAATTTACCATATTCTATTTCCATCAAGGGCTGTAAGCCAGTAGATTACACGGCATACAGTGAGAAATAAGAGTAGCAGCCCTGCACAGACTCATCTTCTGGGAGATGATGCCTTGTGTTAATTTAGAGTTGGATGAGAATAAACTTATGCTCTCATACTCCTCCAATGGGTCAGGCTGAATGTCAGGCAAATTACTTCTCCAAGGAAATGCACACGCTGTCTCCTCCCTGAGCAACTAAAACATTGCTCATGCATGGAATCATTCCAGCATTTTTAAAGGCGTTTCTAACTCTGAAAGACATTTTTGTTTGTTTTGTAAATTTATCTGCATGTTTGCTTCCAAATACCTTTGTAGATGGACCTACAACCAGTTCTGCTGCAAGTCAGTTTGCTTGTGTTACAGTTTTTGTTCCTGTACATGCTTCCCTTGCATTTCTCTGTTGACACGGCGTTGACACGGTGCTCCTCCCCACTATTTCTCCTGCAGCTCTAAGGCTGCTCCTCAACAACTGTCACAGGAAACTTCAAAACGACAGCTGGAGACAGCGTGATGTTTGGAGAGACCAAGTCTTCTTGATTCTCAGTGGAAGCTCATCCAAGTGTAATAATGACAAGGCAAACAGCCACCTGCAGCTGTTTCTGCTGGAGCAGCAGGGTAAGCAGTCCATTTAGAACGAGAAACCACCTAAGGGAAACCGGGATCCTACATCATTAGCAATAAATTAGAACACCTAAGGGCAACACGTCTGAGATGAAAAAGTGTTACATTTGCTGTCTTTACAACTGAAAGGAATCGAGACATAAAACATGCCTGATGCATGCCTGAAGTCTAACAGTACCTGTGGGCTAATTCTGAACTACCCTAGAAATTTCCCACAAGTTTCTCAACGCCTCCCCACCTCCTGCACTCGCGGAAACACTGACGGCTGATTTTGCGGCAGCACTGGAGCCCGCTCGGTGTCCGAGTGCCCCAATGTAACGCTCCCACCGCGGCCGAACAGCAGCGCAGGGCCGCGGGCCTCCAGGGAGCTCCAACGTCGTGTGCGGAAGGCGAAACACCCTTCCCCGGCAGGCTTCGGTACGTCTCGCAGAGCTCATTAAGCCCTTCTCCCAGCCCAGAGGGCGAGGCTGCCTCCGCACACAAAGCCCCGAGACCCCCTCCGACACCAGGCACGCGTCTGGAAAGAGCCCCTTCCCCCCGGGCACGGCGGGGGAAGGGGGACGCGCAGCCCTGCCCGCCTCCTCACCAGCCCG
>VZRS01001522.1:195057-325354 GCA_013398055.1 Ifrita kowaldi
CTCTTGCGGCAGCCCCGCTCCTGAAGGAGCAGCCTGGCCTGGCCTGACCTCCAGTGTCTTGGGGACCAGACAGGAGTTGCATGGGAAGCCCCGGAATACCGTCTGAAAATGTTCAAAACCTCTAGAGAATACAAGGTGTGCCCCTGGTCCGAGGCCTAGGCGATGGCGTTGGGCTTACTGTGTATGACAGATGTGTGAACTGAACATCCCTTGAGTCTTTTAATTTTGTATAGATATATGCATATTCATTTAAAGATTGTGGTGATTTTGCAATCTGTAGCAAAACTTACATCTTTAGGTTGAAGGAAGTAGTGGAACTTGGGGATTTGTCACAGAATCACAGAATGGGTAAGGTTGGAAGGGACCACGGTCATTGTTCTGGTCTAACCTCCCTGCTCAAGCAGGGTCATCCTAGAGCACAGGGCACAGGATTGTGTTCACTGGGCAATGTGTTCCAGTAAAGAAGTTCTTCATAATCAGGTGGAACTTGCCATGCATTATTTTCTGCCCATTGCTTGTTGTCCTGTTTCTTGGGATATTTTGTGTCTTGTGACAAAATGTTTCCAAATTGCATCGGCTGGTATTGTGGGGATGCTCTGCATCCTCCTTCCCTGAGCCACTAGGAGACAGTGTCCTTAGTGCCATCCTTTCACAGTTTTTTCCTCTTCCCAAGTTCCATCTACTCAGCATCTTCAGATTGGAGCCTGCTTTTGCTGGGGAGAGGAAGAACACCAGCAAGTGGGCCAGAAGATAGCTGGAGTCTGCAGGGGATGACACTGCAGTGAATTGTTTTTACCCTGCTCAGGAAGGGAAGAAGGAAAATGAGACAGGGGTGCTCAGACCTGCGGGATGTGCTGAGAAGATGCAAAGTTTAGGGGCAGTAAATGCCACACCATCTGGGTTGTGTTAGGTATGGTGCGTGGACTGCTGGCATGTTGAGACTGCCAGGCATGAGTTTACAGCATCCTTACCAGACTTCATTGCCTTATGCAACACTCTCCCCTTATACATTCAAAGATAACATTCTCCGTACGTACAGCATTATTTGAGGATATATGCTGGCGTGGTTTTCCACTGTTACTGTTAGCTTCTCACCAGAATCCAAGCCTTTGATCCATAAATGCAATTTATATCATTGTTTTCCGACAACAATTATCACCTTAAGTGTTTAACTATATTAAAATACTTCAGGGCTGGTATCTTTCAACAAAGCAATTTAAATTACTCTTATGGTAATGTCTTCATTATCTGCAAGTGAAACAAACTTTTTAGCAGCAGCAGACTTTGCCACAGATTTTGTATAATTCTCACAGCTATAAAACTACTAAACAGTTTTGGCCTATGAGACCTTTGGCACTGCTCACTGAGACCACGTTAATGACCATCATAGCTCCTTGGAGACTGGTCTGTAAACCAGTTTGTAAATCCAGCTCATTCTTACGTCTGTATGATATGGTACAAAGTCAAGTGCCTTAAGGGAATCCAGACATAATCTGTGAGAACAGTTACTTTATCAACCCAAAAGGCAAGGAAAACAATTATATAAAGGTTTTTGACAATAAGGTTCTTTCATGACACTGACACTTTCAGTGACACTGCTGATGATTCGGTGGTTGGTGGGTCTTAACCTGTGCAGGGAAATTTTTCCAAATTAGAACATTTATAGCAGGACCACAAAATACAACTTCCTTATTCTTCTTTAACTGTCCTCAGACTAAATGTCAGTGGCACAAGAAACCCTCAGTCACTTGAATTAATCATGTTCTTACAGTAGCAATAGGTGGAGTTTAATCCTTGCAATACTGCAACTGCTGGGATCAGGGTGGGACTGGTGGCTGGAACTGGGAGTGTGACAGTGTGAAGTGGGTCTGTGCAAAGGGCTCTGCCAGGAGATGTAGACAGACGGTGCAGAGAAGGACCAGGACCACAAAGAGACCCAGGCTCCTGGGAGCTGCTGCCAAAACTGTAGCTGTCCCTGGTGATTCTGTCATGTTTAGGGGCTTCCTCTGTTATGTAATGGGGCAGCTCTGAGAGCTCTTTAGTAGTCAGTGCACTGCTTACATCCTGCCTCTCCTCTACTTCCTCTTCCTTCTTGCTTCCTCTTCCCCCAGTTCATTTTATGGTCTGTATGTCCCCCAGATTTCCTACTCCATCTTTCTGTCCCCTGCTGACACCATTACTTTGCTGCCAGCAGCTGTAGCAATTTTTTCTCTCCACAAGATATGCTACCTGCAGGTGTGTGTGGACAAAGGGGGAGGAAAGTGGGAAAAAAGTTTCAGAAAAAAAGTTTCTGAACTGCTGAATCATCTGCTATTTTTACAAAGAGTAAGGGCAGTAGAGATGAACAAACGGAGTCGCTGCTTGATAGTCACCATGGTCTGTGCTTTGAATAGCAAGAACCATGATTCTGCTTTCTCATTCATTCTTGTGCTGCAAGTGCCCTTCTCATGTGCTGGGAATTGAAGAGCAGCAAGGCTTGGAGCATAAGCTTCCTATGAAATATCAGGCCAATAATAGACTTTGATGACCTTCTTGGTCATCAGACTCCAAGCTTGCACTGGCCAGATGGGAGACCACACCCAAGCAGAGGTCCCTGGGTGATTATAAACAAGTAATACTAATTGATAGTAATGCCACAAAAATGAAACCTTTCCACTGCATCACAAGAGCAAGAGAAATTCCTCTGCATGTGAAATTAGTTCTGTTGCAGAGCTTTTTGTGAACAGCTGCAATTACACCCACACTGTCTTTTCCCTTTCCTTAGAGAGGGAGGTGAAAAGCAGCCTTTCTACAGCACTATTTTCGAGATCTCAGGACATGCCTGGGTGTTTCTTTTGTCTGACTTGGGGCAGGTTCTAAACTCATGGGATGAGAGGAAATGAGGAGCACTCTCTCCTAAGGAAAGGAAGTCTGAGCAAGGCTCTCGTGTCACTCAAATAATTCAATGCACATCCTTCTGACAAGTGGTTCCTAGAAAAAGGCCACCAGGAGCCTTGTTTTGCTGACCTTTGAGCTCTCTAGCATGGACAGCCCTACGGTTAGTTTCTCACAGCTGTGATTTGCTGAATTGTTGCCTTTACATCTGTCGAAACTGTTAGAATCTGACTTTGAAACCTTGGTTTCACTTGTCACCTGGGAGGACAATCCCTCGGGGGGAATAGTACATGGAGATGGGCCGATGCATGGTGGGAAGTTAACATTTGTTGTAAATATTTAATTTGATGCCTGGAAAACAGGACTGTTTTTTTGGCAGCTTTGTTTATTCTCTTGCAGGGTTGTTGCCTGCCAGACTTCTCAAAGGTGGTGTTCAACAGGCCCACACGTTTGTGTTAAGCTAAACCTCTGACAAAATATAAAGTATTGTTTATCATTACAATATATAGTGTGTGCAGAAATTGAATACAGAGTGGAAGAAGCATGTTCCTGTCATAATACGTCCCTTTCAGGATTAAAGTCAGAACTGTTCATCTGGTTCTACTAAAAGAACCAACATTGTAACTTCAGTTATTTATAAAAGATATCTCTATCCGGCTCATCAGTGGTGAGACAACATGTTTAGCCCTCTAGATTGGACTTTGCAGAAATGCACTCAGTGTCTCTGCACACATCTTCAGTACCCATCCCCTAAAAACTGTAAACAGCAGTGAGGTGTGCGTAAATACACTTTAAAAGTCTTTATAAATAATTTTAAAAAGGTATTTCCTGCTGACAGTGTCATGGATGAGAGATCCACAATCAGTACATTGGTCTCCTTATCAAGTTACAAGCCTGCCTGAAGGGCAGGCAAAATTCCAGCTAGGTTCTGCTGTTGAAAGTACATCTATCTTTGGTATAATCAAGCAGAAAATGTAGCTCTTTGGCATGAATTTATGTGTCTGTTCTTTTTCTGTACAGAAAAAAAAGATGTTAACATTTTGACAACAACCATCTTTACATATGTATTTTGTGCTCTGGAGCCAGAGCACTTCTAGAATACTGGACAATCAGATTCCTAATGAGTCTGATATTCATGGTATACCATGTGGCTAGGAAGTGTATGATCAGTATGCACTTCAACCTTTTTAGTTTTTTGTAATTAGTGTACTGATGATCCTTTTCAAGTATTATCATCACAGCTGAGCATTCGAATAAGTATTTCATATCCCAAAACTGCAGAGTGGCTGAGGTTGGAAGGGACTTGGAGGTCATCTGGTTCAAGCCTCCTGCTCAAGCAAAGCCACCTGTCTGACTGTATCCAGATGGTTTTTGACTATCTCCAAGCACGGAGACTCCATAACCTTGCTGGGCATCATGTGCCAGTGCACAGTCACCCACAGGATAAAAAAAAAATTGTTTCCTGATGTTCAGGTGGAGCCTCCTGTGTTTCAGTTTGTGCCCACTGCCTCTGCTCCTGTCACTGGAAATAGGCTGGCTCTCTCCTCTTGGCACCCGCCCTTCAGGCATTTGTATGCACTGGCAAGATCCACTTCTTCCCCACCTACCGAGCTCTCAGCCTTTACTGATAAGAGAAAGGCTCCAGTCCCTTCATTTTTGTTGCCCCTTGCTGGTCTCTCTCTGCAATGTCTGGTTCTCCCTTTTACTGGAGGGCCTAGAACTGGACGCAGGACTATGGATGTGGCCTCCTGAGTAGGTGGGAATAATCATCACTCAGCCTGCTGGCAATATTTTGTCTGAAAGAGACCAGGATACCACTCGCCTTCTTCACAGCAAGGACTTGTTAGTGGCTCATCTCTGACTTGGTGTCCACCAGGACCCCCATCCCTTTTCTGCCAAGCTGTTCTCCAGCTGGGTGGCCCTCAGCGGATACTGGTGTAGGGGATTGTTCCTCCCCAGCTGCAGGAATTTGCACTTCTCCTGGATGAAGCTCATGAAGTTCTCCAGCCAGCTGAGGACCCTCTGGATGGCAGCCTGACCCTCTGGTGTATCAGCTGCTCCTCCCAGGGTGGTGTCATCAGCAAACTTGCTGAGGGTACACTCAGCCCCATCATCCAGGTCATTAGTGAAGACATTGAACAGGACTGGACCCAGCTCTGACCTGGGGGTGCTGTATTAGGCACTGACCCCCAATTAGACTTTGTGCTCCTTTTGGGCCTGGATCACTGCAGACACCTGTTATGCCTTGGTCTGCTCAGTGAATTTGTTTGATTCACTCTGGGCGATGCATGGTAGAAACAACAAAACTATCAGCAAGTTCAACAACAAAAACCTTTTATTTACAAACTTTAGGACATTAAGGTAGAGTAAGGTACTTGGCAAATTTTAAAAAAACATCCAGACAAAATAAGGCACCTCACAAACTTTAACTAAGCAAAGTTAAACTTTGCCAAATTTAACTTATTCAGACACAACAAGGCACTTTCTAAGGCATTGACTGGAATTTTTTAGTCTGGCTTACAATATATTTTGAGAAGACATTAGGAGAAGAAAGAAGGAAAAGGGAAGGGAAGGGAAGGGAAGAAGGAAAAGAAAAGAAGAAAAAGAAAAGAAAAAAAAGAAAAAAAAAGAAAAGAAAAGAAAAGAAAAGAAAAGAAAAGAAAAGAAAAGAAAAAAGAAGAAAAGAAAGAAAAGAAAAGAAAAAAGAAAAGAGAAAAGCAATTTCAGTTGTGTCATGGAGTTAGCTACCAGTATTTCATGTTTATCAATCACTTGTAAATAACTTAGTTGCCCTTTAGAAAACTGCTGAGCTCAACATACTTAAAATGCTGTGGTGACATTGAAGTGTCTTAAAACATTGGGACAGGATTTTCTGTTGTTAAGAAGATTCATGATTTATGTTTATTTGAGAGTGCAGTGATTTTAATCACTTGGGTAACATTGAGTGAAACCTTACATGTCTCCACCCGTATGAAGCAATCTTCTATCATTCAAAAAAAAGTTCCTAAATTTGCTGAGAACTTTCCCAACATGCTTATATTAACAAGCCAATGCTGGAAGGAAAAAACTTCATTGCACTCAAGAAGTTTTTAAAACAGTTGTCCCTCTGCACTTTTTTTAGCAGGAAAAAGCACCAAACCTTCAGAATGCAAAGTAATTGGAAAGTCAGCAACTTTCAAATGTGTTGAAAGTTTGAAATGCTGCATACTGGAAAAGCTAGTATGTTTTAAATGTCTTTTTGCTTAGATTTACAGAAAAAAATTATTACTGAATAGGAGAGAGAGGCTACACAGATTGCATAGACGAAAATTTGCAATTAAATTTGGTTTATGCTCAATTGATTTATTAATGGCTTGTATTTAACAAGGCTCTACTTCTCTCTTTTGTCAGTATGCTAATACTGACAAAAGTAATTAAGATTTGCAATTAAGAAAGGAAGATGTGTGACCATGAGTAACCAAAATACTGTATGCAAACAAAAGAATTACCAAAGAAGCCTGAGATATTACCTTGGTACTCGGGTCTGGAGAGAAAACGAGAATATGTTATTTGAGAAGTGGCATATCACTGTATTATTAAGAACTACGCCGTAATGCAACTTTTGCTCTTTTTTTCTTTTTTTTCCCTTCCCTGTTCTGTTTTGAGAAAGCGTTTGGCTATTTTGCACAGTATCGAAGGTATCCATCGCCATCTAGTGACACCACGTTGTGCCTGAGTCGGCATTGAGCACGCTACAGAGCGTTCCCAGGAGAAGATGGTGCACAGGGCTCTTGCCACCCTCTTTCAGAGGACTTGAGGTCAAGAGACCTCGCTCACGGCTTTGGTGGCTCAGGGCTCCCATCCCGAGGAGGTGTCTCAGAGTGGGTACAAATTTGTGTGGAGGGTTTTTAGTGGGACATGGCTCTTGCCATGCCTGTGCGGTGGGGAGGTAGCACAGGTGTGTGTGTGCTCTGGCCTCTGCACTGACATTTTCCTGCCCACAGTTTGGGAGCACCTGGAGAGGACCCCCTGCACATTCCACAGGGGAAGAAGTTCCCTGTATTTGGAGGATGCCATGAAGTAAATCCTATGGTGCAACCAGTCCCAACACTTACTGATCTTCTTTTCTTCAAGAGCAGTATTATTTATCACAGTGTCATGATTTTTTTCCTTTTGGATTCTTGTATGGTAATTTTTTAATATATCAAATGAGGGCTGACTTTACCCAACAGTGGTAAAATGACAAATAATTCATAGGACTGAGTAAAACATTCCCTCTGTGGTCTCCTGCTGCTCAAATAAACCAGCTAACCTCAGGGAGAAGCTGAATTAGCCACTGTGGCCTCTGTCAGCAAGGACGAGCAAAAGGAAAGCCCCTGCAGGAAAACTAAAAGAAAATTAAAATTCATTTGTTTGCCAGAGTGTGTTTCTCAGGGCCTAATTAAGTGAATACCTTTTTGCTGAAGTTCACAAAAAGAACCATCATTAGATTTCCCACTGCAAGAATATTATAGGGTTTGTGAATGAGAGGCAAATTGGGAAAATACTGTTTAGAAATCACGGTGGAATACAAGAGCAGGCTGTGCAGGAAGGGTGGGCAGGAGACCCCCTGGAAGGGCTTGCAGGCAAATGGCCCTCTCATACTGGCTCTCAGCAAAGTCAAAGGAAAATACTCTGATCTTGCTAGGACAGGTCACTCACTAGAAGTCAGTAGGCTTGATACAGAGATTCACCTGCCCAGTTGCAGGTGGATCTTGATAAACAATTTGATGTAAAAAAAAGCAGGACAAATGTATTCCATTATTTCCCTATTGAATTATTTGCTCCCCTTCTAATATTATCACAATCTTCACCAAGCAGACTGGGATTTTTTTCTTTTTCAGTAATGACTACAACAGCAAGATCATCCTTCTAAAGATACAGTACAACTAATTTTATTTATTTTCACGTGGTTTTGCTTTATTTTACAGACATTTCAGAGACTATTAAACATTAGAAAAACTATTAAACGTTAGAAAAACCAACCTGATAAAACGGTCTGTGTCATTATTCATACTCCTGCTTTGTATTTCCTCTGTTTCTGTTATTATCCCCTTTAGATTTTAAGATCTTTGTTTGGAGCAGTCATCCATCCAGCTTTTGTTTTTAAAGTGCTTCGTTTGTCACTAGTACACCTAATAGAACTACTCAAGGAGAGGTCAAGCTCTGCAGAATATAACTAGCTGAAATATTATTTTAAAAATATTGGTGCTACTCAGTTGATTTGAAGTGTAAGCACATAATGAGCCAGAATGGCCTAGTCAGATAACTGTGGAAGGCAACTGGAGTTTCTTTAAGCCTAAGTGCTCCAGAAATTATCTTCAGCACGTATCCCAAAGGGAAAAGTTATGGAAATAGCTCCATTTGCAATTAACTGAGAAACCCTGAACTTTATAAAGTAAAGAGTGAGTCTACAAGGAACAGAAAATGAAAAAATGTCTTGCCGTACAAAAGGCATGTGAAAATGTCAAAAGTCAAGCTTAGGAAGAGGCTGCAAAAGAATTTAATCAAATAGTAAAAGGTACCTCAGCCATATAAACAACAGAAAAGGAGTGGATGCCTTATAAATCATGGATGTGGTTGCAATTAAAGGTAATCAAGGTCCCACCCCAAAGTACCTGACTATTTGGCTCAGCATGAGTAATTATAATGTCGCAGTACACAGAGGTAAATCCAAAGATGTTCATGAGAATGGGTGTGGAATGAGAAATTGTTGTGTGCAAGGTGAAACTGAAAGCCAAAGAACTCACCTGTCAAGGAGGCCCAGTAGCAGAGATAATAAATCCAGTAGTAAGGTTTTTACTAAAACAGACAACAATACCATATGATTAAAAGAATAAAAAATAAAAGTAGCAGTATTTAGGGAAAAAAGTGGTGCACAAAAGTGCGTTATGATGATTTCAGTTGTCTACAAGGACTTAACATTTTGTGAAAGAAACAGATATGAAAGTAGATAAAAATTGGAGACATAGTTACCAAAGAGAGATTGTGACAAATCAACTTGGTATTTTTCTTTGCTAAAATACACAGTGTTTTTAGAAAATTAAATTGCAATCAAGTAAATCCATATAGATTTCAGTAAAGTGACTGACATGGTGTTATATGGAAATCAGTGTGATGATGCAGGAAAATCAGAGGAAAGAAACCAGCCAAAGAGCAACAGCAATTACTGTACTTAGAGGAAACTGCTCTGGCTGTAGGGGATGATTTGTGTAACTGGATTAGGGACTGACTGCATTTATAATTTTTGCTAATGGTTATGTCCAAAGAAAAGAAATATTTAATGAAATACACTTGTGACAAAAAGAAAATATCTGGACTGAACTGCCATAAAACAAGGTCTCAATTAACAGAAGTCTAAAGCAACAAAGGGAAGGTACTTGAAAGACTGAGAGGAATTTCTTCAGAAACTACAGGTTCATCAGCTGCTGAATAAAAATGAAGAGAAAACCCTGGCTGGAAGTATTTACGCAACTGTTTAAGCTGAGACCTTATGGAGAGTACTCAGAGCAAGTCTGTCACAGTGAAGAAAGATTAATACACAATCAGAGAAGTTTAGGAGAGAAACCTTAAAATGGCCAAGGAAATAGTCATACCTTCAGTACAGGTCAGAGGTGTCTTGTTTGGCTCAACCAGATGAAACCAGATGTGGTTTCAGAGAGCAACAGGAGTAAACACTGGGGAGGAAGAACTGTGCAAGTCAAAGAACAGTGCTCTATGGACATGTTTTCCAGCTTCCTCCACATTCAAGTTGCAATTCTACACAGTCTGAACATTCCCAGTGCAAACAATGCATTAACAAGCAACACATTGATGGTTTGCTGTAACCAAAAACTGATCTTATACTCCCTATTTATTCCTATTATCAGTGGGAATTAAAAGCTTGTAGCATCAGGATCCCTTAGGTCCCTTTGTAGTTCAGGTAAGCTGCAAAACTCCAAGATTCAGTGTTGGGTTTTGTTAATGCATGTAATAATTATGAGTGTCAGTACACATAGCACGTTGCAAGTGTTCACTGGCATGTACTTCTCGATATATATATATATGTATTTGACTTCAATCGAAATGTTAAGCTGAGGTATTAGAATATCACAAGTAAAATAGCAATAGAATATAACATTTTTAATACTTTAAAACAATTATATTTCTTTCCCAAAATTAAAAAGGAGAAATAATATCTGAACACGTAGTTACCATCAAGGAAAATCTATTTATTGAGGCCTTGACAATAATAAGCACAGCAGAATATGTACATTTTATTAGAAGTTACCTTCTGTATGAACCCTTCTCTGTAAAAATCCCTGGCCCCTTGCATTATTGTACTTTGTACACATGCAGTTTAACTGATTTTATCATTTTCAGCTTGAAACAATCTTTGGAGTGAGCTGTGACCTTCTAAATGCCTTTGTTGCTTGGTGGAAAGGCTGAGTCACTTGTCGTAAGGGATTTATGGAGGATGCAAAATCAAAAGAATATACAGGACAGATTCAGCCTAGGTGGCTGAAGTCAGGGGTGTTCTAGGGCTAAATATGAGCCACATTTAGGCTTCCTCCAGGAGAAGGGAACTGTTTTGGGCTGAGGCATATTGCCCCCATCACAACCAATTCTGCACATTAGGGCATGGTAGGATCCTGGTGTCTGGCTCAATAAGAAACACTTTGCACTTCCTTTATTAACAGGTCTGAACCTGTTCCACTGCTGCACAATTCTTGAAGTACAGAAAACCCTACATAAAAGCTAAGCTATATTCAGACCTCAGAAGATGTGCCAAAATGACAAAAGTCAACCCTTAGTGGAAAGTTCAGAGTAGAGGGAAAATTCAAAGGCCTCTTATTTTTAACTGAGAATGTAGCAGTTTGTCTCAATTTCCCAGCTCAAACAATGTGTCAGGCTGGCAAGAGTGAGATATTTTCTATGGGCTCAGTTCCTGGTATTGTTTGCAAGCCAAATGTGAGGGTAGATAGTAATGCGTCAGCCCACTCATAGTCATGGCACAGGCATCTCCTATGAGTGACAGGCCTGGGTATTAGAACAAAGAAACACATGAGGCAAGGGACTTAAAGACTTCTTCCTTTCTCATAAGCCTTTTGGCAAGAACATTTTGAGAAAAACGTTAAGGTTTGTCGAAGGAATGTAATTCTTATTAAAAAAAAAAAAGCTTTCAGTGCTCTTGACAATTGATTTTTTTCTTAAGAATTAAGTGATAGCTAAATAGTTCTCTGAAAATATCGGAATCAGAATCTGAAGCTCTCTTGGGGATTGGGCATGATAGCCTTCTAATCAATGTGGTTCAGCTGCTTCTTATAATCAAATCAGTGTAACATGGTTATATACACCGTGATACGAACCTCTCAGAAATGGAGATAAAATATTCTTTTCTCCTGAGAGAGAAAAGTTATGTTTGTGTTTTTGCTTTGTTTTCTAACCTTACTCAGTCTACATAACACTTTCCATGTAAGCTAAGATTACACATTGACAGCTACTTTTCCATAGTATATTCTAGTTAAACAAACCACATCTTGACACAAAATTTCCTTTCAGCATTTTCCCTATAAATTTGGTGTAACTCCACTAAAATCAGATGTGAAATTCCAGTTTTGCTGAGATCAGATTCTGTTCACTGAGCACCCATATTAATTGGCGAAATTTTGCTTTGCCCCCTGTATCTAAAGGCTAAACTTGCTTTTGAACATTAAGAGTTGGCTCTTCAAGCAGGCTTACTGTTTCCTTAGCACCAACACATGCTAAACCACATATGATGCTACCACAGTGTCTGAGACTGCCCTGCAGTGTCACCTTGCCAGAGTTTTTGCCCACAGCTCCTGGTAGCTGCATGCTTCATACAGTCCACACTGCCTCCATAAGCTGGCAGGGCAGTAGGTTTCAGATCTAAAGATCCTTACAGAGTGGATCCTACTGGGGTCCTTCTTGGCTACCTCCTATGGGTCCTCTGAGAAGTATCCAGAGACTCAGAAAGCACAAGCTGAAAATCACCAGAGCTGAGCAACCCAACATACTAATCCACATCCTTGTCTTTTTAGATAGTTGTTCTTTGTACCAGTATTGGCAAAGGATTTCAGCGTGCTCCTTAGCTGACCCTGGGTATCAGGTAAAATGTGCAAATGAATGAAAACTATTTATGTTCTTTTCCATGTTATTTATTCACATTACTTTCCTGTCATGTTATTACATTAGCACATTAAGCCACCACTCAAATCAGACTGCACTGTGCTGAAGACAGGAACCTGTTTTTAATAACTAACTCCCTGGGTTGTGGCAAGTTGTACTGCAGCATTACACCATAGCACAGAGAAAGAGGAAAGGAAGGTCTGACAAATGTGTGTGGTTATATGATTTTACCAAACATTGTGGTCCAGCAGGCCCACCACTTATTAAAGAAGTTTCACAAACTCTTCTGCAAGTTTATGGCTCTGCTAGCTTTAGAGAGGTGTATGCATGGATTTTTGAAGGCTAGCTTGACCTGATATATACTTCTTTTACCTTTTGTTCATTAAATCAATAACTGTATTAGTGTTCCTTGCAAACTCTTGTGAGTTTTACTCTTCGTATTTCAATAACCTGACTGATAAACCATTTCCACAGTTTCTCTTTCCTGCATGGAGTTAGCATTCATTTCTGACTCCTGCCTAGACTGTGGAGATGAAAATCCCAAAATGTCAGGTGACATAGCTGCATGCCGAAGGAAAAGCTGGCATCAACTGACAACCTCTCACACTGAAAGGATAAAAAGTCATCATGGTGGAAATCACCCTGCATCCACAAGAAGATTAATCCAGCTAGATCAGTGAAGGTTATCGCCATGGAAGGTCATGGCCTGCCCCTTCCCAGCTGCCCAGCAGTAGCACCGACATCCTCCCACTTGGAAACACCAACTTCCTAGTCCAGAAAGTAAAGTTCCTAGAGGCGACTTTTCAGAGGAGATGGTGATCAAGAAAAGGACAAGTGATAGATATGGGTAATTGCTGCTCCATAAATCTAGATTATCACCACAACTTGTGCACAGATCTTCCATGTTGTGCTGGGCAATGTTTATAATTAAAAAATGCTACAATATTCTAAAGCACTGGGTAGAAACCCAGATTCCCTGTACTCCAGTGTGCTTTCAAAACTCCTTGGTATTTTGACTGTACCTTCCTGTTGTGACAATGATATCTTGTAAATCACAGAATCACAGAACATTTAGGTTGGAAAAGACCTCTGAGATCATCGAGTCCAATCTTTGACCAATCAGCACCTTGTAAACTAGATCATGGCACCAAGTGCCACATTCAGTCATTTCTTGAACATCTCCAGGGATGGTGACTCCACCTCCTACCTGGACAGCCCATTCCAATGACTGACCCCCCTTTCAGCAACAAGATTCCTCCTAATGTCCAGCCTGAACCTCCTCTGGCATAACTTGAGGCTATGTCCTCTTGTCCTGCCACTTGTTGCCTGGGAGAAAAAAACAATCCCTACCTGTCTACAACCTCCTTCCAAGTAGTTGTAAAGAGCAATAAGGTCCACCCTGAGCCTCCTTTTCTCCAGGCCAAACACCCCCAGCTCCCTCAGCCGCTCCTCATAACCCTTCACCAGCTCCATGGCCCTTCTCTGGACTTGCTGCAGCACCTCAGTGTCCTTCTTGTAGTGAGGGGCCTGAACTGAACACAGGATTTGAGGTGCGGCCTCACCAGCACCGAGTACAGGGGGACAATCACTGCCCTGGTCCTGCTGGCCACACTATTGCTGACACAGGCCAGGATGCCATTGGCCTTCTTGGCCACCTGGGCACAGCTGGCTCATGTTCAGCAGCTGTTCACCAGCCCCCCCAGGTCCCTTTCCATGGGGCAGCTTGCCAGCCACTCTTCCCCTGCCTGTAGCACTGCAGGGGGTTGTTGTGACCAAAGTGCTGATCCCAGCACTTGGCCTTGTTGAACCTCACACTACTGGTCTTGGCCCATGGAGATGGGACTTGCCAATAAAAAATTACAGTGCCTCTTGTGTTTCTAGTTTTCATTTCTGAACCAGGCTGGGAATCACATATTCCAAAGCACAGCTATACTGGAGATGTACTCAGATACTCACTGAAACACAGCACTTATGAGTTTTGTAGCTGGCACTGGCAAATACATCTGTCTCTGTATAAGAAATGTCTATTCCCTCAAAGATGTGTGGTGCCACTTAAATGTCCCAGCTGTGTAGGGGCCTTGGTGGGAGATCCAGCTGCTTCTATTGTGCTCCCTACTTTTCATGAATTTCAATCTATTGCATCAGTAAAGGCATTGGAGGAACAGAGAAGGTGGAAGACTGAGAAATAAGTCATGGGCTGTGCAAGACAGAGAAAGTGCTAGGATGACTTTGTTGAGTTACTGTGATGGCTTGTGGACAGGTAGTAAATATTGCTGCAATAACTCACAGATCTGTTCAAAAATTACATTTATTTTTTTATATTTGTGAAAGGTGGTATCCATCCAGCCCAGCATCCTGCCTTCTATAGCGAGCACGAATGGATGACCAGGGATAAACAAGACCAGAGCAAGCCTTCATAACACCTTCATGCTAGTATTCCTCAAGGCTCTGTCTCAGAAGGTGTCTGTGTTGAAATCCATCTGATCTGCTTCATCTGTAATATCATTTGAAAATCAAAAGATTCCACACATCTTCCAGCTGCTGCATGGTGAACCATGTCAGGTTTTTTTATTTCAATTTAGCTCTTACCAGTTTCATAGAGAACCTGTAGGTCTTGAATCAGAAGAGACAGGGAACAGCAGATTCCCAATTCACCCTTTCCATTCCATTCAAGATTTCACAGACCTTTATCATACCCCTTTTACAGCATCTCTCTTATAAGCTGGAGATGATCCATTCCACTCAATTGTAATGATAAATGCCACAGAAAGTCCCATTAATATATCAAATGTTTCCTCAGAGTAAGCTTCAAAACAATACGCAGAAAAGGAAAGCCTAAGGGTTCCTTTGAAATAGCTGAAGGAAAAGACTGAAGAATTGATCATTTCATAAACTTTATCCTTCCTGAATGAGGAACCAGACGAGTGGAAAAGGGGGCAGAGGAAACACTGTGATTGTGTAATGAAATACTACATCAGGATGCACCCACTCAATTAAAGTCTCCCCAAAACATGCTCAAAGTGTCCACCAGCAATCCATAGCCCACTTTGCAAGCTGGTCTGCCAGAGGCCCATGGCCTCTTTGCCACCTGGTTTCTCTTCTCCTAACAAAGCTATATTCAAATACTGCCTCTGTGGCTTTCAGATATTTTTGTGGGTTCTCCATCCACCTTCAAGACAACAATATTGACTGCAAGAAAGAGTGTTTTATGCTCGGTCTCTATTACACTCCACTGTTTAGTTACTTTCAGTGGTACAATGGAATTATCACTCCCAAAATCTCTCAAAACTGGGCCAAAGCTCTGAAGAAAGGAAAACCAGCACATTTGCTGATAGGGAAACCAGATAATGAAGAATGACTGCAATTTTTCTGTCATTCACAGGGTTCCCTCTTAAGACTGAGAAAAACTCTAGCCTGTTATCTCTGCCCACAGCATGGGAAGAGAAACAAATAAAAATGCTTGGTGACTAAATTGACAGAATTTAGTCACCAAGAAATAAAGGGAGAAAGAGGATTTGACAGGCATGAAAAGGAAAAAGAGGAAGAGCCTCTCTGTGATCAAGGGACTGGTAGAGATGCCTCTCTCTGGCCAAAAATATTGCAGAGTGGGTTTTTGAACCCAGGAGCTCACCCACAAGAACAACACTGGCTTCAAAGAGAGAAAAGGCATGAACCATGAGATGATGAAGCATCAACGGGTGAAAAACTGCTGGAAAAGACGGTTTATTAAAGTTGCCATCCAGCCTGTGTATTTGTCTTTCTCTCTGGTACTTTACACTACATGCGGGCCTGAAATTTCATAAGCCTCAGTCTCTCCCAAAATGGAGACTTCCTTCTTGAGAGTTTGCCACAAGAACTCTTTACCACTACTCCTTCCTTTGTAGTAAAGCAAAATCCTCAGAAGCAGTGTCATCCTGTAGTTGCTTAGATCCCACCATCCTGATGAAGTCCTTTGCCTGCCGTTGTGGTAGAAGAACATAGGAAGGGAAGAGAGAGCATTTTTAGAACTGAGAACTACAAACTCCATAAAGTTTGCAAGCAAATCTGTGATCCACGTCCACCACAAATGCTCTGTTAGCTGATCCATCAACATCAAAGTAGTTAACCCCTGATCAGTAGTTGTAAGAACAGCTTCAGCATGACAATGGCCACATGCTTTGAACCACAGAGATGTGCCTTACTGTCCCTTTGCTTCTGCTGCAGCTCTGGAGTGAAGCCTCAGGAGTAATGCAGCTGCTGCTGGTTAAGTCACAGGGTAGCATAACACATAAGCTAGTTCTCTGCCAGACAATGATTCTTTCTAGAGCTCAGAAAGTGCACCGTATGGGGAAAAGCTATTTCAAGTTCCTCCTTTAAGCAACTGTTCAGTTTTATTGGCCTTTCCCTGTGCCATAGCAGCAGCAGAGGGGGTGAAGAAAGCTGTAGCTGCCATTGCTTGAAAAATGAAGCAATAGTTGCCTGTTTTGCAAAAGTGACCGCATCAGTGGCAGTGGGTAAGGATGTCTGCATGGATGCCCGAGTGTGTGCTACCACAAATGTGTGGATATGGAGGGAAGGGAGAGTGGAGAGATGGGCTGGTGGTACTGGTCATCATGAAGTGGCTGCATCGAGACTGCCCATGTGTTTATAAGAGTCCCCACGCACTGGGCATTCTGCCCTGTGACTCCCAGGTCTCAGCAGTAGTGTGACATGGAAGACATGGCCATGGTGCCAAAATAAGTTGGAGGAAATCCCTCAAGTGAAAACAAAGACTGTGTAAGTCATTTCCTCTGAGCTGAACAGAAAGACATCTGTGTTGATACAGCTATTACACACTAATCACAACAGAACAATTCTCTTGCAAACAGCATAGACCCTGCTTGCTTTCCTCTAGACTGACTGAAATGTGAGAGATGTATTTCCACTGAACTTTACAAGATCTTTTTCTTTCAATGTGGTTTTGCAGTGGCAGTTTCTGTAGGTCAGACTGGGCTAAGAGAAGGAAAGAAGGTAAAGAAGAGAGCCTGCGCGCCATCTCAGTACAGACCCTGAACTCTGAAGTTCAACGCAGGCACCTGAGGGGCGCAAAAAGCCACCAGTTATTCTGGCTGTAGGTTTGGGGTGGCTGGATGTGACTATTATGCACGGTTAATTATGAAGGAAGGCACTGTAACTCCGGGAGTCACTGGGACATGAGCAGATCCGCGATGGACATTAAAGAGGAGCAGCCTCGGAGTGCACAGCCCATTCGGGATGGAGGAATGCTGTGCCCAACGCCATCCCACGGCCCAGCCCGGAGCCCTGCGAGTATTCGCTCTCACCATGGTTTGGTACGAGAAATGTTGTACCCAAAGCACAGCTTTCACACAATTAAAAGCTAGCTGGGACAAAGAACCTGGATTTTGGGGGAGAGTTTGCAACCTGCTCCGAAGTTATGTAATTTGCCTTTTTCTTGTACTTCACGGACAGGATTCCAGGCAGCTCCCGACGGGTCTGGTGGGTGTGGGACACCTCAGTTCAGCTTCTCGCCGCGCCGCACCCGCCCCAAGCACGGAGGGCGCCTGGACAGCGCGTNTCGCGGGCCGGAGCGAGGCAGTGCGGTGCCTCTCTCCCTCCCTCCGTCCTTCCGCCTCCCTCCACGCCGCCGGCGCCAGGGCTCCTTCCGCGACGGCGGCCGGGACACGCAGGTAAGGCAGAGCCGGGGCTGCCGAGCAGCGGGGCCGTTCCCTGCAGCCGCCGCCGGCCGGGGCTGCCCCAGCGCAGGCAGCCGGACCCGCGCCCCGCCGCGGGCACTGTCCGGGGCTGCCGGGGCACGGGGCCCCCCTGCAGTTTGCGAGTCCGAAGGTGCGCGGCGCCGCCGGAGCCGAGGGGCTGCTGCCTCGGCGGACAGGTGTCACAGCAGCTGGAAGCGGGAGCAGTGACAAAAGCTGGCTTTTAAACCTTAGCTTAAAATCGCTCTCATCTGTGTAGTATAAGGGGTTGTGGCCCAGGCTGCCAAATCCGTTTGAAAGCCGACATTGGTGAGTATTTTCTTGTTTATGTGACTTTCTTCTCTGAGTCTTACATCCGTGTAACCACTGTGCTTTGCTAAGACTGTTTCACCTTGTCTCAAGGCAAAACTTGTCTTCTGTGTGAGTTCAGTCATCCTGATAACTCCTCCTGCTTTCTGTCCCACATCGGGTTACCCTTTCTTGGCAGTGAATGCTCCTATATAGCCTCGTGTAGGGCTACAGCACACCTGCTGTTTGGGCAGTAGGTGACGAGACTTGCATGGTGCTTTTCCACAGGCTTCCTTTCTGCACCCCTGTAAGTTGGAACGGGTAAGTGTTTCAGCTGTAAACGGAGCTTTTAGTACAGGCATGGCCATGAGCTCCCTGCTTGAAATGACAGATGCTAATCTGAAATACTTAGGGTTGTTTTATGAGTCAAATACTTGAGACTTCTATAGATGGAAAAACTGACTGTAGTAGAAATGCAAGGAAAAAGTGTCTTGCGAGTACTTGCTTCTGGAGCATTTGTTTTAAGAGTACGTGTTTCTGATGTGTTATCTGACTGTCTCACCTTTGATGGAAGGTGAAGTTTTCTTCAATTTCTCAAAACTCTTCAGAGACTGGAAGATGGGTTATTACTTACTGCTGTTATATAAATGTGTAGAGGATTTTGGGCCATCAGAAAGCACATGCTTTTCTTTCTTTCTGACACACCAGCTGTGCTGCTCAGATTATGTCACCTGTGCAGAGGAGGCACTCTAGGTGTCCTGGTCTTGTTTGCTGGGTACTGCTCTTGTGGGTGGGGAGGTAGCTCCCAGACAGGGAGTTACTCAAAGCTGTTTGATGGTTTGTAAGGGGACTGCAGCAGGAAAGGGCCCATTTACTATCAGACTCTCCTCTGATATTCTTTATGTTTGTCTGGGGTTTATTTTATGTTTTATTTATTGTGAAATACATTTTATCATGGAATGATCACATTTATCTCTGCATTTAGTTCGTAATGAAAGGGTGCCTTATAAGATCCTCTAAATTTCTAAATGAATATTACGATTGTTTTGAACCAAATTGTTGATTTCTATGTGAGTTTGTCTGCTGAAACCACTGAAAGCAGAGCAGTGTGATTGTGTTTGGCACCTTTTTTGTTTCGATAAGGTAATCTCATAGGTGCGCAAATCAAAAACAGTTGCACCTCTGTCTTGAAGGAACTCTAGTTATCAACTGCTGGACCTACTTTTATTAGCCATTCAAAATTTATAGGGGTACCACCTTTTTCTAAAATGTTAATACAGAATTTTTTAAGTCTTTGAAATCTTCTAAAGCCATTGACTCTGAGGCAGCTTGAACTATGTCCTAAGTTAAATCACATTTTAATGTTTAGTTGTAGGCATTGTGGATTTGGCATTGTAGTGTATCCACTAGGCTGACTGCCTACAATGGATAAAAAGAGAGAAAAATAATAGAGCTGATAAAACAATATTAGCTCCATATTTTTTCATCTTGCCCTGAAACAACATCGTATTCAGAAATGCCATGATATGTGCTATCCTGTAATAAGGTTAAAATAAGTGGGAAGTGGTTAATTTCATAAAATTACTTGGAAGCATCAAGAAAAGTCTTCCCCTCCACCAAATATAGGTGCAACCTGTTGTAGATTTAATTCCCTCTGTGTTAACTTATAAACTGGATACACAAGGTAAGGTGCAGGATAGTGTAAGTTTCATACAAATATTTATACCTCAAATATGCAAAACATTTTCTGTTTCTTAGACAATAGAACTCTGTGCTGCCTGCTGTCAATGCAAAGGTCGTGGAAAATAGGCTTTAGCATTTGTCTAAAGGCACTGATGTCTAAGATGTTTTTCTACTTTTGCTTGGTTTGACTTTTTTTCAGTAACCCATTACCTTTTCACTGCTGAACTTGGAACCGTTCTTTGGAAAAGGCGGGTTTGTGCATGCCAAAGAATCAGTTGTAGCAGTATACAATGACTCTCCTGCAGAAATAGTATAAGGAAATACCATTATAAAAACTGAAGAATATGGAAAACAGTACTCAAACAGAGTGGAGTACAGGTTGGCATGGTGAAGAAAGCCTGAGGTGGTGGACCTTTATTATATTTCTGATTATATATGTGTTCCTGAAGGACAGCTATCATGTATTTTTGTATTTGTGCTACATATATTTTTATTATTATATAGATGCGTCTATTTACACAGAATTACCAATGCCTTGTCTAGAAAGTGTCAGCAATGGTCAGTCAGTTGTTGCACTATGGAAATTAGAGTGATGAAGTTCATTAAATGATCTGCTGATACCCACAGCTTTCTGCATTATGCAGAATGCAAGGGAGAGACTCTCACTACACTGACTGCATCCTGCTCCTTGCTGCAGAGGGATCACCCCAATTTACCCTAATTCTCCTGGCCAGGGCCTCATGCTAGCACTAGGCATTGGAGGTGTTACTGATACAATGGGACACAACTCTCCAGAAACCCGTGAAATTGCACTCGTGTTTTAACAAATGGTCAATCAGGTCTCAAAAAATGTATTTTTGTTGATGGAGGGGTTCACTTCTAGCAGCAAATCACCAGTTTGCTCTGCTAGCCCTCAGGCAGAGGAGCATTCTGCTCTCCTGTTTCTGGTCTGTTTTTCTAAAGGAAAAGGCATTAGGAAAGAAGGTGGTGTGCAAGTGAGGGACACTAGTGTTTGGGTGGACACGTATGCTCCTTGTCTGGTGTAGCAGAAGAGGAACTGGGGAACAGAGGCTTGTGATTGAGCACTGCCCCGTGGCCATTACAGCACTGGCAGTTCTCAGTCATCCCCTGCCCTGGCTCAGCTGCACCGGCTGTGATTCAGAGTCAGGGAAAACACCATGTGAGATAAAACCTTGAAAAATAGATAGGCAACTACTTACCCGTGTGAAGATGAGTCTCATTGTAGAAGGTGTTTTGTGGGGAGGGGAGCAGGTTTTTGCATTTCCTAGCCATGGAGGTGGGATGGAGAGAGAGCCATGTATTTTTGCAAGTACTGTGAAGTGGCCACTGTGTTCAGATGGGGTCATGAAATCTTGGGAAGAATTACGGATGTCTCCTGAGAGTAGGTCTGTCCATCATGGGCAGGGTTTGCCTTTCTTAGGAAGAATGATATCACCTAGAAGTTGTCTTTGGTTTTGACAATACCCAAACATTTAGGAGGAAAATGACATTGCTGAAAAGACACCTCTTGGTTGCATGACTGTCCTGCATTCTGGGCAGTTCAGTAAAGCTCACGCTTAGCGTGGTGTGGTCCTGCCTTTGTACGGCGGGCAGGAGATGCAGTTTTCAGGAGCCTGCTGCAGAGAGGGGAGTTGCTCTGGGAGAGTCTGAGCCTGGCCAAGAGCTGTTCCCCATCTGCTGAGGCCAGCTGTGGGACTCAGCTTTTGGTGACGGGAAGGAGAAGTGTTTGGCCATGTTTGCAGTCACAGCTCCTCTTCTGAGGCAAAGCGCCAGGCTGCCAACTGGGCTACTCTGTTTTGGTTGTTAAGGTAAGAATCCTATGCAACATTAAACAAATGCAGGAAAAAGGGAAAAAAAAATATAGTGTGCTGAGGTATGTGGGACCTAAGCAAAGGCTTCCTTGGCACTCCTGCTTTTCCTCATTTCCATTTCTCTTCTCAGCAGATACGTGAATGGGTGCCACTTTGCCACACAGAGGGTATCTTCATGTAGGCTCAAGCAGGTCACAGCTGAGTTTCCTCTGAGGAGGCGTTTTGTTCAGCCTTGTGCCTATTACAAGCTGTGATTTGATTAACTTGTAAGATCTAGGCCTTATTTTCACTTGAATGTGTGGCAGAAAAACATGGCTTTGGAAGGAGGATAGGAAAGGAAGCAGGATACTTTCCCTTGAAAGAAGGTCTGGGCAGGACACTGGGACCCTGCCCTTCCAGTGAGTGTGCACTGTCCGCTAGACTGGGACAAACTCCTGAGCATTTATGTTTATGAAACAAAAAAAGGCTCTCTTGGTTGTTTTGGTTTTTTTTTTTCCCTCCACAGGATAGCCATGTAACTCACCATCAGACCCAGGTGATATCTACCCTTTCATTTTAGCTGAACATTGTAAATCTGTCCCAGGCAGCCCCGTGCACAAATCTTGTCAGATTTGCTGTGCTAGCTTACAGGGTAGGTGAGATAATTATAATACATACATTAATATATTCAAGGTTGCTACTTGTCCTGTGAATTACAGGATGTCCTATATCACAGGGCAAGCTCTATATCCTGGCAGAAAGAATAACTGTGTGTGTTTTCCCTGCCTCCCTTCCCCTATTATGAGCATCTCTTCCCAGCTGAAGTTGCAAACCACATCAATTCCCAGTGCCATGGGGGGAGGAGGAAAAGAGTGGGGACTCTCCCACCTTGGATTGTGTGACCCAGTTCAAGGGATGTGGTCTTAACATGCAGCAAGTTGAGCTGAATGGGTCTTTTTCTGTCCCATGGGAGATCCTCTAAACTGGTAATCTTAAGTATACTTTGGGATCTTTTGAAATTAAAATTTCTACCTAATCTGTATCCAGAAAAGATGCTTAAAATAATGTTTTTTAACATGAAGAGATCTAACACCCCAGTATTAAGAGTGGCTGGTTCAAAACTGCCAGGGCAACTTGAGTTCATCTTGCTTACAAATGATCTGTTATATGTTTAGTTATGCAGCCACATGTGGTTTTGCTTTCCCTTTTGGCAACTATTTCTTTCAGACCGTGGCTGGCTGGACTCTTTCAGTTTGGTGTGTCGTGGTCAGCCATGAGGACCATCTCCTCCTCAAAGCTGCAGGCTGGCATCGGTCATCCTCAGTGGTCCTTGAACATAGCAGGTTTGGCTGTTGGAAGGAGATGTATTTACAGCTCCAGTGTGTCAGATGAGCTGTGAGGGCCTGTTTGATCAGCAGGGTGTTCAGGAGAATGAAAGGCTGTGGAGTGTGAGAGCAGTGAGAGGAGGGCCATCGTTCTGTGTCAGGGGCTGCAGACAGCCTCTTTGCCACCACAACAGCTTTCTCTTCCCACCAAGGAACTCTCTCCAACCATGAAGGGGATTACAGCTTTCTGATGAAAAAAATAAAAGTCATGGGCAAGCAGCAAAATCCCCTGTATTTGGTTTAGTTATTTTTCTGGATCTCTTAGACTGAAAGTAACTCTGAAAGTCAGTGTGATGCAGGCACTCCCCATGAAAACCTGAGACCTACCCATAAAGAACCGTCTTATCTTACCTTTGCAGTGCCTTAACTTCCTGTAATTTTGACCTCAGTGGGACTGGATCATGGCAGCCCAAGTTCTGATGATGTTTGATTGATTCTCTGGTATCCTTGTGTCTCACCATAGATGAGCAGAGTGGAGTAGGATACCATCAAGCATTAATGGCTGCATTGCATGATGTCTCAAAGAGTTTAAGCTGAATGCTCTTCCTTAAGACCATAAATGTCTTGTGACACCTGACAAGTGCTCTCATTCCCTGTTTTAGCTCACAGCAGTTGAAACACCTCAGCATCTGAGATCTGACATCAAGGAGAGTAGAGATAACAAGCTGCTTTGCTAGAGATGCTGGCTACCTTGCATTAGCCGGAGGAAAGGGAAAACATGAGACCACAGTACTGCCTCAGTTGTGTTTATTTTCAGATTCAGTGAGAAACTTTTCCCCTGAATTAATATGTATATATTGACATGAGTGAAGCTGAAGTCCTTTGGTATTCTTCGTTGCTTAGGATGCACTGCATGTGAAGAAGAAATTCTTCAAGGTCACATCCTGGCTTTTCAGTCCTGTATGTGGAAACTCTATTAGTAAGTGGCTGAAATGCAAGTAAAAGCAAGGTTTTCTTTCACTACTTCCTGTGGGTGGACAGGTGTTCAGCCATCCCCAGGAAAGCAGGTTTACATCATGCAAAACAGTTTCTTGGGAAGACAAACACCATAACTCCAAACGTCTCCCCTTCCTCCTTCTTCCCTTCACTTTATATACTGAGATGATGTCATATGGTCTGGAACATCCCTTTGGCCAGTTTGGGTCACCTGTCCTGGCTCTGTCTCCTCCTAATTTCCTGTGCATCCCCAGTCTCCTTGCCAGCATGGCAGTACAAAAAGCAGGAAAGGCCTTGGCTCTGTGCAAACACTGGTCAGCAATAACAAAACCATCTCTATACTATCAACACTGTGATCAGCACGGTTTCAAAATACAGCGCCATCTTAGCCACTGTGAAGAAAGTTAACTCTACCCCAGCCAAAATAAGCACACCTATCCAACGTAACAGGGTAAGAGAGTCTGGAATCACAAGATAAGAACACTGACCTTGCCAACACTGGTGCTTTGCCATGCATGGGAACGGTAGTACAACATCTCAGCTGAAATGTAAATGGTTGCTCATTTTGTGTTCAATCTCTTGCGCTTGTTTTGTAGCGGAGGGGATGTGTCCTGGTGGAAACAACACGGGAAAACTTGACAAATGGGAACTTGGATATTTCCTGTTCCCCACTCACTGCCTTGGGTTTTTCCTCATACACAGAAGGCAGTTCTGACCTGTAACTTTAGATATATTATTTAGGTATAGATAAATGTTGCTTTTTCATACCTACTGAGCGCTGCCTGTTGGGACTGGTCAGTTGCTCAGTAGGTGTGAAAAAGCAACATTTATCAAGTGACCTTATAATACTACCTCAAAATAAAGACTTTGAGGGTAAATACATCCATTAGTCAACATGTGAGATGGGGCCAGTAGTTCATCATCTGAGTCAATTTCACAGCTTTGTCTTTGGCAGAAGTTCTTATGTTTATTGAAGTATTCCTTACTGTGTTGCTTCCACACAGTCTAGCAGGTGGAGAACAAGTAGTTCTTTAGTAGGTAGAGAACAAGCAGTTGTTTAGGGAAAAAAGGTCTTGGAGTGTTTGGAAAGAGAAATAGCTGAAGTAGTATTAGTCATCCCCTGTGCATAAAGACAGTCATAATTCATATGTATTTCAGTATTTTAGTTAGACCATGTCAAAAGAATGTCTTGAATACTGAAATAAATTGAGCTTATTTTTGGTATAATATTTCACATGCTTACCTGAGATTTTATAACATTTGAGGAAACAAGTTCAAATTGTGAATTAAGTGAAGTAAGTTGACCCCTTTACGGTAGTTAAAAAGAAGTACCCTCAGGCACTGTTGACCTCTTTTCTTTTTATGTTTTTCTTTCCCATGGATTTCATTTGTTTTTCTCAGATTTGCAGTTTTGTGTACAATAGCAATTGTCCTCATACTTGATAGCGAGCTGTAGGATTCCTTAACAGAGTTAGGTTCAACCTCTGATTCAATAGAGCTTTTATTTTTCCAGCCCTCTAAATCTTCAGCTGCCTGGAGAAGAAAATCTTTTGCACAAGCATCACTCATTTCCTTTGCCAATCTCATCTTTGCCTGTTTCTTTAGTCAGTGGGTGTTACTGTTTCTCTTCCCTTCTTATCGGCCAGGGATTTTTGGAAAAAATGTCCACCCAGTGCCACAGCCAGTGGGGTGCTGGTGGAGTAGCCTTGGTCTATGTAGAAGTGAAGCGTATAGACTCTGCTCTGCCAGCTACAAACCCCTCACAGCATCCTGAAGTCCTGATGATGGCACCATAGAGGGCAAAAACTGCTGGATGTCACCAGAAAATTGTTTGCCATTTTCACTCTGCTTTATACGTTTAGAATAAAAATAAACCTGAGCTATGAAATCTGGACCTGGGAAAGTCTGCTGGCTCCTTTTATAGGGTTAATATAAAGTACTGATGTTTCAGGGGTTTTTTGTGCCCTGCTTTCCCGTGTCCCAAACTAATTTTCAGCTTTATTGTCTTGCAGCAAAGAGCATTACAAATGATAGAGGTTTTTGATCTGAATAAACTGAAGGCAAAACAGTCAGTGCAAGTTTATAAATATTGCAAAGTTTTTGTGTGGGAGAAATAAGAAATGCTACAAGTACTCACCTCTGGAGGAATGAATGAAAATACAAGAAGTTGTTGAGGATAGTGAAAATTGATCAGTCCATCCTTTGTATGGTATCCCATAGCATTGCTAACTCAAACTTAGTAGAAATAATTTCAAGGAAGAAATGCCCATGTCAACATATTTTCTACATCACGGATGGTAATAATGTAATTTTTGTTTCATAAAGCAGAAGTTTCTTTCCTAAATAATTTAGTTGTGAAGAAGGTGTCCTATAAAGCTGTGAAAGGATAACTTAGTAATAGGAGTGTACTGCTTGCAGGAAATCCCAATAAGGAGCAATAGCTGAATTTATAAATGTTTTGAAGATGTGTGCATGCCATTCTGCTAAATCATCGTTGTAAGGGGAAAAGAAACTCTTCTGGTGCTCTTACCATTTTTCCTGAGCTGTTCTATGCACTTGGGCTCCACTTCTCTTTTGCAAGGGTTGATGAGCTGATGCTCCAGTTTGGTGTGATGAACCACCTCGATGCCAACTTGACCCTGTTGAGGAACCATCGCTTTTCATCACTGTTTTCTTTGCTTACCCCAACTACCTAATTTAGAATGCTAAAAGGAAACAAATTCTGTATTTTGTAAAATGTAGTGAGCCTGTTTCCAAGAAATTTTGAAAAACTGATTGACTGTGATAAAATGCTCCTTCTGTGTGTGCACATGGGTACCTTTCAGCTGCATAGAGGATATTTTGCAACATCTCATGGTCTCAGAATCTCCAGTCAGAGTTGTCACAGAGTTACTCCTTAGCCTGTTTACTTTTAACCCTAAATTTCATACAGGCAAAGATGATATTTATTTTCTCAGGATTTGATTATATATAAAATTAGCCAGTTATTATTTGGCTGATTTTCAAAGAGAAACTAAGGTTTTGCAAACCTTTGGCTATAATTTTGAAATCTATTAGAAAGTAGTCCCCCCAAATTACATTTCTCACAGTTAAAAAAATCCAAACTTGCATATGATAGAAGTGGTTTCTGAAAGTCTGCTGTTACAAAAAAAAAAAAAGAAAGGAGGAAAAATGTAAATCTAAATATTTCTAAATATTTTTTACTTCTTCTTTTTCTGGATATGATACATTTTGTATATCATTACAGTATTTTTTCCCGAATTTGAATTTTAAAATTATGACAGATTTTTGCTAAAGTACATTACTTTTTTATTTGCATTTCTGTGAAATTTACCTTTTGAACAGGGATTAAAAGCAGTTGTATTTTATTTTTTGGAGTTTGAATTTGCAACCTTAGATGCGGGGCAAAAAGGCAAGAGTATATTTTGCAACCCTTGCTTACACCGAGTAGTAATTATTCAAATAAGCCTGGGCTGGATACTTATGTAAATAACTGTTCACATGTAACTCGGGTCGTAGTTTCATGATAAAGCAACAGAAGCTCCAGCAGAAAAAAACGGGGTAAGGAACTCTCCCTTTCTTGTTCCTTCTGCACTGTTTCTGCTCTCTACCCAGAGGAGCACTGTGCTGCCTGTTCACTTACCCCCCTGCAGACATTTGCAGGGACACAGTATGAGATTGATCAGCAAACTGATCTGAATTAATTAAAATGAAGGAGGAAAAATATTCTGAAACTTACGGATTTGAGGAAGGATTACGAGGTACCACTTGGGTTTTTAAAATTGACATTTTGATCGATACTTTCAGAAATTGAAGTAGTGAATATTCTATAATTTTTTTTTTAATCTACTGCCCTAGGAGGTACAATTTCAGTGTTAAATATCCCGATCTGGAGTTGACATGGATTTGGATTGATGTGTCCCAAATCTGAAAAAGAGCAGTTGTGCATGATTCATGCAATCCAAGTCAGAAAGCTGAGGATGCTGATTTGTTAGAGGGATTGTCTGTCTTGAATACCCATCAGCTTAGCATTAAGACTTTGCACTGAAGGACACAAATTCCTGGGGAGATGTTACCATCGTTAAGGAGGTGTTGAAACTCGGAAAACAGTTCCACCTCGATTTTATTTTTATTTGCAGCCACAAATATTTCCTCCTAGTGTTCCTTTTGTATCATTGTGGTAAGTGTGTTTTTCCGAATGTGTTTTTTTCTTGTAAGCCCTTTCATGGCTATGTGTGATACAAAGATTTGTGCCTTAAAAAGTGGCAATTGCTTGTTACATTTGGGTCAGAGAAGCCCTGATTAGACTGGATGCACTTTCTCTTTTCTACTCACTTGAACTTGCACTGGGAGTTTCATGCCTTTATTCAACTTTCTGAATGTTAGAGGTGCTTACAGTCCAGCCACCTTATGGTGACTAATTGTTTCAATACACAAACACAATCCGGGAGCTGGGAGTGGGAACCAGAAGATACGTGGGTAGTGTTGCAACACCTGAGCTTACCACATCACTTAGTGGCTCAGTTTTCCCCAGTGAAAACTGGGAAAGGTGGCATGTGTAAGAAGCTCTAAGTGAAAACATACTTCGTGCATGTGGACCAAGGTTGACTTAGAACGCTTATCTGAACAGTTGTTTTCATTTGTTTTGAGGAAGGTGTATGGTGACTTCATGGCTATACAGGTTAATACTTGTATAATGTGAAGAAGGGAAACACAAGCTGATGCAGATGTTTTGATGCTTGAAGTTGAGAATGTATTCCTGCCCTGAGAAAAGCTGAGAATCTTTAGCTCTTTCTGATTTCTGCCACAATTCTGAGTCTTCAGCATCTCTGCAAATTAGATCTTACTTGTTGTCGTGTAACTAAGGTTGGCAGGGAACAGAGCAATTCCTTGGCACGGGTCTTATTGTGAACAGTTTATATTGGGTGTCCGCCCGAAACTCCCACAGCTGTTTATAACAAGATAACAATGTGTCATGCAAACAGCTTCATGTTCTGAGGGATGGTCTGGGAACAATGGAGTATTTGGGGGGAAGTGGGCGAGGGCAAAATGTGCAGAAAATGTCTAAAACTGTACTGGAGAGAAGTAGTGACATATGGGTTTGATAAGAGATAAGCATGGCTGTTACAGGGGCTTCTTAATGGAGTATTGCAATTTTGAAAAAGAACTTTCGGAATAATAGGCGAGTTCAGTTATCCTGGGCCTTATTTATCAAAACAGAAATGTGTCTGGAGCCACTGACTTGGAAATAACCCCAAATAAAACAGGTTTCTGTGACCAAATGGAGATTCAAAGACTCATCTTGTGACCTGGGAAACTGGTTCTAATCTGCTGAAATCGTCATAGCAGAGATAATTCAGTGTAACAGCCAGGTGCAGACATTGACCAGTTACATTACTGATGTTTTTATTTTTTAACCCCGATTTTATCAAAAGGATATTTTTGGTTCTTGTGTCATGTTAATGTAACCTGGTAGACAAATGAAATATATTGGCATTATCAGTATTGAGATTTGAAAAAGTAGTTAACTTTGAATCCTTCTTGCCCTCTCTAATGCAGCACTGTAGGGTCTCTGAGTTCACAGTCTATAAGATATCAGTTATGTTTTTCTTAAGTACAAGCAGAGAATTTTTAGTATTGAGAACAGTAGAATTGCTCTGAGTGGGAGAGCCTGTGATGGGAGCCCTTAAAGTTTTGTGTGCATTAAGCTGGTCTGAAAGTTAATACTGGCGTTTAGTTTTTTGAATAATGTTTGTATATTCAGTTTATAGTAGTATTCTTCCTTCTGCAATTACCTTTAAGATTGCCAATTTATTTTTAGAAGGGCAATAAATCAGAATTGGGCAGCTTTAGTAGTTAAATAACATATCCAAGACAATTACTGATTAAAAAAGATCTGCCTTCTTCCCAGAATGCAATGTGACAGACGACCAATAAAAGGTATGCGTGTATGCATATCAGAAGAAGAGAAACAACAAAAAGAGATTATTCATAATAATCACCATTTGCAGTCCAATTATCATCTTTTACTTATGCATCCTGGCCTGGTCTTATTTTGTAGTTCCATGTAAACCACCGAATATTTTTTTTAACATACGAGGAGGGTATTCCTAGGAAAGAAAAGGATATTTTAAAGCAATTAACAACTACTTTCAGCTGCTGAGATAGCAGCAGTGTGGGATATGAGAGCTCAGCTAGTCAAACCAAGGAGTGAAAAGTAGTATCAAGACTAGACTGGAAGGCAAAGGGTGTCATTTCATGTATTGTGACAGCAATTAATTACTCACAAAATGAGACACACTAAAGTGAGTTTATTTACATTTGATTTTATTAAAAATTAAATAGTCTAAGGCAATGTTGTGAGGAGATTTTTCAAGATTCTCTGCACGATTCTGTGAAAGGTACTGTTTCGTCCATGCTGAAGTTATGTTGCCTGCAGAGAAAAATATGCATGCCATTTCCCCAGTGAATTCTGAAGTACTCTAAGTAGTAAATAGGTGCACAAAGTAAGCCCTGTGAAAAATGAATTATTTTTTTGTTTTACTCTAGGGCTTTGGGTTATCCCCTGCCCCCTCCACACAGTTGAGAGATTGTTCACGGTCACTGGTGCTTCAGCAGATGCTGCTGTTCCTTCATCAAGCCATGGCTTCAGCTTCCAGCTGTGCTGCTCTAGCCTGAGTTGCTCTCCAGGTCTGTGCCTGCGACTTCCCCTGGATTTGAGCACAGCTTCAGGCAGGGCCCAGGTGGTGCCATGGGCAGGGCTGGCAGAAAGTGAGCAAAGGGGAAGGGAGTGGGGAAAAAGATTTCTGGAACAGCTTCTCCACAGCCTCTCCCACACCTTTCATTCCTGCCTCCGTGCCACTTCATTTAATGAGTCTGTGCAGGCAGCTGCCTGTGCTGCATGATGAAATGTCTGGTTGGATCCCTTCCCTAACCTGCTTCCCAGCCCGGCAGGAGGAACACCTGCACAAGGCAGGGTGGCATGACAGGACAGGGGTGAGTTGATGAGGGAGGAGGTCAGCTGTGTTTAAGCTGGAATCATTGCAAAGAACAGAGAGATTGCCTGACTGTGTCTCTGGCAGGACCCTGGAGCCAGATTTGCAAACAAAGTAGCTGTGGGTGCATTGGTTTTTATGTACTCCTAAATCTGTTCTGCAGGTATCAGTCATGGTGTAGAACTTAAAGCAGCTTGACATTACTGAGTGACCAAAACCATCTGAATTAAATTGCTTGATTTTGATGGTCAGCATGAAGTCTTTCTAAGCAGAAGTTGGAAGGCATATACTTGGCAGTTTCTGAAAAATAAGCTTGAGTTCTTTGTTCTCAAACTGACTTCTTCTAAACAATCATTTGTGTATGAAAATTTTCATTAATAAAATTGAGGTAAATTTGCAAAATTACTGATCCATCTTGTATAAAGGGTTGTAGTAAATGGGGTTACATCAGGCTGATGACTGGTCACTAGTGGAGTTCTCCAGGGCTTCATTTTAGGCCCAGTGCTCTTCAACATCCTCATAAACAACTTGGATGCAGGATTGGAAGAATACTAAATGAGTTTGCCGACAATACTAAATTGGGAGGAGCTGTTGACTTCCTCAAGGGCAGAGAGAGGCCCTGTAGAGAGACCTTGACAAATTAGGGAGATGGGCAATCACCAACCTTGTGGAGATTAACAAGGGCAAGTGCTGGATTCTGCACCTGGCATGGGACAACTCTGGTTGTGTGTGTAGACCAGGGAATGTGAAGCTAGAAAGCAGCACTGTGGAAAGAGACCTGGGGGTCCTGGTTGATGCCAAGTTGAACATGAGTCAGCAGTGCCCTGGCAGCCAGGAGGGCCAACCATGTCCTGGGGGCATCAGGCACAGCATCGCCAGCCGGGCAAGGGAGGGGATTGTCCTGCTCTGGTCTGCACTGGGGCAGCCTCACCTTGAATATTGTGTGCAGTTTTGGGTGCCACAATGTAAGAAAGACATTAAGCTGTTGGGGAGCATCCAAAGGAGGGCAGCAAGGATGGTGGAGGGTCTAGAGGGAAATCCATATGAAGAATGCCTGAGGTTACTTGTTCTGTTCAGCCTGGAGGAGACTGAGGAGAGACCTCATTGCAGTTACGACTTCCTTATGAGGGGAAGAGAAGGGGCAGACACTGATCTCTTCTCTGTGGTGAGCAGTGACAGGACTGGCCTGAAGTTGTGTCAGGAGAGGTTTAGGTTGGATATTAGGAAAAGGTTCTTCACTTAGAGGATGATTGGGCACTGGAACAGGTTCCCCAGGGAAGTGGTCACAGCACCAAGCCTGACAGTTCAAGGAGCATTTGGACAATGCTCTCAGACAAATGGTGTGATGCTTGAGGCTGTCCTGTTCTGGGCCAGGAGCTTGACTTCAATGATCCTTGTAGGTCTCTTCCATGCAGGATATTCTATGATTCTATGATCTTCAATTTTGTATATAGAACTCTTTTGCAAATTACATTTAAACATGTACAGACTTTAGCAATTAGAAGTTCTACACAGGTTAGAAACTTCTATACAGGTTTGTGGTGAAGAGCAGTTGTGCACTGCTGTTTGCCTGGAGCACATTTCAGACTTCTCACCCATATTTTCCGTGACATAGGCTGCAGTGTACCTTATTTCATCCCAGTCACGTACAGCTTTTAGCTTCCTGGGAATGTGCCAGTGCAGCCCTCAGCTGAGCAAAGCCTGAACTTTTTAGTCTAATAATTAACTTCTGTAAACTTCCAGATGCTTAGAGTGAGCTCCAGCTTTCTGTATATTCAGGCAGTTTCATTTATAAGTAGAAGCTCTTTTTGTTACAGAAATCTCCAATTCTGTGATCCTTCAAAGATCTGATAATGTTTTATTCCTCATCCTCACAGGAACTGATGTTCAATGGCTAGAAGAGAGCTGACAAGTGGCTGAAATGAATACGACTACTATCCTACAAGAGATTTTGATTAAAAGATCACAGCAGAAGAAGAGGACTTCTCCCTTAAACTACAAAGAGAGACTTTTTGTACTTACAAAGTCTATGCTAACATACTACGAAGGTCGAGCGGAGGTAGGAGACACAGAGTTATGCTACAGATTGCCTTTGTTCCTTTTTGCTTTTGTACGATACTGGCTTTTTTTCCTACTGTATATCATACTATCAAGAGCTGATCAGGGAAATGGTCATTAGTGGCAATGAACGTGAGCTGGCATTTCTCTTATTTATAGTGCAGGTTGACAGAGGTGTAGATAACTTACCTGGTAGTCAGTGTGAATGGGTTCTCAGTCAGAGCAGTAGTGCGTAGCCATGATGGCAGATATGACCTAAAACAGTGTTCAGTGGTGGTCATCAAAGCTGATGTCTTTCTTTCTCCAGAGAGATGAAAGATCACTGCTATCATGAAGTGGGGAAAAGGTGGAAAAAGTTCCAATTGCAGTTTCTTGTGACTGTGTATACTGTGAAGGCGGTTACATTTGCACCTGGCAATTAACTGGATTTGAACAAGAGAAAGAACATGTGCTAGGAGCAGTGCATTGCAGACCAAGTTCAGCAGAGATGACATCCGTTAGAGTGGATCATACAACCTGGTGATTGAAATGAAGCTGGAAGCAGTTTATCTTTGGCCATACAAGCAGCTCATCCCAGTTACCACTTTCTGTGTAAATTCAGTTCCTCAAGAAGTCATTAGTGTAAACTATGCAAATCCTCAGACCAACATTTTTTCAAATAAGCTCCAGACTCAGTCACCTGCCCCCAGAGCGCCCTGACATATCCTCAGTGCTGGGGGTGAGATTTTCCACTTAAGTGAGGCTACTTTCCATATCTGTCACAAAGCTGAAGAGGATTAAAATGACTGCAGTAGCTTGTGAAACACGTTGCACGCCTTGGGAAGCCATTTAAAAAATAAAGCTTAATGGAGGGAACCCTGCAACCTCTTGTGTTGGCTGTCTGACCTCTCATAAAAGAAGAGAGTACAGGAGAGCTAAGGCTTGCTAATCATGTTTCTCTGCCAGACCTTATGGTTGCACCAGAATTGAGCTCACTTGCCATGCTACAAGATGGTCACAGCAGTCTGTTCTGTGAAAGTAGCTCAGACACAGTCAGGGATTAAGAACAAGACCACAGACTGAGATTGGAGGGGGCCTCTGGAGGCCATCTGCTCCAAGCTCCTTGCTCAGGCAGGGCTTCACAGAGCTGGTTGCCCAGAACCAGCTGGCTGTTGAGTATCTCTGTCCAGCTGGCTGTTGAGTATCTCCAAAGATGGAGTCTTCACAACCTTTCTGGGCAACCTGTGCTAGTGCACAGTCACCCTCAGTAAAAAAGACCAACATTGTTTCCTGATGCTCAGATGGAGCCTCCTGTGTTTCAGTTTGTGCCCACTGCCTCTGGCCCTGTCACTGGACACTGCTGGAAGTAGCCTGGCTCTGTCCTCTTTGCAGACTCTTTTCAGGCATTTTATGTCCTCCTGGATGGCAGAGTGTATCCGTCACTCCTATTTTGGTGACTCTGGCATCCTTCCAGAGAATAAAGAGGTGGGGGCTAAGAAGCCCTCTGAAATACATCTTGCATGTTTATCCCATGTCAGTTTACATTCAGATTAAATAGAAATGTGACAAACAGGTTTTGCAGGTCTAGTTGTCACCCTTTAAGAAGTTACCACTTCCAGCTTCACCTCTTCCAGTTTTCGCCTTCCAACTTTCCCCTTGCCCTGCAAGTCAATGTCCTCTGGCTAAAATGCTTTCCCAGTAGACTGACTTGTGGATCTCTCTGAGAGGGGGTTTAAACTATCAGTTTTATTTGCAGTGAGATTGAGCAGGGCTGCCCATAGTGCCCTCAGATGAGGATGCAGTAACTTCTTAAAATATTTCAGCCTAAGGTACAGACAATTGGGCTGAAAATATGTATTATGCCTATATTAGGCCATCAGTTTGCTGCTGAAAAATGCAGGTCCATTTCATCCCTGTCCTAGCCTTCCTAGATTCCTCCATTCACTTGAAATGATTCTGGCCCTTCTTGGAATCCATATTGCTCTGAAAAAAATTGCTAATCATAGAATCACAGAATAGCCTGGGTCAGGAGGGACCTTCAAGTTCATCTAGTTCCAAGCCCTCTGACCCTGGGCAGAGATACTTTCCACTACACCAGATTTCTCAGAGCTCCATCCAACCTGGCCTAGAGCACTTCCAGGGATGGGGCATCCGCCACCTCTCTGGGCAACCTGTTCCAGTGCCTCCCCATCCTCACAGTAAAGAATTATTTCCTGAAATACAATTTAAACCTACTCTCAGTTGGAAGCCATTCCCCCTTGTCCTGTCACTACAGGCTCTTGGAAATAGTTTTTCTCTGTCTTTCTTGTAGGCTCCCTTCAGGTGCTGGAAGGGTGCAATTAGGTCAGCAGAAAGATATTTGATCTGGTTTTATTTTTGCTGGATTAGTGTTCTGCTGGGTCAGCAAGCTGCATTAGCTGGGTGCAGGATCTAACAAGCGCCAGGGGCTGTGCAGGTGGTGGAGGAGAACAGGGTGCTCCGACTGTTGACATCAGCAGGTTGTTAGACTGGCTCAGCCACAACGCTTAACTTTCCAGCCTCAAACCATTTTCATTGTTCCTCTCATTTTAGATTCTTTTAAACATTAATCAGCATTTTATTTTATTAACAATAGTGTCTGAAAATAGTGAGCTCTGATCTTAAAGGGGCTTACTGAATATTTTTGTCTCTTTGAAAAAAAACACGACTGTAAGACTAAGATCTCTGTGGCACAGTGGTAATTATTCCTTTATGTCTCTGGACAATTTAAATACTAAAGATGCTTCTGGGTTTAGTTATTTGTTTGGTTATGGGTTTTTTTAAGCCAATTTTGGTGGCTATAAATATGTATTTACAGTAAGACAGTTGCATATTCTGTCTGAGATAATTTATATGAAGAGAAAAAACATTATTAGCCATCAAGATAATTCTGCCCCCTCTGAATAGTTGGGGGTTTATTGCTGAAATAAATGTGACTACTGTGTATGCTGGTTGAATTTAAAGACATGACAGGTGAAAGGATAGGTACAGACTGATTTCATTTCAGGCTTGGCAGTATTCAAAGTCCAGATTGGTAAAATAAGCATGGAAATCCCAAGCCAAGAGGATCTCACACCCTCATTTTAATCCCATAACTGCAGTGGTAGCAGTCTGCCAGGGGTGGCTGAGTTCTGCTCCTCTAGGCAAGTGTGCAATTCCCAGTTTGATTGTTGTCCAATCTGAAGTATTTTCTTGTTTTCTTCCATTTTAACTTCTACAGAAGTTCAATAGAGAGAGTTCAAGAAAAGCCCAGGGTTTGCGGGCACGTGAATAATCATACCACTTCTTTTTAAAAACAAGATTAAAGTAAATCTCAATAACCAGATTAGTCAATACTCAAAGTGTGGGCAAGTTGGGGTTATAAATAAAGCAACAGAATTAGACATTTTGTATGTCTGGTGACAGAAGTGGAACATTTATGACAACAGAAAGCAGTGAACCGTAGCAAATACTGTTCCTGTAAATGCTGCTGAGAGATTTAATTGTTCTGTGCAGCCAGTAGTGGGGCATCACTTGCTCTTTGACCAGAAACTGCACGTTATAGAAGCCACTCTTCTCTGTTTGTTCCTGTCCCATGTACTGACAAAGTGCCATATACATTACTTGGAGCAATAAATTTATAATAAATTATAAATTATCCTAAACATGACTACTAGCAACAGGCTAAAATCTTGTTTTAACTGGCTCATAACTGGCTTAAATCTTTCTATACATGCTTTCGAGCAGATCAGGCCCCCTGTCATGGTACAACGACAGTGCATGCCTACAGTGAAGCTGGAGCTGCACTGCTACCATGAGAAGGAGAAATACAGTTTTTTCACTTAAAGATATTGCTCTGCTGTAGGTCACTATTGATGAAGCATAGCTACAGAATCAGTGAAGAGGCTGCATTTCAAGACTGGTTTCAAAACACAGAAGCCTGAGGAAGGAGAATCCTGGTTTAGGTCACCTGTGCAAAGCTCTACCATTATGACGAATATCATGGGAAATTTGCTTTGCATAGGAATCCAATAGGACCTTGGCTTTTACTGCTTAACTTCTGGGTGTTATGCTGTTGGATAAAAAATGTGGAAGAAGTAATCACCTTTAGGTTTGTTAAAAAGATGGATGTTAAGAAGCTTGAAAATAAAAATACATCAGGAACTGACTTGCCTTAAGCATCATGGAGATAGATTTTTGATGTCAGAAAAGAGGAATATTCTGTTTAAGCTGTGTTCTGGTTTTGTCTTTTTTTTTCTTGGTCATGAATTCTGAGAATTAGTAAGTGTAGCTGTTGGGGAAATGGCATTATTGCACTATTGTGCAATATTGGACTAACAGTGATTATAAGCAAATAAAAAGGATGAGCCAATGTTGTTTCTTGAAGCCCTTAATGGTTTATCAGCTGTCATTGTTGGAAAGTATAGTATAATACAGTATTTTCTGTATTTTTTCCTAATGTTGCAAAAGTGGCTATTGAAATCGGAATGTGATGAGGTCCATTTGCAATGAAGACAAAAATTCACTGTAAGATATAACTACATTGGTCTCCAAGCAGAGAGTAGTGGTCATGAATGTGTAGAAGTAAGGACAAAGTAAAATATCTTCTATTCTGAGTGTGGAGGTGTACTATAAAGTACATCTTGCTGGTTATGCTACAGTCAGAAAGACTTAAGATATGTACAGTATTCTCAAATATGTATTGTAGACTTGCCAAGCCAGCTTTAAACACATTTATGTAGACAGTAATAACTAGTTTGAAAGTGGGGGTGATAGGCATTTGTTCCCAAACTGGCCCTTATTCTTGAGGACTGCTGCACTATTCTTACTGATGTCAGCTGGAGTCATGGATTGTAGTGTGACTTCACTGGATAAGCTGGTTGCATAGCAAAAACAGTGTTTGTAGTGTTCTAGTGAGGAAACACGAGCATGAAATATTTTATCAGGAAATCTCTTTTCAATTTTGTGTGGTTTGAAAACTCGGCATAATACTTCTGGTGTGCTTCTCGTCATTTTCCTGAACTATTTTCTTCCAATAAATAAAAAAATACTAGTCAGTAGCAATTTAACAAGCAAATATAAGCAATTTTGAAATTAACCAACTTGTTTGAAAATCAAATATTTCATGCAGTGATTAAAAAAAAAAAAATCTCATTTGGAATGGCTTTCTGCGTTTTTGACCAGCAAAAATTTAGCTGAAATTTTAGTATGACTTTTTCCAAATTGCTAATTTCGTCCTGAATGGAGTGTAGGTTTGAATTCCAAGGAGGCATTTGTGGAAATAACAGCACATATGCATGGCTCTAGGTACATTTGGCCATTTTCTGTCAAAAGCAACCTCACATCTGGAATATTCAACTTAAAATTCCCCAGGGTTTATTTTCGAAGGATCGGTGCATTCACACTTTCATCTGTGTCTGTTTGGAAAATCGAACTTCAAGGGTTTGTCTAGGAGTCCACCTTATCACGGAACTTTTAAACACTTCAGTAAATATCAGCTGGACAGTGGAAGGGAGGACTGTTTTCACCAGTATTCCTGGTGGCTGGTGCCTCACAGTGCAAGTGCCCCACACACTCCTTGGCAGGGTGGCTGCAAGGAACGGCGTCATCTGTTCCTCTGGAGTTAACCAGCGGGACAGACCACACAAAAATGGCATCCAAGCTACTGCGTCCATCAGGGTTGTCCACCACGTACTTGTGGTTTATTGTCTTTCTCCTTGTGTGGCAATGGGTTTGACTGCTGTCAATTTTCTCTCAGCAAATGGTGAGAAGGTGCCTCTGAACTGGGCAGTGAGGTGGCCCCGGCTGGAGCAGGCTTGCTGCTGCATTACAGAACAGCCATGATAGCAAGTAACACGCACTTCACACAGGTTTTAGTTAGCTAATACTCACGGGACATCTCGCTTGAACTTGAAAGTGCCACCAGACTACAGGTTTTTGCTCAAGATGGCATTTTAGGCAAGGGAAATTCTTTGTGATGAAGGAAAGAGTAAATGTAGGCGTTGAAGTACGTCTCACCAGTGGAGTAGTTGAAAGGAGCTGATTTGCTCAAGTGAGATGTACTGCTGGTTTGTTGGTTTGAAAACTTTCACACTGATGTTTCCCATGAGTGCAGTGCTTCTAAAGCTGACACAGATCTGGTCATAATTTTATAAATCCTTGTCAATGTGTAGACTGTTAGTATCCTCATATCTATTATACCTGTGGAATGTCCCCTTTCACCATGATATTTCTCTCTCAGCTTTCTTAGCAGTGGTACTCTTTAGTTTGAAAGTGTGCTGATGTGTGTGGTTTGGTTACTGTCCTCCCACACAGGGCATAGCATGCTTGAATTAACCTTTCCAGCCCACAGCAGCTTGCACTGACCATGAGTATGAAGCTGACTATGAGCTTATGAACATTAAATTTCTTTATGCTTTAGTATCTTTATTGTTTGCTTGTGTTTGCTGTACAGATTACAGTTCACAGTAATAAATAGTTTACATTGGATTTTTACATTTTCAAAAGGCATAGGCTAAATCCTGGTCCCTGTGGTTAGCCTGCATGTGTTTGGGTGGGCAGGAGTCTGCAGTGTTAGAAGGGAGGACGAGAAGGGGGAGAGTTTGGGCTGCAATGCCCCTTAGCTCTGGAACTGCTGCACAGAGGATATTGGAGTAGGCACATCACTTACCTATTTGTTAGGGTGCAGAAACCATTTGCTTCTATGGAGAAGGCAAATAATAGTTCCCTGAGGGAAAACATTTAAGAGTCTTATTTGGAAGGATGCTTCTGTGGAGTCAAGTAAAAGGCAGCTTCTGAGGAGCTGAACTTGGGAGGTGCATCTTTAAGGCATCAGCAGAATGCTCTTGTCCATTTGCCATTAGGATCAAACTTGTGTGAAAACTTTCTTGCGTAAACAGGACTGTTACAACTAATAAAAACTAAACAGGATATAAATGAAAAAAGCAGAATAAAAACCTGAACATTTTGGGGGGTTGCTCATTTTGAAAGTCTCTTCCTAAGGAAAAAAGGGTTCTGTAAGGGTTGTGTTTAGTTCTTGTAATTTGAATATAGAGGAGACAGAAGCTACTGAAATTACAGTGGTGATTATTTTAGGGAAGGAAAAATAAAAGCTCCGGGGCCCACTGTGAAGCTGCAGGTTTCAGGGTAAAATTGTGTAGCTTCATTGCGACACTAATATTGTGCAAATACTTCCTTTGGAGCATAACAACATCATAGAGTTCCAAAAAGCTAAGTTACGTACTTTTCTTTTTTAACAGAAGATTAATACATTCTACCGTTGTTTATTCCTATAGTGCTTATCCTTTATTACTTTAAAAATAATTACCCTAATTTATGGGATTTCCTTAGTCATTGCATTGGCGATTTAATTATTTTATAAAATGAAAGCACAATTCAGTATTAAAATGCTTCTGATCACTTCACTGATTACTCTTGTTTTTTAATGTAAGATAAAGAGCTTCTGAAACGAGTTGGTTTACAGAGCTTACTTTGTTCCAAGTCACAGGTCATAATGATAGAGCTTTGTTAAAATACTTGCAAATGAAAACTGTTCAAGTTGGAGACATAACATAAAGCTATTCGTGTGAATGGGAGCAGCTTAAGAGATGCATGGGAATGCTCACTTCTAAAGGGCAATTCATAAAGAAACTTAAGTTGTAAAAAAAAAGTTGGTTATGTTGTAGTAATGATTCCCTGTTTTCTATAACATCTGCTGAAGGAAAAGTCAGATATAAAATGAGAATCTGCAGTAATTATCTTTCTACAAGAATTTTGAGTTTTATGAGATGGAACAAGTGAGATGTAGATGAAGCTGAAAAGCATAAGTTGTAGTTGTTGAGATGTAGACAAGGTGTGGATGAGAATATTTACCTTATGACTAGACAGGAGTGGATGAGTCTTAAAGTCTTTAAGAAGGAAGAACTTGAAAATAGATGAGAGAAGGCTAGAGAAGGCCTAGATTTTTTAAAAGTGTGCAGGAGAGAAGCTGAGAAACTTCAATCTATGAAGATAATTTAGAGAAAAATGCAAGAAAAACCATGCTTGTTGAAGGTACTTGGAAGATGCAGAAATTGCACAACAGCCAGCAAAGAAACAAAACAAAATTAAGAAACACAACAAAATAATCTCAGACTTATCTATGCTCTGGGGTGACAAGTCTTGTGGGTAGCAGAGAGCAGTAGATATCCCATGTTTTCATCCCAGTAAGGTTTTTTTTTGACACTGCTGAATGAGACCTTTTCACATGTCAGCATTAGAAATTACCTGTATAAACCTCTTGTAAAACTGATTGCAGAGCACATGGGAAGCTGGTACCATGTTGAATAGGCATGTTTTGGTGGCTTGTTTTCAGATTGGCAGACTGTCTTGACTGGAATGTCCTGTTCTGCATTTTAGTATTTTCATTAGTGATACTGTTGTTGGAATAGAAGCTTGTTGAGTTCTCAGGTGACATAAAACTTGAAGGAGGTGCAAGTATTTTGAAAAACAAGTGTAGAAATCCATGTGGTAGATTGGGATTAGGTGTGTGGTGGGTTTGATTTGTTTCCTTTTTTTTTTTAATTTTGTAGAATGCAATTCAGCGTGGACAAGTGAAAAAGGCAGGAATGATGAAATGTTCAGATACAGAACGGCAATAAATAGCCAAGTGTCAGGCTGTCCCCAGCAGGACCTGGATTACAGGATTGTGAATCATAAACTGGATATGCATCAGTGATACCTTATTGCTGAGCAAAAGGCAAATGTTACATTAGGATGAAAAAACGTGATTCCAAATCCTTTTAATTGGATAATAAGGCATCAGCTGCAGTGCTGCATCTCGTTTGGGGCAGTAAGTTTCAAGGAAGGTGTGGATCTGCCTGTGGGGTTCAGGGCAGGAGTAGCAGGAGGGATGAGGCTCCCAAAAGCCAGTGATGAAGGGTTGGTAAGTGGAACAGCAGTTGTTTAAAGCAGACGTACTGGAATCTCAAAAGACAAAAAACCCCTCTCAGCTCTGTAGTTGTGGGGTCCGTCACCTGAACCTTGAGAAAGTAGCTAAAGTAGCTGGTGCCCTGGCTGGGTGATCTCTTGGGTCTTGTCTTGGGCTCTGGTTGCTCACCTGTGATGCCTGTGGACTTGGGCTCTCCTCTCTCCTTGGCTCAGGTTGTCCAACTCTGGGGTTCAGACAGCGTGGGGGCTGCGTTAGGGCTGAATGCAAGGTGTCACTCACCCAGCAGCCAGAGGGTGGTCCTGAGCAGGGAGAAATGCTGCAGCTGGGCTGGGCAGACTTGAGAGCTCTGTGAATGTGGACTTCACAAAAAAACAAGAAGAAAAGACTTGTCTGAAAGAACCTGAAGAGGTATGGCAGTTATTTTGACTGTTGAAAGGTTGTAGGTTGTTTAGGGCCTGATACGGATGGAGACCTGGCTGGTTTGTTATGTGTCCTTCACCTTTATGTGGTTGCAGCAATGTATTGTAACAGCAGTTGTGTGCGTTTGACTGGCTGCCTCTCATTTGCAGGAGAAGAGTAAGTTACAGATAATGCACTGCAGTCATGGTTAGGAAGTTGTATCAGTGCTATGACACAGAATTTATTTTTGTGCTTTTTGGTCTCTCCAGTGCTGGTCATTGGCATCTGCTGAGCAGCCAGGCCATGGTAATGGATTCTCAGTTTCCTAATTTGCAAGACAGGGTTTAAAACTTTCTTCTTCTCAATTATGTTTGTATTTTTTTCCCCCTTTAAATTCTTCCTAGCAGTCAGATATTGAATCAGGTCAGCCTAGATCAGAATAGTAATCACCTCTTGCTTCTCCTATCAATTCTAGCCATTTTCAAAAGGTAAATAGAAATACTTCATACTTGCTTTTCTTTAAATACTAATTTTAAAAGATAATTGAAAGGAGAAGGGTGTTGTTCAATGTATCTGACATGCTGGAAAATATAGGAATGGAAAATGTGGCCACCTAACACCTAGCTACAGTAATTATATTTGCATAATCAGTAATTGCTTGCCTCAAGAGGGAACTGCAGAAGTATCCAGTCAGTGCTTCTTATTAATAAATGGCAATGCTATTAAAAGAAAAAAAACTCAAAAACCTGAAAGCCCAACCTCCCTCCCTTCCCTGCAAAGAACTCAAGAATGAAAATACCCTTACATTTGGCTCTGGAGCATAGTCTACCAGAGCAGTTGTCTACAGGCAGTGTTGGCTTAGCCAGGCTTTTTGTGGTTTTGCAAAGTTGAAGAGCAGCTCCATAAAAGGAGATAGAAGCAGTGCTGTGACCCGCTACACTTGTGAGAGCACAAGCTCCATGGGTCACATGCTGCTGACCTCAGGATTTCCTACATGGGGGTAGGCATGGAAGAAAGAAAGAAATGATATGAACAACAAGGAAAGAGAGAGCGAGACAGCATGGGGGAGACAAAATCTAGATGTTTCTTGCCAGCTAGGCTGACTTATGCATGTTTTCATTGAGGCTTTTTTTCCCAAATCTAATGTCCTTTGTATTGTTCAACCCCCCCCATACACACATGCTTCTGTGAGGGTAAGCAGTGCAGTATGTTCATCAGCAAAGAGGAAATACAGTGAAGAAATATTTTTATCTGATTGCGAGGATATGGGCTTCTGAAGCTGTAAAGCTTCTGTATTCAGCAGAGGAGTAATTCCAGATGTACAGAGGATCAGCTGTTTGATTGTACACTTACCTAACACTTGGGTATTTCTTGTCTTACTGTATTCTAAGATTAGTTTTTATAAGGAATTGTGTAATCCTATATTTGTTCCATATCTGACAACATAGTTGTAGGGTTATGACTTCTTCATATTACTGTTTAATATGTTAACATAAATAGAAATAGCTTATTCTTTTTGGATTGTATGGAAGCAAGACTTGGCCATCCCCATTGTGAGCAAGGAGCAGGACATCTAAAATTGTAAATCAATATTTTGAAACATAGGTAAATATGAAATATGAATGGCATTTTGAAAAGCTTTGTATAGTAGTTTTTGTATAGTCGCTCCCCTTTTGTTATTTTCAGCAAGCCGATACATTAAAAAAGAAAATATGCAACAAAACCCTAACCTTTAGTGTGACTTTGAAGCACATATTTTACCTATTTGTTTTCCTTATTGGGATTTAGTAGTTTTATAACTTTATTACTGTTCTAACCATATTTGCTTCTATAGGCCTCCCTCTAGAGGCATATATCTATCTTTACTAAAGAAATGGGCCAGGTTTGATAGTTTCACTTAGTTTCACCTTAGTTTCACCTTAGTTTCACTGACCTATGATTTTTCCAAATCCTCTTTGAATACTTGTATCCCATTCAGGCAACATGCATGAATGTTCTGGTAGAATACTGCTACTTCTACAGTAAATCTAACCCTTTTCTACTGTGTTAGCCATCTTCCACCTCAAAAAAAAGAACCTTTAAAAATGTCCCTCTGCTTCCTACACTTGGGCATTGCATGGTTAGCCATTGTACTAATTTTGTCTCTTTGTAGCAGAGGGCACTTGTTGGGAAGAGTGGTTATGGGTGAATTTCTCAGGGCTGGCTCGTGCCTGCGTCTCTACTTCCCGACTGCTTCAGGGCTTGAGCTCTGCCTTGATTCTGCATTTCATGTCTGCTGTGTGACTGGGTACAGAGCCCATAGAGCCCATTTGGCTTGTAGGATAAATGCAACACTGTTACAGTGTGCAAGGTGCCCTATTATTGGCAAGGGAAATCATTTAAGTAGGGAGGAGAGAGGAATTGCAGTGGTCTCTTTAGCATTTTTCTTGAGTCATTCTTTCCTGCTTCTGGGCCCCATAGTTTATTAATAAGTAATGCTCAGCTAAAACAGAGCTGCACACTTGGCAGTTTGAAGGCTGCTCGCCATTAATAACTGTTGTTTCTGATGCGATCTGAAAATGTCTTGAGCAGTAAATTTGTATTTAATTTCACATAGGCAAGGGTTTTTTTAAATCTATACAATATGCAAAACCAGAAGAATCTTCCCTGACATTAGGTTTAATAAGGTGGATTGACTTGTAAGGTGGGTCAGCTTTGAGTTAGCTTAATTTAGCATCTTGTGGTGAAGCAAACTGAGCCACCCTAAATCACGAAAGCATACAAAGGTATGCCTTAGGAAATACAACTATGGGAGTGATGTGCTATACATCAGGGAATGTCCTCTATGTTTTTCCCTCCATATGTTAGATGGTTATCTAGCTGTATTCCTGTCCTTTGTCCTCTTGTCCGTGTCCTCTGAGTGAGCACTCACTGAATGCCAGAATTGGCATTAAAATCTCTGAGCCCGGGAGGAGGGAGATTCAGATAAAATAACAGTGTGTTCCCTTAAGGAATTTCTGTGATTCTGGATACAAAACCCCCCTCCAATGTGTATTGTCTGTCTGTCCTGCAACCTCAGTTAACCAGCAGGTGGGATCCAAGCAGTGTGAGTACCCCTCTGGACACAGAAAGCAGGGTAGATAAGTTATGGGAGTGGTAAGCGTTTCTTCTTCTTTGCATGTTGTGCAAGAAAGACATCTGGAGAGGTGTCTTCAGCACAGTTAATGTGGAGTGTTGAATTCTGGGCTTCATGAAAAGGCTCATCTCGTTGGGATCCTGCTGTTCTACCTTGGCTAATCTGGCAGCCCTGAAACTGCCAGGTCAGCCACACAGTGACAAGGAGAGGGAGAAGCAGTAGTGCCTGCTCTGCCAAGTGGTGTAGATTTCAGTAACAATTTCTGGGTTTTGCATGAATCTATGTTTTACGCTAGGGAATCAGTGTTCAAATAAGGGGATACTGTAGAATCATAGAATATCCTGAGTTTGGAAGTGACCAACATAAAATAAACAGAAGACTTAAAATGATTTTTTGGTAAAAAAATCCATGGTTGCATACTTGGTACAAAATTATTTTTCAGCGTTACATGATAAATCTTTGTAGTACAGCTCATGATAATGTTTATGATTTTACTTTGTTTCTTTATGGTTGATTAAAGTGCCTAATTTGCCCATACATTCCCCTTAAAAAACCCACCTCTCTTGTGTGTGTTGGTTTTACTGGTGTCAAATAACAGTTGCAGCTTTATCTGAACTTACCCCTTGTCATTCTTCCTGATGTGGACCATGATGGACATGAATTCTTCATGAATGTTTTCTCTGCACTAATCTACATGAGAGACAAGAGTGCTAAATGCATTTTAAATGCTGATGAAACTTAATGGATAATTAGCTATAGTGTTTCTAGGGTGATGGAATTATAACTGCTGTATCTGAAGTAGTTCTTTGCTTCTGTTTACAAGACTGCGTTTATAGTTGCTTATGATTGTACCAGACTTCTTCTATTTGGGCTAAAAATTCCCATCCCCAAGAGAAAAGCTGAGTAAGGATTGGCATATCTCAAATAATTCAGTAATTGCTAATTATTTCCACATTGTGTGTACAGTGTCAGTCTTTCATAAGATGTACTCTGAACTGGATGTTCTGGATGAGCTTGGCAAATCGAATTTTTTAATATGTTCAGTACCAGCCATGAGCTGCTACTGCTTTTGTTTTGTTCCAGATTCCAGTAGGAACTTCCTCTCCTATAAGAGATTTGGTTCTCCGAAAAGTCATAGGTGGCACTATACAGTCTCCCTGTAGACTTCAGTGTAGACTAAAGCCCAGCACGCCTGCCTCTCAGTATCAGCTGTTCTTCCAAGGGGCTGCCCCTCTGGAGTTTGAGCTACACTGTCTTTCCATGCACCGTGCAACACCTGCTGAGCACCCCTGCCTTCTTTAAAATGTTCATCATTATCAGTGTAGGTGACTAACTGAGAAGATTTAGATCTGTGCTTTTGACCTTGCTTCTCTGGGCTTCTGCTAGCCTTCTTCATGGAAGTTCCTTCAATACAGACCCCAGTTTGGTCCAGGGTTACATCCATATCTTCTTTCTGTCTGATCAGGGATTTGTGTTGCCTGTGTAGCACCCAGATTTCTCCGAAAACTTAGTGAAACACAGCAGAAGCTGCCAAATGGTGGCTTCAGCAACAGAACAAGGGAGCAGATGAGATGATACCGGTTTTAATCATAATTTAAACTCGGCGAGGGGGAAGCCCTTCTTTTTTCTCAAGTTATTTTTTGTAAAGAAGAGTATATTAAACCTATGATTACATCTGATTGGAAACTTGCTATGGAAAGAATTGGTACTTTTCACTAAGCAATTTTACTGTACTCAGTGCATTTGCACAAGTGCAAATCTTTGTGCCCTCAGTTTTCAAACAACTTCTCCGGTTAAGTGATGTCACTGTTATAAGTGGAAAAGAAATCAAGACTTCTCTGCTGAAAAACAGAAAGAGAATTAGATAAATTATCTTTTACAATTTTTTTTTCTTTTCTCTTATAGAAAAAGTACAGAAAAGGATCTGTGGATATTTCAAGGATTAAATGTGTAGAAGTTGTAAATAGTGATGGTATTATTCCCTGTCAAAATAAATATCCATTTCAGGTATGTTTTTTTATGCAAAGTATATAAATTACAGTGCTCTTTTCAACAACACCAAGTCATTTGGACATAACTTGCCCTTAAAATTACTGTCAATTCCAAATACTGAGCCCATTCTCTGTCTCTTTGGGGCTGGTGGGAGGTATTTCAGGACCAGTGGTTAAAACCCATCTCCAGCAAGCTCTGCTGCCCTTGTAGTCCCTTCCCTCGGATGTTGGGCTGCATACACTTGGTCTTTTTCCTTTCCCCACCCTCTCAGCTTGAGTTTTGACTGGAAACTGCCTTGCCCTGGTCTTCTGCTGGAACAGATAAGCTGGCAGCCCAGTTTCCCTGTCTTCATTCTTTCACATTAAATTTAATTTAATTACCATGAAATGATATAGGAATAAGAAAATCAAAATAAAACTTGTTGCTTTTTTTTTTCTTTTTCATCATGAATTGAATGGAAATGAGCACAGAAAACAAAGTGCTCAGAGGGGACAAAGAAAAGTGTGGGGGTTGGATGCTGTGCCTCCTTACTATCGAGGGAATGGTTGCAGTGAGGAGGAATTCCACTGCTGGAGAGGAGTAGCAGAGACTCTGACCCATTTCTCCCAGAGCAATACTTGCTTTCTGCCAATAGAAGCATTGGAGAAATAAAAAAGAGTCACTCCAGAGCAATACTGAATCAGACGGGAGAATGTCTGATTACAAAGTAGCTTTCATTCACTAAATTGAACTGTTTTTTAGAAAAAACACAGTGAAGAATGAACAAAGCAAAGTGTGAAGCAAGCATTTTAAGGAATGCTGTCAAGATAACATACCATAACAAAATTCTTTTTAATTGTCCTGAAAACATCATATCTGAATAATAAACCTTAATAACCGTTCCCAGTTTCTGCATTTTGTGCCTGAATACACTAATTTTGCCAAATGTAACAGTAATTTGTCTTGTTCTATTTCCTCTGTTTCTTGAGGAAGAAATGAATTAACATTGAGGTAAATGTATTTTGATTATTTCTCTTCTCCCCTCCAGGTTGTATATGATGCTAATACACTTTATATTTTTGCACCAAGTGCACAAAGCCGGGATCAGTGGGTGAGGAACCTGAAAGAAGGTAATGGGAATCGCTTGTACTTAACATCTGACATAGGCAGATACCTTTGCTTGAGCTGTCTGCATGGATTGGAGTTACCTGGGTGCTGTGTTTTGGATTTGTGGCCAAAACAGTGCTGAAAACATAGTGGTGGTGTAGTTGCTGCTGAGCAGTGCTTGTGCAGCATGGAGGATTTGCCTTTCTCCTCCTCTGCCCCTGCAGTGAGTAAATTGGGGGTGGGCAAGAGGCTGGGAGGCGACACAGCCAGGACAGTAGTCCTGGACTGACCAAAGGGATATTCCAGGCCATATAAAGTTGTGCTCAGCAATAAAAACTGAGGAAGACAGAGATTAGGGTTTTTGGCTTCCCTATTGGCTGCTGCCTGTGGACTGGCTGGGCACTAGTCTGCTTGGGGGAGATGGTGAGTGATTTACTTTACATTACTTCTGGATTGTTTTTTTCTCTCTTTTGGTTATTAAACTGTCTTTATCTCAAGCCAAAAGTTTTTATCTCTTTCTATTCTTTCCCCCATCCCGCTGTGTTAGGGGAGTGGGTGAATGCCTGCATGGGTACTTAGCTGCTGGCTAGCATCAACCCACAACAAATTACAAAAATAAAATGGTAGAGTTTCTGCTGCTTTTATCCACCAATTTTAATGTTTTAAAAGCTCATCGCTTGCACACACAGGGTGTGATAACAGGTACTGAGAGCCTTAAATACTCAGACTGGTCTAGTTTGTTTTTTATGAAGTGGAACTACAACCAGAATTGGACTCTGCTTTTGCACAATGAGTTAAAAAGTTTATCCAAGCTAGTTGATGGCATCACTGAAAAGTTTTGTCAGGATGTAGCTAGACAACATTGTGGGCCTTAAGCTGATGTAAAAAGATAGGAGGTATCTCTGCTGAGATGTGATCAGATAATTGCTTTCACAGTGAGTAAAGGGGTTTTTTTTATGAGCCTCTTAATGTCCTCTCTCACCATCAAATGCTCACACTAATTACAGATGGTCTGTAAAGTAATAAGAAATTATTTCTGGGCTGGGGATCAGAGGGCAAGGAGTGACCTCTGAAACTCAGCAAGCCCATAGAATGTGGTAAGGAGCCTTCCAGTCCAAACTGAGGAATTGTGCCACAGAATAGAGATAAATATCTGCTGTCTTTCCCTCCAGAACACTGTTTGTAGATGAATTCGAGTCACTTGCAACAGTAAGGAGGAGGCAGAGCTCCCAGAGCCTGCACAGCTGCCTGGCTGCTTCACATGGTGCAGGGTCTCCTTTCACTGATGCACCAAACCCCTGCTAGGATGGTTGGTGTAGGCGGGGAGTATGGCACTCCCTTCTGGAATAAAGTTATTACCCTAAATATATCCTCTGTGATTGTTGTATCGCCTCCATGTAAGCTTGCAACAAGAGAAGCAATGCTAAAGTAAGGGCAAGCAAAGATTATGCCTCATGTCAAAGATATTGTAATGTGTATTAAAAATTACCCTCTTGTAGATCTTTTTTATATCTTTCAATATATGCTCTTTTTCTTCTTCTAGAAATAAAGAACAACAGCAATATAATGGTAAAATATCATCCTAAATTCTGGACAGAGGGAATTTATCAATGCTGCAGACAGACAGAAAAATTAGCACCTGGCTGTGAAAAATATAGTCTTTTTGAAAACAGTAAGTACATATGTTTTCATATGAAGTTGTTCTGGCATATTTTTTTGTTTTTTCATATGATTCTGTCATCCCACCTGAGTGCCCTGGGTATTAGGCAAATTTATAGAGCAGAATCAATCCTTGATACTGTGCCTAAAGTAAGTCAAAATTAATTTCCAAACATTCTGTAAAAAATGGAAAAGCCAGCAAAATATCCTTGCCAAAAAAAAAATGTTTAGAGACATCTGAAAGGAATTATTGAAGTTGCTGAATTTCATTTGGTTTTTTTCTCCCATTTGAAACTTATTTGACCAAGTTTTTACCTCAGACTGAGGAGAAAACTTTATGGTGAAAAATATTCAGTGGGAAATCTTGCCAGCTCTTTGGTTATTTATTAAAACCTCTGCATATTCTTGTGAAAGAATAATAACTGCATTGCATTCAATATTACTACACCAAGCTAAAAATTATACAAGAAAGTTTAATATGTTTGCAGACACTGAACTGAATTTTCTCAGAGGTTTGTAAACATCCCTGTGCTGGACCTGGATGAGCTGTGACTTCTGTAGGCACTGCATCTTCCAGCATCCAGATTGCAGGTGCTGCTGCTTCAACAGTGGGTGCTCTAGTGTGCACTGCTGTGGCACTGCAGTATTATCCAGCAAAGGATCTAGTAATTATTTACTCCTCAATTTAGGGAAAATTCCATAGTAGAAGAAGAAATGGAGCCACTGCTTATCTCCCAGTTAAATCTGTGGCACCTGATGGTTTCTTATGTGAGCACAGGCAGTGGGGGGAGACCAGGGGACTTAGTTGCATTAGAAGACTAGCAGAATAAACAGTGGCTCGTGACTGATCTGATGCAGCAAAATGAAAAGCGTGACACATAGCTCAGCCTTTTAAATGTCTAAAAAAAAGCAATGCAGGAGAAAAATAATTTTGGATCTGAGAGCTGCAATAAGAAAATACATGCAACTGTTATGCATTATTTAGCAAAGCAAGAGTCAGGGGCTTATTTTTTTAAAAGGGCAGATGTTAATACTAGCAGACTTTTAGATCATCATGGTGACAAGCACACTGCTTCATTTTCTTATGCTTTTTTCAACTCTATGCCTTTCTTATTTCTCATAAATTTCTGCATCTGAGGGCTGGTTCAGAGTTCTCTGTGGCGTGCTCTGGTATGGCATAGATGTTGCCAAATCTGTGGTCAATGTAACCTGCTGGCTGATTTAGTTTTTGCAAGAATATTTATTCATTTTTCTTATAGCTTAATTTGAGTTGTCTTTGCTTTCTGAATTTCTAAGCCATAATGAAGGCTCATTAAGATATTAAAGCCTTATCTGCAATTTAAACCTTTTATTTAGTTTTTAAATTTATAGCTGAATGCATAGGCATAAATCATCTCCTGTGCTTTGTTTCTAGATGTGACGAGATTGTCCTCTTCAATGCCAGAAAAAAGTGCGGTAGGTAGAATCTTTGAAATATTGAATACATAATTGCTGCTTTTTGAAAAAGAGCTTACATTTCTCAAAATACTTGCCATATCCTGGAGCAAAGGTCTATATCTGTGTGCATCAATGGGCATCATGCTCTCTCTCAGGGTGAAAAAATCCCACTGAAAGGTAGCCGCATCTATTAGCTGTGTCTGTACTGCTGGTGGAAAATGTGGGCAAAAAGCAAATGCCAGCCAGCTTTGCTCTTTAGTGGCAGCTGCAGGGCAGCAGCACAAACCAGCCCCATAGACAGCACTGCATGGTTTGCTGCCACGTACCCCAGCTGCCCCCCAGGACACCACAGGACTAGCCCAGCTTTTGCCTCTAGGATGCACTGGTGTGGTGGTAAGGGTGAATGGGGTGGGAAAATGGAGCGGGGTGGGATGATAATAATGCTGTGTTGTTTTCAGCGAAGGCCTCCACCACCTGTTCCTGTTGAAGAAAATGGGAATGAAGAGGAGGAGATAGTGGTAGCAATGTATGACTTTGAACCTACAGAACACCATGATTTAAGATTAGAGAAAGGTGAAGAATATACAGTGATTGAGAAGAATGACATTCATTGGTGGAAGGCGAGAGACAAATATGGGTAAAAATGAGTTCCTTATTCTTTGTTATAAAGTTCATAAGGCTGTTTGCATGTTGTAGAAGTTTATATTGACTATGTGTCAACAGATAACTGCATTAGACCCCACATTAGGCCCAGGCTCTGAAATCTCATCCAGGTATTCTCATGCAGAAACCAATTTCAAAAAGTGCAGTACTCGATAAATATATTGTGGGACCCAAGTGCAAAAACAGTTGCAGAACTGGAAGCCTTTCCAATTATGTTTACTTTCCAATTTTATGGTTCCCCAATTAAAGCACCAGCCATCCTTTAAAACCTCACTAGACTGGTATAGTATTCCCACTTCCCTGGGGAACCTGTCATTAGGGAGCAATATGGTTAACATTTAGCTCAGCAGGCTCCAACTTCCAGACTTGAATAGTCATCATTTTATTTAACAGCTGGATCATTAGGGGCAATCTTTGAATAAGCTGAGAGAGAATTGCAGTGAGATGCTGTAATGACTACAACTTCACATCCCCTGTATCAGAATTTTCCCTGCGGTTTCAAAGATGAAAGTTTCCATATTTCAATATTTATCAGGTTCCTGTTGCCCTATGTTATGGGTAATTGTGAGTTATCAGGCCATGTCAGGCTCCAGACATATTTCCCGTGGCTGGCTGGGACTTCTGAGTGCAGAAGAGCGACAGAGCAGCAGAGGGTTACTCACTCTCCTTCACCCCTTCTGCTGGTTTTCTTGCACAATTCTGCTGCCCACAACACTTTTCTAGGGGCGCTGAAAGTTTTCTGCTGATGCAGAAAATTAGTTTCTGAATAATCAGTAGTAGAGTGGGTGGGTCAGTAATTAATAAATTACATTGAGAGACCTCTGGTAATTAGCAGAATGAAACAACTGTCTTCTTTACTGTTTTTCTCATATTATATATTCTGTATTTTTTTAGAAAGCAGGGATATATTCCAAGCAACTATGTAACAGGAAAGAAGTCCAACAACCTTGATCAATATGAGTAAGTGAATGCTTGACTTAAAATTTGAAATATCGTAAAAAGAAACCTATGCTTCAAGAATGACAATGTATTTTTAGCATTTTGAAAGCAACTGTTCATGTACGATAGCACCTAGAGGTTAAACTTAAACAACTGAAATAGGCATATGTATTTTCAGATTCTCCTCATTGATTATGGTGGGTTTTATCATGTAGGGTCAAGTCAGCAAGACAGCCATCAGGCATGTAGTATTTAGGCTATCACTGTTAAAGCAAAAAACCCCCTCTTAATTCTTTGATAGACAAAGGGAAACTTTGAAGGAAACTTACCCATTATAAGTGTGCTAAATGTTGTTTTAATAGTAAAGTCACATATCTATCCAAAGTTCATAGCAGCAAACAGTGGGGGAGAAAACAGTGAAAATCACTCCAAGGAAGCATAAAAGATTGGATATTTTGGAAGCTCTAGTTTTCAAGAAAATATGTCATTTGGTGCATTTTAGGTTTCAATGTATGCATGTAGCTTAACAGCTATAAATGTCTAGCTTTTTTTTTTATGCTTTTTCCAGTTGATGTTTAATTAGGCAGTACTTATTGAAGAACATCAGGGTAAAATTTAACATGATAGTCTCCAACCCTGTTCTTGATACTCAGATGTCATTGCAGCATAAACTGCTGCGCCTGAGAATTTAGGACATACTTCATGACTTTCAGACAAAATTGAGCTGTAAGAAAATAGTAAATAAAACCAATTTTGAAAGCTACATTAGTAGCTCCAAATCTTTACTCTCAGCTACATATGGCTCCTACTGCCATGTTTTGACAGAAGGCAGAATTTCATCTGGGATTTTGCCCTTATCTTGACTAGAGGGAATTCTTTGTTGCTTTCTCATCTTAGAAACTCTTGCTAAGAGCTCTGCTCTGCTCTGGGCTGGGCTGCAGGGCTGACAGAAAGGGAAGGAAGGAACTGGACTGCCTTATCTGGTCCAGCCACTTTGTGCTTTTACCACCTTGGGGCCGTATTTCTGAGTCACTGTGCAGTCCAGGGAGCGTTACTCCAGGTCATGTGCCAACTGCAAGAAACCACTATCTCCAGAACAGGCACAATCTGATTGAAGGCTGCTGTGCCACTTCCCTGCTTGGTTACTGCAGTACCAGCATAGCTCAAAACAACTGCACCACACCATTTGCAAACTGCCTGGTTTTCCTTTTATTATTATTATTCTCTGTGACTGGCTGGCATGCTGGTGCTTCTGTGGCTGCTTTAACATGCCCATGCAGCACAGAGCTCAGAGATGTGCGACCATGACACTTAATTCATCATTTCAGCCTCCCCTTTGCTAGGTGGGTCCTTCCTGGAAGCCCAGAAGTATGGAGATACTGAATGACAGAGCAGTCTGACAGGCAGCTCCATGGGTGGTTTGACCGGTGCGCAGGCAGCTGCTTCCCCAGGGCTGCCAGCCTTCCCCCGGGCTGCTCTTCACAGCAACTACTGCCATCAGCCTGGGCGTGTTGGACAAGTGGTTTTTCCAAAACTTACAGCAGTTCCCTGAGCCTTATGGGCTTTTGTGGGATCTCCCTGGATTTGTTTCAGGGCTTTTTTATGGGATGACTGAACAGTGTCGTATAGACTGATTTTTGGATGTTATCAAACGTTTAATTCTTGATCTTCATTTATCATAAGATTATTGAATCTCTAGCTTCATAATACTTTGCTTAAAGCATTTTAGGTAAATCATGCACCTTGGGGAAGTTTTATTTGCTGATGTTGTGTTGCAGGTGGTACAGCCGAAACCTGAACAGAAGCAAGGCAGAGCAGCTCCTCAGAAATGAGGTGAGCACATCAGCCTTGCAGTATCAACTGTGAAATTAAATTCAAATACCTTCTTAGTTAAAGCAGAGGCTTATTTTGGCAAGTTCATATCCTGGAACCAAGTGGAAGAGTCGTGTAGCTTAAAACCAGTTGCACGAAACTGTCAATGTGCTTGTGTTTTAGGATAAAGAAGGTGGTTTTGTGGTGAGAGACTCCAGTCAGCCTGGACTGTATACTGTTTCCCTTTACACAAAATTTGGAGGGTGAGTTCCTATGGCTTCTCTGCACACCTTGTCTTGTCTGAATCTGTTTGTATCCGTATCCAAATTCATTGGCTGGGGGAAAGCCCTGGAGAGAGCACAATAAAGGAACAGGCGCTGCTGTGACAGAAAAGATGGGTGACTAAAATGAACTTCCCGACTCCATGGTTAGGTCCCATTTGGTTTAATCCAGTGTAGACCTTAACCCCCACCCAAAGAAAGTTTTGCCCTCCCACCCCATTTGGTCTCTTCTCTCCTCCCAGCCTTCATTTGTGTCTGCATGTGTGAGCTGGGCTGAAAATTAACCTTTTCTGGGTTAATCTTCAACTTAGTTTGAGCACTGAGATAAAGGCAAGTTGCCAGTACTTAGGATGTTTGGTATTCGAGCTGTTCCCAAAGCATGTGGTACTGGGCACCTGTGCTGGCCCTTTCAGTTTACTTTTCCTTGTCAATGTGCTCCTCTTAAAAAAATCACAATAAATGACATGATATTATTACTAATTGTTACTGTTATTATTTTTCCAGGGAAGGTTCATCAGGAATAAGACACTACCACATAAAAGAAACAGTGACGTCACCAAAACAGTACTACCTCGCAGAAAAGCATGTCTTTAATTCCATTCCAGAAATAATTGAATATCACAGCCATAACGCAGCAGGTAGACGGATTGGATTCTTTCTGTCACTTAAGGTTGATTTGAAAAGGAGTTTGAGACATTTTAATGTTTTAATGAAATTTTGGTGGGGGTTGTGGATCCTTCCTTTTCAGGGAAGTAATGAAAAACTGCAGTTTCACAGTATTTCAATATGGACAATAATTTGAAAGGTTTTGTGTGTGCATATACACACACACTCGCACACACATATATATATATGTAGTATAAAATCTTACTGTCCCTGGAGTAACTGAAGAATAGCTGTATCAAGTCAGGAAAAATTGCTCACTTAGCTCCACATAGTGCTTCTATCAGGTGCCTGTAACCCACAGCAGATGGATAGGGATGGTACCCAGAATACTCTCCAGGCCCTAGCTTTTTACCTGCTGGTCACTGCCACTTGAAATGATCTAACCTTCCCATACAGCAAACAGCTGGGGACAACGGTAATGTGTTGTTTAGAAAATCCCTACTCCACTTCAGATCCATAGCTGATGGCTGATGCTGGTCTCTGCCCACTGTAGGATGGAATGGGGAGAGTACAGGAATTGGGTTCGAGGCACAGATACTAATACTTCTTTTTTCCAAGTCTGATCTGTGCATAAATCTCGCTCATGAGCTACAGTTTCCAGATCTTTGCATCAAACTCAGATGACCCAGCATTTTCTGATGACATTCTGGAAAATACACCCCGAAAACATACCCCCACTTTTCATTTATTATAACTGATTTTTCGACATATTTTTACTTGGAGTCTGCAGTGAACAAGAGGCTGAGTTGCTGCCTGGAACTGTTTCAGAAGTAAACTGTGTCTCTTGAATTGTCGTTGAACCTCAGGTCTGGTTACCAGGCTGCGTTACCCAGTGACCCCAAAGAAGACAACAGCACCAACAACGGCAGGATTCAGCTATGGTGATTGCCTGTTATGTTCATCTACTCATGTATTTTCTAATGATTTTATGTATGCTAAGATGCTACAATGCTTTCTTATTCTGTGCTGTGATTGGCTATGTGAACATACACTGGTCCAAGTAGTACTTGCAAGACCCTTGCACAGAGTATCAGCATGCAAAGGCACCCCGGCTGGTGGTGTGCCAGGGTGTGTGGTGCCAGGGATAGCAGTGAAGAGAGGCAGAATGTGTCATGAGTACTCCAGGGGAATTTGGTATATTCCTTCATGCGTTCTGCCACGGATACCTTGAGCTCTGCCTTATTAGAGAGCTGTGCCTTTGGCTCCTTCATTAGTCTCCAGACTACTGACTCAAACTTGACCCTTTGATCTTTGTTGAGGGGTTACTTTTTTAAAATATAAATTTGGAATAGCCATTTTTCAAGCATGGCATACCAGGTGATGTGAGCAACTTCTGTGCATTGGCACAACTTTCTGTGGTGGCATTTTGTTGAAATCAAATCTTGATAGTATCAGTATGTAACTACTGGCCTCGGCAAAGTTTGAATTTTGACGTCTGTGTGAGTCAGGAGTTACTTAAAGGTCACATCTACCTAAAAGTTTGTTTTGTGAGGTATAGAAGTGTTCAGATTTCAAGTTAATTCTACGGCATTTTCTACCTAAATTCCTTAATTTGCTACTAATCCAGTTTCCCTTTTCCTCTTCCTTATCCTCTGCCAGCTCAGTAGGTTCCTTAACTGTTTGTTAATTTGTTTTGTTTTATAGAGAAGTGGGAAATTAATCCCTCAGAACTGACATTCATGAGAGAGCTGGGCAGCGGTCTGTTCGGTGTGGTGCGCCTTGGCAAGTGGAGGGCGCAGTACAAAGTGGCCATCAAGGCAATTCGGGAAGGTGCCATGTACGAAGAGGATTTCATTGAAGAAGCTAAAGTAATGATGTGAGTGAGTTGTGCTTGGCACTTTGATTTCCAGTCCTAGGCCTCTGATGCCATATACTGATTATAAATAAATGCTGGGGGAGGTGGTATTTCTGCAGTTTTGTGTGGTGGAGAACTGGCACTGGGTGGAGGAAGTACTAACGGCATGATCTCAATCTTTTCAGGAAGCTCACACATCCTAAACTAGTTCAGCTGTATGGTGTGTGCACACAACAGAGGCCCATTTACATCGTGACAGAGTTCATGGAGCGTGGCTGCCTTCTCAATTACCTGAGACAAAAACGGGGAGTTTTGAGTAAAGATACTCTGCTCACTATGTGCCAAGATGTATGTGAGGGAATGGAGTACCTGGAGAGAAACAGCTTTATCCACAGAGACCTGGTAATGTTGCATTAGGCAATACACTCCTCTTGGAAATTTTTGTTTTTGAACATACCTATTCCTTTTTGAAACAGCCTGTTTGTTTACAACTGCTTCTGTTTTTGCAGAAAATTGAGTGGATGAAGTTGGCTCTTTAGGGTCTAATCAAGTCTCTAAAACTGCTCTGTACTGAAAATGATGAGAAGTTTTTCTCTCCCAAGAAAATGGAATAAAATCTCTCTGAAATTTTTATGAATTGTTGCAGTTTGTGCTGGTATAATAGCCTATCTCCATTCTGTATTGGTGCCATTTTCACCACACATTAATCCCTTGAGATGATAATTTTTTTCTGGTGATTTTTTACACAGTAGTATAGTTGTCAAAAGGGTACTATCAAGAGGAGATGCACATGTACTTTTTATAATGAGAATATACCACTGAACTTGGTAAATGGTTTAACTTGCTAAGCAATGAATACAAAGACCTGATTAGATTTCTGTAATTTGTCTGCGAGAGACTCCAAGTTTTTCATCCAGCTCTAACCATTCCCTTTGCAGGCTGCCAGGAACTGCTTGGTGAGTGACTCAGGAGTGGTCAAAGTCTCGGACTTTGGAATGACAAGGTATTTGTGAGTGTGCAAATGTATTTATGGATATTTGGAAAAATTCACCTGACCCTTGTACTTAGCCCAAAGGCAACACAGACCAAGCAAAATTGCATACAAAAGTGATGTTTTTTGACCTCTATCGGGAACAGCCTTTGGTGGTTTTTTTTTTTTTCCTTTTTCTTTTCTAGTGCCTTTAATGCTTGCTTGTTCTGTGGTCATGTGTTGATTTCCTTAATAATTTTAAAAAAGACGTATTAGAGCTTGTGTTTCAGAGAGCAGAGCTGCTTCAGAGATAATAGTTAATCTGTATTTTGGTAAATAGATGTTAGAAAGAGGCTGTTCAGTGAGTTGGGGATTCTCTTGGGATAGATGGTTCAGAGTTGCATCGTGCTAGCTGAAGGGCTGGGAGGTGCTTGTGGTGGCTGGTTAGATGCTGAGATCTGGAGGGGTTTTAATTTCCTGCCCTTGTTAGCACCTGCGTGGGTGATGTGTTGGTGAGGCAGTGGTGGGAGCAGCTCTTCCAAGAAAGGTGTTAAAGCACCGTGGTTTGACTTTTGCCACATCTCTGAGTTGCTAAGCTTCTATGTCCCCTGACATCTGAACTCAGACTGGCTGGTGAAAAATAGAACATGAAATTTCTGCTCATGCCTCATTTTCTCTCATAATAGAGATGTGTAACTTGCAGGTGGCTTAGACCTGTGTTGTATAGCTAATAAATCACAAGAAGGGATTCTGAGGTAATCAGAAAAATGAACTGAGTCGTGGCTGAAGCTGTAGTACTGCCCCAGGGAAGCTATTTTTATCGCGTGATGCTAACGCCTATGGCCATTAGGTGGCAATATGAGCTTCTAACATTCCAATCCAAATCTAAATTAAATTTGCAGGTTTGGAGGCTGACTAATGTCTGCCTTTTCTTGTTGGTGTTTGTTTGTTTGTTTTGTGTTTTTTGTGGTTATGTGTGGTTTGTTTTGGTTTTTTTTTTTTTTAGGTATGTCCTTGATGACCAATACACAAGTTCTTCAGGGGCTAAATTTCCTGTGAAATGGTGCCCCCCAGAAGTCTTTAACTACAGCCGATTCAGCAGCAAGTCAGATGTCTGGTCGTTCGGTAAGACATTCGTCATGGAAAGAAAGTGCATTTTTTATGTTTTATCAATAGCAGTTAAGCTCCGGTTATTGGGAAGGATTCAGATACCTCAGAAGAAGCTCAGAGAAACCATTTGCCAGGGTTTTATTATTGATAAAGTTCCACAGGCACATTTAGTGCTGTTATTCATTAAAACCCATGCTACTAGAATAAGATGTCTGCAGTGATGACACATGCAAACAGTGTCTAGAACATGGATCTCAAACTATTTGTCTATCAGAAATCCTGAGTCCAGGGCTCAAAATAAACACATCTGTTTAAGAAGTTAGTTACTTTCTTTTTTTTTTTTTTCCAGGTGTTTTCATGTGGGAAGTATATACAGAAGGAAAAATGCCCTTTGAAAAAAGCTCCAACTATGAGGTGGTAACAATGGTTAGCCAAGGACATCGCTTGTATCGGCCCAAACTGGCCTGTAAGCAGATGTATGAAATGATGATGATGTGCTGGCAGGAGGTATGTATTTATATTTTTTTTTTAATTTTTTTGCCTTTGAGTTGAAATAAAGGTTGATTTAGAAACACCAGTTATCTTCTCTAGAGCAGCGTTCTGAGTGCATCCAGCTCTCTCAGCTATTCATGTGCTTATTGTTAAGACAAAGATCTCCTTCTGGTTTGCAGCTGAGCTAGAGCTGTGATAAGATAGAACACTGAAGAAATTCATATGAAATAAATGAACTGTCAGATTAAGTATGCGAAGGCATTTAGTAAAAAAATTAAATAATTTGTAAATCTGTGCTGGTTTGATTATATCTGCATACAAATACTGCTAACAAAAATAAATCAGTCAAGAAAGACCTAGAGGTGGAGAATCTGATTTTGTATTGCCTCAGTTTATTACAGAACCATGCTAAAATGACTCAAAATATTTTTAAACGAATACTTCATTATCTGATTATCAATTATACAGGAAATAAATATTAACTTGCAGTTGAATGTAAATACAAATCTGAAGGATTTTAAGGAAAGATAATTGTAGTATTAAGATGTAGTATTAATTGTCCTAACCCATAAAGATACTGACTGTACAGTATTCATACAGGTCAAAGGGGCAGCAAACTGAAATCAGTGTAAAACTAAATTGGAATAAAATAGTTTTTGTAGTACTAAAATAGTAAGTCTCTGAGAGGACAGGTGCATTTAATGAGCTGTCTCTGATTTTGAGAGAGTAATTGAGGAAACCCAGAGTGTAAAGAGCTGCATGATTCAACAAAGGCAAGTGCAGGGTCCTGCACATGGGGAGGAATAACCCCAGGCACCAGCACAGGGTGGGGGTCGACCTGCTGGAGAGCAGCTCTGTGGAGAAGGACCTGGGGGTACTGGTGGACAACAAGCTGTCCATGAGCCAGCAGTGTCTCCTTGTGGCCAAGAAGGCCAGTGTGATCCTGGTGTGCATCAGAAAGAGCATTGCCAGCAGGTCAAGGGAGGTGATCCTACCCTTCTACTGCACCCTGGCGAGGCCCATCTGGAGTGCTGTGTCCAGCTCTGGGTTCCTCAGGACAAGAGAGTCATGGAGCTCCCAGAGCAGGTCCAGTGGAGGGCAACAAAGATGTTTAAGGGACTGGAGCATCTCTCTTACGAGGAGAGGCTGAGGGAGCTGAGCCTGTTCAGCCTTGAGAAAAGACAACTGAGACCAACCACATCAAAGTCTATCAGTATCTGCAGGGAGGGTGTCAGAGAATGGATCCAGGTTTTTCTCAGCGGTGCTAAGCAATAGGAAAGAGGCAATGGGCAGAAATTGATGCACAGGAAGTTCCACCTGAATATGAGGAAGAGCTTCTTTACTGTGCAGGTGGCCGACCACACGCAGGAACAGATTGCCCAGAAAGGCTGTGGAGTCTTCCTCACTGGAGATATTCAAGAACTATCTGGACACAATCCTGTGGTCTAGGATGACCCTGCTTGAGTAGGGAGGTTGGACCAGATAACCCACTGTGGTCCCTTCCAATGAGATGTGTCCTGTGATTCTGTGATTTATTTCCAGTTGATCTTTGACACAGGGTGTGCTGCAGAAAAACTGCTCTTTTCCAGTAATAAAGAAGACATACTGTCTTGGAGAAGATGATGCTGGAATAGAGAGCAGTTACTTACCAAATGAACTGGTGGAGATCTAAAGCTTACAAACCAGAGGGTTTATTCAGAAAATAATAGATTGAAAACAACAGTGCTCTGGAGAGTTGTGGAATGACAGACTTATTTGTAGCTCAAAAAATCTATTCAAAGGAGCCAGGAAACTACAGAGCATTACATTTTGTTTGTACTTGGTAACCTGCTTGAAGTGGTCCTCAAAATGGAAGAATAAGTTACCAGGAAGACAATTATAATTTGTTGATGTTCTTTGAGTATTGATATCTGTTTATAGGACTTACATGAACATCAACAAGTTGCTTAAAAATTTGTTGATTTCAGCAGGGGTTGTTAACATGCAAATCTAAACAGCCATCATGTGGAAGAGAGAAACTTTGCAAATCAGAAGCAGAGCACAAGTAATGGCAAGAGTCTGTCAATCTTTGTCATGAAATATGATTAACTGTAGGTACTTCAGTCCTTGTTTATTAAATTTATTAATGGTTTGTAGACTGAAATACTACCGAGGCTTCAAGATCCATCAGGTTATACAAATCTAAATGCAAATAAGTGGACAAAAAGTGCAAGTTACCCAGACATTCAGAAGATGTGAAATTTACTGTGTCAGGAAGGTCAGCGAAGAGACTACCTCACTGTATTGCCACAATCATAGAATCATAGAACCATTTAGCTTGAAAAATACATTTAAGCTCATCAAGTCCAACCATTAACCCAGCACTGCCAAGTCCACTATTAAAACATGTCTGCAAGAGCTACATCTACACATCTTTTAAATACCCCCAGGAATGTTGACTCAACATTCAAATAAACAAAACAAGCAGGGTGTTACAACACGTAAGGAGCTGCATGGAAGATAGAGTAGATGAAGGATGCCTGTGCATAAATCTGTGACATAGTCTCATTTCAGAGGTCAGAAAATAAAGTTGATATAAAAGAGGTGTCAGAGAATGACATCCAAAATTCTTAGGAAGATGAACAACTTGCATAAAGAAAGATTAGAGCAGTTCATTGGGGAAGGGTGGGAATGGGGAAGAAAAAAAAGTGCAAAACTATGCAAAATACTGAATTATATGAGGAGTGTGGTCCAGAAACACCTATTAATGCTTTTTCAAAGCATAAAGAAAAGGTGTTGCTTACTGAGATTAAGTGACACATCCCAAAATCCAGACAAGGAAGTATATTTTCATTTCATACCTAATGAAATTATAAATTCCTTGCCAAAGAATGATGATATGACCAGTAGTTTATCAAAATCAGCATAACTTTATGGATTTCTGATCACAGCTATGCATGCTTTTTATTTTTAGAAACCAGAGGAACGCCCGACTTTTGAAGAGTTGCTTCATGCAATCATTGATATTGCAGAAGGTGAAGATGCTTTCTGAAAAAAGACAACAGAAGCACAAGCAGAGGAAAGAAGGCACTTTCCAGAGATGTGGCTTTATAGTTTCTTTTTAAGGGCTTGATCCTGTAAGCTGTTGGGTGCTGCTAAACAACATGGGGAACCTGTAATATCTGATCCACTCCAGCACAAGGAGAGTTTTACATGATGTTGGGAAATGAGCACAGTATCTTCAGCAATATTAGCAATCTCTATATTTTCTCTGAAAAGTCAGCATTGCATAGCTGTAAAATTGAGCTCTTTATGGAGGGAGAAAATGTGGCCAGAGGCCAGGAACCTCATTTGTGTTTAGTGGGTTGGGTTCATGTACATACAGTCCACATTTTTGGGTTTCTCTTTACATGGGCAGTAGCATTAGTAGTGATTCACTTGCTTAAAAATGGAAGGTATCTATAAATGGCTTTTTACTGACACGGAAATGTTTCCAGAGATTCTCCAGAAACATTCTTTTTCTTGGTTGATGGGTGTTTATCAAGAAGACAAAATGCACCTCTTTGATTTGCACATATTAAGTTGTTACCAGCACAGCCCTCAGTTTAGCATAACACTCTGAAAGCTCTGCTTTGTGAGCCGTGATACGCCTGGAGTCTTCGTAAGCTTGGCTTACCAGAGATCTCCCATGCTTAGTTTTCATGTTACTAATGAAAAGTAAGTCCAAGATTCAGCAAACTGGCTGTCAGTGAACCATAGCACCATGTTTTGGATTAATTATAAAATAATTTATATGCTGTATGTACTGTAAATATATCAATTCAATGCATTTATTTATATAAAGTGGGGGGTTTTTGTCTTGAAATGTTTAAGCACAAATTTGTCCTACCTTCACTTAAACACACAATTCTATACAGGGGGTTGTAAATGAGAGAAATTCTCAAGTGTGTTTAAGAAGGGCTCGTGTTTTTGTCTGCTGTCTGTACATACAGTGATCTAACCTTTCTGTTCATAACAGAAGAAATCATACTGCATGTGTGTGTAAATAAACTGAATGTTAACTATTGTTTGGAACCAACTGATGTGTAGCCTATAATTTACTGTCAGTGCATCATAAGTCAAACTAATTGTTCACATGAATATGGCATTATGGTAGTGCATGTATACATACATATATATATATATGCATATATATATATACACACTTCCATGTGTATACATACACTCTCCCTCTCTCTTCATATATATATATGTGGTAGATTGAATACATATTTAAATGAATTTGGCCATGATGAAATGTTCAGAATTACTTGCACTCTCCTTAGAAGTTACATGTTCTGTCCTCCCTGCTGGAGGCTAGTGTCTCCACAGCCTTGCTGAAGCCTACTTGAGTTAACCTAACTTTGTAGCAGTGCATATGAGGAGTATTTACACTCCAGTTTTGCTGTAATCACCTTCTGAGTAGCTCTATTAAATGTTCTCATTTTCTTTTGTTACTTGTGCTATTGTGCCACGTGTAATAGCAAATAGATTGCACAAAAAGGGTTTTTTTGCAAGTAGTCAGAGAGAAGTATGGTGAAGTTTATTTCCAATGAAATTGGTAAGAGTAACCATAGTTAGCTTAATACATTCCATCATTCTTGCATTTGAGTATTTCTGTAATCAGTTTTGGAGATGCTTAGATCCCCACACTGCTTTGCTGAAGTGTTTGGCTTTATGTTCAAAAGGAGGAAGCCTCCTCTTTCTTGGAAGAAGTGCTTTCTTTTTCTAATGCTATTCTATTGAAAAGTTACAGGCAGCCAGAAAAGGTTCAAATGTCTATTTCCTTTTTCTTAATGACAAAGTCTCAGAAGATTATTCCAGCCATGCAAACCAACCTGTCAAATTGTTGAGTCCAAAACAACTCTCCAGTCAATACCAGCTGCAGGTATTGTTGAAAGGGAAAATCTAGGGTTTTCTACTCTGCCTAGTAGAAAAAGCAACGTGGAACATTTAAGGTAAGCCAAGCACATCTTTCCTTCCCCAACTACTCCTTTAAACCCCACTTTCTCTAAGATCCTCCAAAGTATGGTGTTGCTAATGCTTTCAACAATACATCATGTTGTAAGTAATGTTTCCCTTAAAACCCAAATGAAGCTTAGGAAAATCAGATGATTAATTGCTTGCAATGAACCTTAAGCCTATTTCTTTACAATAATTAAATATTCAGCATTAATTTGTATAATAGAACATGCCCTAACTGTGTGGACTTTTGGCAGCAGTTTCTCAGTGGGGTGGGTGCTTTGAATCTGACCCTTTCACCTGCCTTTTCCCAGTACCTGAGGATAATTTCTGCCTACTTGATATTGAGCTTGATTCTTACTTGGGATGTCAGGAGCTCTGAGGCACCCAGTTTCTAGATGAGTGCATTTTTTTCGGTTGAGTGTAGGCTTAGATGGCTAATTTTAGAAACGATCAGAACACCGCTGCAGGCAGCTGTGTTGCTGACTGTCCTGGTCTCTTCAAAGGCAGGTTGAAATCCTGTACCATCCTTTCTTCTGGATGAGCTTACTCACCCTTAAGCAACTTCAGCCCTTCCTCCTTTTTTTATTATAACTGAATTTTTTCACATGTTGGGGTAAAAAATCCATCTGAACAAAACCAAATGTTGTGATTTACATCTGCTGCAGCTTTTAAACTTTTTTTTTTAAAGGAATACTTAGACCTACCGATACTTTTTTCTATAAGATATTTGATACTAGAAAGCAGACCATTTTTTGTCCTCCTACTCTGTTTGGGGATTTTTTTTTTAAATAAAAGGTAAGTAGGCGTGGTCAAGCAATATTTGTGGTTTACCCTGCTTCATATCAGAGTGAAAAGCTCAGTTTAGGCTGTTTTACAGGCACAGCTGATGAAGAGAGGTTTGCACTTTCATTTCAATATAAACGGATAACCAGACATGATTCTTTCTACCTGTAAGTAAACTTGGCTGCATATTTTGATCTTGTAGTTTTGTTTTGTGCAAGAGCAGTGTACTTAACAAATGAAGCATTTAAATATTGCCATAAAAACATGACCCTGCTTTCTCTTGCACTTCTAAGGGGATCTCTGTTAAGACTGCTTGTCTTGACTTTCAAAATTAATGCACAAATATTAATCCATTGTATGATGGATTTAGCAAAGCAACTACTTTTATGTATAGATAGGGAGATATTTCCACACACTGTTCTTAAACTCATGAGCTGCATAGACGTGGATAGAAAGTTTGGTGCAACTAAACCTGTCTTTCCTCTAGAGTAGAGTTAACTCACAGGAAAGACAGGAAGTCTCAGCTTGCAGACACAAAAAGCTGAAAGCTTGTATTTTAAACTGCTTTTAGAAGCAAACTATATTGTAGCTTTCTACCAGGTTATTGGTTTTTGTAGTACTGTTGAAAACTAATGGACCAGACCAGGAAGCAAACTGTGTTTAACAGCAAAGGTCTGGGTTTGATGGGTGAAGCTGAGTTTGGAGCGTTGAACACAGTTAACCTTCTGCTCCATTGCAAGAACTTGCAAAAAATGCTAGAATAGTGCAAACCTTAGACATGGACTAGAGTGCTTTCAGTGTTAGGCATGCTTTGAGAAATGGTGATTCAGTAAAAGAAACTCAAGCAAAGAAAATGGTGAAATAATAAAATTAGAAAATGCAAATGATAAAAATTTATTTCTAACTTTTTGCTTTTGTCTTTGATGTTACTTTCCTAAAGCTGCCATTTACAGTGAGTAGCAACTGAAGATAGGAGGAAGGTTGCACATACGTATGTGTGTGAATTGGGCACATACACGAGCGACATTATCTACCCAAAGTGTACTCTGGGTGTTGTGGGACTGTATCAGGCCAGGATGTGTTTTCACTCTGCCTTCTCTGTTCTGATGGGACTATCTTTAAGCTGCTTAAGCAAGCATCCCATCCTCTTGCATCCCATCTGCTCTGTTGTGCACAGATAAATTTATTTTCAGGACTCAAAAGTTGATTATCAACGTGTCAGCTGCACATTTTTAGTCTGAATGTTTCTCAGATTAGCTTCAACACCAGTTTTCTAGTGTTTTTACTTCAGCCACATGCTTCTCGTGCCATGATTATTTCTTGTTTTGAAACTGAGCATCCTAGTAGGTCTGATGTGTGGCTCTGTGCTTCGATAGGCTGTCATGGCTCTGTGCTAATGTTGGGATTCATATTTGCTTACCAGGGAGATAATACGACACTGCTTTATAAACAAGTACCTTTCTCCTAAATTAGTAATTTCCAGAAAGAAAAAGACATTAGCAGTGAAATGCACTATATTTGTTTGTTCCTGTGTTAAATAACTTTGTCTAAGTTTGCAAGCTTTCATCAAAAATTGCAGAAATAAAAAATTTTCTATACAATTGAAGAATGAAGATTTGGCAAGTTCTAGATTCAACAGCTCAAATACTCACCTTGTTTAATTTAAACCTAGGTTTTAAACTACTGAATTTAGTTGTTCCATGGTGATGTACTCTGAGGATCAAAGCAACTTTTTTGGGTAGCTTGTGTTTGATAGAACTCAAGGAAACGTGAGCTGAAAGATTTAATGGTGTTGTGGGTGCTGGAGAAATCTTCCTTGCTATGGATTTAAAAGAAGCAAGATTTGATCACTTTTTTTGAATTTTTGGGAAGCTTTTTGGTAAGGTAGGAAACAGAGAAGTAGAACCTAAAATTAATGATAGCTCCATAAGCACTTCATTTTAACAGACTTCAAAATTAATTTACTGTTAAACATTATGGAGTATTTCTTCCTGTTAGCCTGTACTTCTTTCCTGTGTCCTGTCCAAGCAGTCTGTCAGTCATAACATGGCAAATCTTATTGATCTCTCTGTTCTCTTCAAAACATGGAATCCAAAATGTGATTTCCTTACTGAAGCACAACTCATCAGTGACTAATCTTTAGTTTATGAACCTTCAAGGTGGTTACTTGAGTTAGGGACCTGGGGGTCAAGGCCTGCTAATATGTATGTGACTCTAACACTCCTTGACAAATCCAAAGTTTTGCTTAGGAAAAAGTCTTTGGTGAAAAGTCGAACGAAATCAGATAGAACAGTTCCACTGATTTCAGTGATCTAGCAGAAGAGATAATCAAGAAGAAATATTTTAAATGAGTAAGTTCTAAGAATGTGTTTTCAATTTACTTATATTTTAAATGTTAGCTTTTTGAAAAATTAAAATACAGGAGTTTAAGGTTTATAATTCTTTCTTAGTTTTTCTGATGGCTGTTGAGACAAGAGAAAGGAAGGAAGAGCACAAGATATGGGAGGGTGCACGTGGGGGTGAGAAGTGTCAGGCAGGAAATGCCATCTTCCGGCTGCGTGGCAGCACGCACTGGTGTGCAGCCCTCAGTGTCAGCATCTTCCTTGGCCACAAGCAGGAGGCCAAGAGGAGAGCAAGTTAAATCAAATTATTTACTCTATGTATCAAAGCTTTTCCCATCTGCAGTGTTGGCCAAATCTTTCTGAAAGAGTATCACAGTTTGGGCCTACTTTCTAAAGTGAGTTATGAACTTAATAAATATGAACTTAATCGGGAGGGAGAAGTGTTGTTCAAGAAGCTTGCCAGTGGCCAGGGAACATGTAAAATACATAGATCAATACACAAGTCTTTGCTTGAGATGCTGAAATTCGAAGCCATCAGGTCAAAGCTTCCGCACTTAAGTCAATTTAATAAAAGCAGGACTTAGCTCTGCAGAGCTGAAGGCCTTTCTCTATGTGCTTTGATATGTTTCCTAGCAGACTTGACGAATTTCCAAACAGAAATGAATGGTTTGCACTGCAATTGTTTACACTTGTACTAATTTCTACTGAATTCATTCCACAAATACTGTAGGAGTAATGCAGGGAAAAAAGAATTTCAGAAGTGACTGAGGTTGCTGAGAAAAAATGTTTAAAGAAAAATTCATTTTCAAAGAGCTGGAAATTATCTACTTTAGGATGATGAATATCTGCTGGATTGATAGGCTGTGATTTCACACTTAAAATACTCCAACAGAGTGAATGAGGACAACTAAACTTTGATAGAACTGTGCAAAGTTTGTGCTGCTCCTCCAGATCCCGCAATTCAGTTCAGCATGGTCTTGTCTGGTCCATGGCCTTAGTCTAATCTGAGCCTTAATTTATAGTCTGCCAAATTTATCATATCATATTTTTTCATCTTTATTGGATTACCCACTCTACCCTTGGAAAAATTGCTCACCAAATGAAGCACATGTCCCAGGAAGGAAACATGCTTACAGCTTCTACCTATACCTTTCCTGTGGTTTTATGGACAGGAAAAGAGGCTAAATATTCAATATCATATATGCTTAGGGTATCTTTTAAAATGCCACATACAGTCATTTGTTGCTAATAGCTTTTAGCACAGTAAAAGGAGGGGGTAAGACACAAAAATCATCCATTAACAAAGCAAGTCTGAGATTCACTGAAGGCGAAAAGGATACCTGAGCTTATACTACAAATACATTCAAATTACTGGGCTCATAAAGAAAACAAGACAGAATTACATGTCCATAACATCTGTCTGAACATCTTACTTTCATGGTAACAGCCAAATCTTTAAAATCTTATTAGAAAATTATTCTAGTGTTACCTAGAAATTCTGCTGTGCTGCTTCTAACTATTTCTTATAAGTGTTTTATATGGAGAGCAGATAATCTGATGAGAAAAAATATATTTAATTAGATTGGATGGTTCAATGAGGAGAAACAGACGAGATTTCGAATGTCAGGTTCCTTTTTGCAAATAACTACATACTTTATAGACATTGAGTAAACTTCATGTCGCTGTCTGAAATAAAAGAAACTCAAGCATTTTTTCACCCATGGTGTTCACTTTTTACGAGACAGTTTTAAATGGCCGAGGAACAATTCAATGTACTCTGGACAATTATGCAGCAAATAAACTTCATTGCCCATATCTTTTTAGCCTGGCTTCTTGGAAGAGAATTGTCGCTGTCAGCTGGCTTGGGTATTTTTAATTGCTGCATTTTTCACAGTTGTCACTGGAAACTTTTATCAAACAATTGATGGTGTCTTCTGATTACTGTTGGCTCATCAGTTTCCCACATGATAGATTCTTCACAGGATTCAACAGTCTAATTTTCATCATGTAGTAAGGTTGCTTAATGTTTTGAATGCTAGGATGCATACTCTCGGCACATTTGGCTTTCAGTTGGTAATAGGTATTAGCAAAAAGTCTCACAGGACACCAAAAGGGACATTCTATTTATTCCAGGCGGGATTAGGTCATTAGGATCAACAATGCAAAAATGCCACAAGGGAAAAACAAAAGAAGTGGAAGGAACTGGTGGGACTGCACAAAGAAATATCATGTGAAATACAAAGCAATAAAATTCTGAGACCTTGGGAAGTCTATTTCAAATAAAAATCTGAAGCCTCTTTGCAAACTATGACCTCTGTGGCAGAGAAAAATAGGACTAAGTAGGAATAAACTTTACATCCCACACTATAGTGGGATGTAAAGTTTATTTTCTGTTAGAGCATCTGAATATGAGGGAAACCTTGTCTTTCCATCCCTGGCTCTCATGCTTGTTAAAAGACTGCACAATGCACCTGAGAACCTGAGCCTGTCCTGCATGTGCTGCTGCCCTCCCACCTGCCCAGTGGAGACACATGAGGGTGAGACAGCTCAGGGAGCTGACCCAGCAGAAAGGGATTACCTGCCCTTTTAGCATCCTGTCTTACTCAGTTTGAGATGAGATGAGGTGTAGAGGGAAAGAGTATGGGACCATAACTGCTGCAGCTTGGCTCAAACTGCTTGGGGAACACAAACTGGGGAAAGTAGGTCTCAGCCCATGTAGAAGTGGACCAGAGCAAGTGTCAAACATTTATTTACCTCATTCAAATCTTCTTAATGCCTTCCAACCTATTTAATACCCTATCCGCTCTGCTGCACATACAAGATACATTGGATTGGTTTCTCTCTAAATTTTTGATGTCTGTGATAATGTATCCAATGTATTTTTCTCAGGATTATCAGCCCCTTGGCATGCAAGTGTAAAGCACGTATTCTCTCCACACTTTAAACCTGGGCTAGTGCATTTATTATATTAATGGTTGCAACAGAAACAGGAAAATCAGTATTAATTCAAAGAAATTATTATAGCGTGGGTCCTTTAATAAACCTCAAAATAAAGAAAACCTTGTCGTACAAATGTGGTTTTGTATTTGGCTTGAATAAGCTAAAAATTATGTCAGTGCTGAAGGGGACAATTCTCCACCTCGTGTCCCTGATGAGATTCTCATACCCCTCGTTGCACCAGGCAGAGCTTGTGCAGGGTGGTGTAATCAGCCAAGTCGGTATGAATTTGCCTGACAATGTCTCTTTTTTTTATTATTTATTTTTGCTGATTTAGTGAGCTGATTTAGCTCGTACATATGGCCTCGTAATTGCCAAAACATTGTAAGGGAGACTGTGATAGGAAAGCTCTGCTGTTTTTGGTGGCTGCAAATTCAGCTGTATTGATTTGCTAGATATCTCACAGCAAGACAGAACTAATAGTGGGTCTAAGCACAACGGGTAGACCTTAAGTCTAAGTTTTGTGAACAAACAAACAGGAACACTGCAAATATGGAAAATGTTCTTGTTCACAGATCACACCATCCAGTCTGTTTTCTGCTGCTGCTGCTGCACAGTGCAAGAAAGGTATGTGAAATGCTTAAGCTTTTCAATAAATAAATATCTACACATAAAAGACTTCTTAAAACACTTCTATTTGCAGTAGAAGAGCAAATATGCTGAAGTTTAAAGGCACTGTACTCTGCATATCCTTAATGGAGGAAGGCACGTATATCCATGGATATTTTTATGTGAATTGTTGTAGATATGCATTCACACAAATGCTTCATGTTTTCCAAAATCAGAGAAATGAGAACAAAAGTGAACCTGGACCCGGACACTGTCCTGGTGACTCAGTATTCTGCCTCACAACCAGATGTTTCCTATGAATCTATTTGGAAGTGCAGGGTAAGTAACATTTTGGCAGGTGAAAAGAGAGAATTGAAGTGATTTGACATACAGGCTCAGTACCAGAATAAGCAGGGGAGTAACTAGCTCTGGAGTGTGTAAAGTTCTTTGTTGCATAAAAATTACAGAGTAAAGGTAACTGAAGAGTTTAACTGATGTAAATACAGGGTCACAGTGAGGTTTCCCAAGCTTGCTGTCATGAAGAAGGTGATGCCTTCTTCCACTTCTGGTTTTGAGTCATGGAGATGGAAAGGGTGGGAATGCCCTGCTAGGCAAATGCAAGTGCACCCTGCTCAGCTGGTATGTAATGTTCACCTTAGTTTTATTAGATCTAAGTTGATTTAATCTGAGTTTTTTGAAGTATAACTAAGTGCAAATGTAGAACTTCCACACAAAAGAAAATTATTATGTTCCTGCCAGTTTGCTAAGAAAGTCTGCAGAGCAGAATTATATGTTAATTCTCCAGATAAATGACTGAATTTTCAGACATTGTACCTCCATTGATTTCAATGCTGCTCTGCTTTTACACCAGCTGAGGAGTTGTCCCAGCATCCATAAAGTGTAGATGTCACCCCCCTAAGGCAGATAGCTTATTTGTTATTCACTCCACTTTCCATTGTCATTTTTGCTTCTGCACCAAACTACTTAGTCTTGCTGTTTTACAGGTGATGAGGTGATAGTACTTTACAAGGGGCAGTAACAACCATGATGAGTTCCTCTTAGTTACTGAGAGAGTGTAATAGCCAGGGAATTATGCAAGCAATAGTAGAGAGAAAGGCCTGGTTATGAAAAATACTTTTATTTTTCACTAGCGCAAGAGACAATTGCAATTTAAGAACAAGCCATTACCTCCTCTGCCTCCCGAGGCCTTAGAAGACTACAGCAAGAAACCCAGAGTTACTGCACTCTATGACTTCTTTGCTAGAGGGCCTTTAGATTTACCTCTCAAGAAGTCAGAAGAATACATTATCCTCGAACAGTATGATCCCCTCTGGTGGAAGGCAAGAGACCAACATGGGTAAGAGAGAGGGCATCTATTGCAATCTCCCTACGGAGAAAGAAAAAAGCCTAAAACAACCTGTGCAAAAGTGGGACTTGTGAGACAATTTAGGGACAAGCTTGAAAGTGTTCAACTACGTACAAGGCACACAGATTGACTGGCCAGACTTCCAGGAGGGTTTGGCACCCCAGAAATGGATAGGGAATCTAGAATCTGTTGGGAATTCAGAGTTAAGCCCTACACTCAGTAATTTCCTGAGCAGCGTGAGGGTGTTTGAGGACCATGTGGATCACTGGGCTCTGAGCCATGCGCAAATCCAGCTTTCCATATTACAAGTGCTTTACAGTGGAGTGTGTATGTGTAAACACGTTATAAAAGCATAGAGATTATGAAGACATACCTGGAAAAAAACCTCTTACCCAAAATACCTGGGTATTTTAGAGAACTATGTAACTTCAGTTAGGATCCTTTTGACAGTTAGGTTTGTTTTGTGTTGTTCTCCTTTCTCCTTTGCACTTTCTTGAGTGTACATTGTAGTCTCATGTTGGGAATGGTTGTATGTTATGTTGTAACCATCTCCTTTCCATTCAGATTTCTCCTTTAAATATTTTAAATACTTTTTCTTAACTCATGTTTTCAGCAAAAGTATACTGACAACTATTTTGTATATACAGGTATGCACACTCTTTATGTTTCTTCATATAGAAGCTTTGAATAGGCCAGAAATGAAGATGGTGGCTTCTGATTCAGAAGAAAAGTAATTTTTGTCTCTATCTCAGCCTATACCATCTGGCTTTTCCATTTGAGTAGCCATCTACAGTTGAGGGACAAAAAGGTTGGGCCTGGGATGAAAGGACTCAAATTTTTGTTCAGTTCTAATGCTGGAATTCAGTATCTAGCAACATAGCCCCTAGTATAAGGAACCTTTGTAATTCAACAAAAGGATGATGTATGTCTTAATCCTACTAATATTTAACAGCATAATATAATATTATCCCCAATATGTTGTTTCAGGAATGAAGGTCTAATTCCCAGCAACTATGTTACCGAGAACAAGAAATGTAATTTAGAAACGTACAAGTAAGTACCTTTGAAAATTATAATTGTGCTTTCATTTCCAAAAATGGATTGCAGAGACACATTTTAATGCTTGATCCTTCGAATTTTTATTAGACATGAACATGTTTATCAAAAGTTTTCTTTTTTTTTTGTGACAAAACATTACTCTTAAAGTGAATTAACATTCATTTGCATGAATCATAGTGTCAGAATCCATATGTTTTCTATTTCTCTAGACTCAATGCATAATATTTCTGTATTCTGGTCTTTGCCTGTTGTGATCATGTAGCTAATTCCAAATACTTCAATTTAAATTACTGGAGGGAATATTAAAATTCTGAAAAACTGTAGAGAAGAAAGGCTTGACACATCATCCAGGAGTGTAAATTTCATCAGAGTTTGGCATAACTCTTTCCTGGGGTTTCTTTTATTTGAGCTATTATTTAGTCAAAGTAAATTTGGGCCAAAAAGTTCTAAAAAAAAGTTCTAATAAAATAATTCCAAATTAAGACACGTTCATATACAATGATAGTTCTAAACACGTTTTTGACTTGGAATAATGCAATTACTAAACTGTGAAACAAAGCAAACATTCATTTTTACTGGCTGAAATTAAGGGTAGGTTATCTCCTTGTTGCAGGTGGTACTGCAGAAACATAAACAGAAGCCAGGCAGAACTTCTCTTGCGCCAGAAGGTAACTCCGCTTACACATAGAGCTAACAGTACTGAAAACTATCTATCAGTAGAGGCATCAAGAGCCTTATCACAATCAAATCCAAATCTCTTTGGTCTGCTGTAAGAGAGAAAGTACCTTAAAATAAAAAGGCTTTCTGGTGTAAGCATAGAGTGCTGACTATCCAGACTTCACAAAGCTTTAAATTGTAGCCCCAGCAAATTCTATGCAGATTTTCCATGCTAGATAAATCAAATTACATGGCTTACTGTAGTTGTCTGTTGCATTAGACACTGAAGGCTGAAATCCATGTAGTAAGCTAATTAGTGAGCTTAGCAGAACTTAAGAAAACTGCTGTGTCTTCCTTGAATACAAGAGCAAACAGTTCATATTGCATTCTACCCCTGTCAGTTACCAAAGTGCCTAACTCAGTAAAACTCATTGGGTCTTTGCTCAAGGACTAACTCAGGCCTGGGACAAGAAAGACAAGGGAAGAATATCTCAGACAAAACTGTTTAACTGTATTTTTTTCTAGTGATTTGTACAATTTGGTTTTTTAATAAGTCAAAGCATTTTGACTGCTTCACACTGAAGAGTATAATTCAGCTAAATTACTTATCTCTAAGAAGTTACCTGGCACTTAGTATTTTCTCTGGGTTTATTTTGCTCTGCCATGTACCTGGCTATCCATTCGTGTTCTCTACTTCTTTGTCTTCCTCCCAAACAGTCATAGGTATTCCACAGAATTTGGTAATCAGGTGCAATTCCTGTCTCAAGGGAGCATTATTGAAGCTCAAAAGCATAACATAACTCTACTTGGGTTTCTTTTCAGCCCAAAGAAGGTGCATTTGTTGTCAGAGATTCAAGCCGACAGGGTCTTCTTACGCTGTCCATGTATTCGCGGGCTAAAGGGTGAGTTCCTCTGAATGGTTAGGGTTTGAATCAAGAGGTGATGGAAAAGCTTCCTCCAAACTCCTCAAAATAATTGGGTAGGTTGGACATGCAGTGCACAAGAGCAGGGAACCACTGGGATGCTGTTCATGCAGAGTTAATCACCATGTGTACAGAAAAGATGATGGTGGGCAGTGGATTAGTGGGTGTGCAAATGTCCTGTCAAGACAAGATTATCTGCACTCACTGAAATTCTCAAAAATCTGCTGTGGAAACCATGCCACAGCCTTTGGCCACTGCACCAAACTGTTTCCTTTCTCCATGGGCACTGTGCACTGTAAATTCATCCCAGACTCTGCTGTCCTCAAACTTCTCCTGTTTGTCTCCTAAAATCACCTCACCCCTACTGTGCACTCTTGCCAGACAAGAGTCACAGGATTCACTTTTGCCCATATCAGGAGCAATCGCCTACAGCACTGACTTAACCCATTTCAAGCTGTCTTATACCCTCTTCATCAGCCCTCCTACATCCTCCTGTATCAACTGTGTCTGCTTTCATTCTCTCCCTCTTACAGCCAGCCAGAGGTGAGAGGAGCAAAGGTATTGCTGTTATCACCACCCTCTTCCTCCCTCCAATCCCTCCCGGAAACATGGGGCCAGCCCTCCCCACCATCCCTGTGCTGGGGACAGGCTCACAATTTCTGTAGGCTCAATAACGTTCCTGACAATGACTCGACAATGCAGACTGTATAATGTTTCTGTGCTCTGATCTCTGCTTGTTGTGACCATGTGTCCACAATTTAGAGTACTAACCTTCAGCAACCACCAGCCTGAAACGCAAACTTAACTTCTTAATTTTGAGTGTCACGGAAAGCAGAGGTAGATGGGTGGCAAAATATACAGAAAGCAAAAAAGACAGATAATGTGAAGAAATACAGAAAAACAAAGGTATCAAATAAAAGCTCCAATGAAGACCACTTGAAGAAGTAGAACAGAAAATTTAATCTCATGTTATACATGAATATGTGTTTAAGTTTTTGGGAGAAAATGCAGGTCATTAGGGACATTTTAATTTTAAGAGGTTATATTCAAATAAATGCTTAATTAGGAGGAACACTTCTTGAACACTATGGCAATTTCTTACAAATGCAATGGTACAGGGGTAAAAAATACTTGGGCAACAAAAAACATTGTGCAATTATCTCCCAAAGGTAGAGAAACAGCCATTCAAGGAGTTTTGGTTTTTTTTCTTCTCAAACAGTTTCCCAGCTACACACAGCCATTTTAAGTTGAGAACTGTATCCCAAGTTTGCAGATTTTTCTATGCTTTCAATTTCATAATTGAAGTGAAATTTAAGCAGATTTATAGTATAAATTATTTTTACTGAAAATTACAATGCTTTGTTGATTTCAGAAGTCATAATGGAGATATTCTACATTATCAAATTAAACAAAATCACTTGGGACAATATTATGTAGCAGAAAACTATCTCTTTTCATCTGTTCCTGAACTCATAGAGTATCATCAACACAATGCTGCAGGTAATACATGTAAGCTGATATGGTTTTACATCTTTTCCTAATACTTTTCTTATAAAGAGACACAAGTGTTTATATTGCTAATGAATTTAAATATGCCTTGATTCTTTATGCCAAAGTCATAGCTGTTGCGTGCATATACCATGGGGGAAGTGAAACTACTAAACTCATCTACACATATTAAATGAGTTCAGCAAAGATGGAAGCCTGCTCTTTGCTCATATTTGACTGAATAGGACTTGGGTGAAATTTGATCATAATTCTTTCTTTGTCTATGACAAGGACCTGTATACATGCAATTTAATAAAAGCAGGAGCTATGCTGTGCATCAGCAGGCAGCATTCTACTGATTTTGAAAAAAAACCCAACTCATACCACAATCAATCAGTGGCAGAATTAGGAGAACAAGGACTCTTTAACACTGGCTTTCATCTTACCAGGGTTAGACGCCTCTAATTGTTGGCTGATGGTAGATTTTTATAATTTTTAGCATGAAAAATATCCTTCACCTTGGTTCTGCCCATAATTTTAATACAATATAAAATGGTTTTACTCTGAATGAATGAAGATGGCAAAACACACCGGAGATCACTTGCATTAGTGAGAGAGGAATATATGGAAATGGACAGAGCCTTTTGCTGGAGGGAGGAGGATTGTAGGAAACACTTGTAGCAGAAACGACCCTAAAAGTAATGGTGGGAAGAATCAATGAACACAGGGAGTCCTTGGTGAGGGATGTATTCACTGGTACTATTGGCTTATGAATGCAAAGAAAATGAATGACAGGCACAAAAGTATTTCAAACCTGGGAAGTCGTGCTGGCAGACACTGCTTAGGTCAGTGACACAGTATTTTAGAACTCATTTAAGATCACTATCATTGTACCAACAAGCAAGAGTATCGCTGTTGGCTTTATGAAAGTATAAATACCTTTGTAGTCAGGGCCCTATTAAATAGTCTTTCTCCATTTCTTCTTACTGTAGTGTTTTATCTGAGCAAACTGTAAGCAAAAGTAACTTCAAGAAATAAGAAATTTACATCAGGTTCCAAGTATTTTTGTTTGAGAAGAGGCATGATATAGCATATTTTAAAATTATGCAATTGGTCAGTAGAATATTGTTGTTTTGTTCTCTCCAGGTCTTATCACACGTCTTCGACATCCAGTCAGATCAGATGGATGTACTTCACCAGAAACAGTAGAATTGAGTCATGGTAAAATTTTTATCTTCTTTTGAAGGAGATTTAGCTATCTGCCTAGGCAAGAGTTTAGATCATATTCACCCAGCTAATAATTAAGTTGTATCTATGAAATTCCTTGGTAATAAGAAACACATGAACAGTGTTAAGGTGTCATTACCAAATGAGACACCTGAGTCAGCTACTTCTGTGCAGTGACTGTTGTGCATCTGTTACAACCACCAGTGTAGTTCAGAGCTATTTGGACTTTTCTAAGTGAACCTAAGACTCAAACAGACATTTAATAGCTTTTGAAAGGCTCTTTGATTTATTTAAATACTTAGGAAATCAAAATTGAAACCTGAAATTAATACCGTTTATGGAGAAGATTTTCTTTGTCAGTTCTACAGGTTTTAGAAATAAGAATGGAATCTTACATGGTATTAAAACAAACAAGAAATAAATGCCAGTTTTGTGTATATAGATCAGGAATTTCATAACATCTCTGTTGGACAATAGGAACCTCCAAAACTGAGTATTTTTCATGTTCCCATGAATCTCAAGGCTTAATGTTTCTGAAGGGTAGAACTATTGGAGTTACTACAATAAAGGTAGCCAGTGACTATTTCTGTAGCTATACTATCCATCTGGAACTGGTTTGGAGCTAAAAACATCAGATATCATAATGCCAAAAAAGATCACATGTGTAATCAAAGCTAAACACTTGCCTTATCTTCAAGCCTCAGACATTCCTGCATTAAGAAAAATCACTAATCCCATTCTTTAAGCTGTAAAATAGAATTTATATTTACACATATGTGAGCCAGTGAAAATTTTCAGATATTTAAAACATGCTATAGCTGATGCACAAGTGTGATGCTTTGCTGCGTGCATTAACTGCAGCTAGCAACGTGTGTGTCCTGGAGCATGGCTCAGGAAAGTTGGCCTGACTCTTCTGGCATATTGGGCTGCTTTTACAGAGGAATGGGGATTAAACCCATCTGAACTGTTGTTCCTGAAAGAACTTGGGCGTGGGCAGTTTGGAGTTGTTTATCTCGGTAAATGGAAAGAAAATATCAAGGTTGCCATCAAAACAATCAATGAAGGTGCAATGTCTGAAGATGATTTCATGGAGGAGGCCAAACTGATGATGTAAGTACAAAAGATGTTCTGTCAGTTTACCAAATAACGAATATAACCTAATTCCATTTCAAACAAACAGACAAAGCAGTTTGATGGGAATGGTGCATGTGTGGGACAGAAAGGCTGATGTAAAGGTCTGAACCAAATAGATGCAGATGCTTCCTATGCCCAGACTCTTCCTTTAGAGTGTGTCCTGCTTTGTACTATGGAGCTCAATGGGGAGTAAATGTTCTGGAAAAATGTAAATGTGCTCCTACAACTATTCTTTAATCCATAACTCAGTATCTCTAGGAACACTGCCAGAGCTTATATCTAACTAAAGCTTTTGAGAAATCATATTACTATGTTTTCAAATTTTGCAAATTAGGGAAGTATCCACATGAGGTCTTGGCAAAGCCCAGAAGAGAAGAACCCTTGCAGGGTCAAGGTTCCTCCCTGCAGGCCAAGCATAACTAGACCTTTCCATTTTGCACCAACCAAATCAAGCTTTGCATTTGCTGCATTTATATAACTGATGAGCAATTATGAGCTCACAGAGTGAACTTTTTGGAGGAAGTTGTATACAGGAATGTGTTAGGTAGTGGGAGAACTCTGAAGACAGCTGAATGGGATACTGTTTATCAAGTACTGAAAGTATTTTTCAATACCATCATGAGAATCAAAGGTCTAGTTACCTGCCAAGAACAAATATTAGCCTGCCTAAAATGTGATTTTAAACAGGAAACTCTCCCACCCAAAGCTGGTCCAGCTTTATGGAGTGTGCATACATCACAAACCTCTCTACGTTGTGACTGAATTCATGGAAAATGGTTGCCTGCTCAATTACCTTCGGCAAAGGCGGGGGAAACTTGGCAGAGACATTCTTCTGAGCATGTGCCAGGATGTTTGTGAAGGGATGGAATACCTGGAAAGAAATAGCTTTATTCACCGTGATCTAGTAAGTACAACAGGTTTTCTGAGGTTCTTGACAAATACTTGCAGTAAAGAATGTGCTGTTGCATTTTATGGGACATTATGTGTCCTGTAAGACTTCAGCCCTGCAGGATCTAATAAGGCAAACCCAAACTTTTCAGCTGTTATTTTGCCCATGAGAGATCAAAAAACTACTTGAGAGAAGCTTTTCCATTGGAAAAACCCTTGAGAGGTCAGAGAAAATTAGGGTATTGACATGGGACTACCTGGTATTAGGACATTTCAATAGAAAAGTGATCACAACTAAAATCACAGCATTACCAAAGGTCAGCAACAATGAGAATTTTAAAAAATGAAATATTTTTCTATCTATATTTTTTTGGTTCCCTACTGCCATACTTCGATGCTGGGATGTATGAGCAGTTTTCTGCCCCTAGACAGGGAATTAGAGGAGAAGAGCTTGTTTCTTTATTCCCTGGTACTTTTTCAATGCTCACATTTGGATGTAGAGAGGAAATCTTCCTTCTCTCCTACCTAGCTGCATTAAGAAATGTAAAATCTTGAAAATTACCAGGAGGTTCCTGATTTCTGTAATGAAAACATCAAAAAACATATTTAAAATTTACACTAATTGTCCTAGTGTTGATGTTCAGGAAAATATCTGGTTGGATCATTAGACTCTGCAGCCTAAAATTCTTTTGCCATTCAAGAATATGTAAACATATTGCAATTCACACTACAAGCATTTAAGTTGGTATGTGCTATGTATGTGTAACTACACAGTAGTGAAATATGTTCACTGACTCGGAGACAAAAATTCACTAATATTTTTGACCAATACACTAATCTCCTTTCAGATATAAACAGTATGAGCTGAAGCAAATATAATCAGCTGCTGTATTTTTCTTAAAATTCTTTAACACAGATTTCAGGTATGTTTCTCTCATTTTCCCCAGGCCGCAAGAAACTGTTTAGTCAATGTGGAGCACGTTGTTAAAGTATCCGACTTTGGCATGGCGAGGTACGAGGCTATCAACAAAGGTTTTGTGAGCACCTACTCTCAGAGAGCTGCAGCATGATCTTTAGTTAACCTCACTGCTTGCTTCACTGGTTTGGGGAATCCCACTCTGGTTAATTTTTGAATTCTGATGAAAATTGTGATGTTGTTTAACCACTGTACCATGAATGGGATGTCATGTCCTCCTCTTGCTCTTGGTGAGTGCAAGATAGGTGAACAAAGTGCTAGGTAAACTTCAGAGGTGTTTATGGACAGAGAAGTGCCCAGAGTGCACAGGGCAGCCAGAAGCTTGAAGAAAGAAGTTCCCCAGCTTTCCTGAGGAGGATGGCGGACAGAAAGTCACTAGGGACAGAACTGGGAGCTGGTGCTGACCTCTCGAGGCAGCGCTGGCTGAGTAGGTGAGGCAGGATGTAGGGAGGACCAGGAAGGTGGGCAGGAGGTGTGATACATCCTGCTCTAGCAGGGAAGTGGTTTTTCTGCTTAGCGATAGAACCAGACGAAGTGAGGAAAGAGAGCACACTCAACTCTGACAAGCACCAGCCTGAGAAACATAGCTCTGGCCTCACAGACTTTCCTCAGAGGACACAGCTGAGCTGACCAAATGACTGAATGCTACCCAAAGGGGATGTCTCCTTCCTTCTTTCTTCTTGCAAGCTCAGCACAAAGCTCTCCACTTTTGTGTTTTACTGGCTGTTTTTTTCTGTGGGATTAGCAGACTGAATCAGCTCACTTAGGAGGCAGATGAGCTTGAAAGACAGTCAGTGGCTCTGAGCAGAAGGTTGTGGTGACATTTACCTTGCGGCTGCAAATCGTTAGATCAGCACAGCCGTGCTCCTTTGGTTTTGCACCCTATTTCTAACCTCAGGCTTTCAACACCCTAGAAGTTCATAGCTAAGGACTTGTTTTTCAAAGGGCTGTCCTGTACCACGGTTGTACTGCTCCCCAAAAGGGTAAGGTCAGTATCAGGGCTCTGGACTTATCCAAATGAATCAGGAAACAAGACCAAGGTGGCTGTCATGGTCCATCTTAAGAATAATGGACCTGAATGGCTCACTGTGGCCACAAAGTGCAGATCAGTTGTGTGGCTCTAGGACTCACTCTCCTGGGGAGGCTGTGGAAAAGTGATGGGAGCACAGCCTAATTATTCACAGCTCACGCAACTGCTACTACAGGTTATTTTGTACTGCTATTTCACATGTTCCTTATTCAATAGCCTCCCATGCTTCTGTGCCTGCACCAAAATGAGAAAGTGAGGCAAAGAGATTATTTATTTCAATGTGACCTCCTTTAAAAGGTGCTTTAAAAAATTACCTTTATGCTTTCCCTGAGAATAAATGTGTACTGCACATCTGTGATCTGCTCAGGACATTAGTACTTGGAAAATGTGCCCAGAGTCTCCAAGTATGTAGGGGTCAGCCTAGTAACCATTTAAAATGTTGCCCTATAAATGCCTGCATTAGGCACATAATTTCATCTTATTTGGGAGGTCAGCTCCTATAAGCTTGGGCAAAAACAATTACTTTAGTGCACCTACAAGAACTGTTGCCTCAAATGTGCTGAACATTTCTTTGTGTGTTGCTTTGGTAACAATGTCCCTGATACTGAAGATGGGCAGCAAGAATCATATTTTGGTAGAACAAGTGGCTGAAAAGGTGGATTCTTTTAAAAAAAGACTCTTTTTAAAGAAAGCAATTATTTATTGCTGCTGGTTTTCCTGCCCATGGTGATGTGCCTTATCAATATACACCCAAGATGGCAATAATAACCGTCCTGTCAGTCTTACGATAGTATCAAAATGTTTTATTCTGACATACTTCTGATGAATAATCCAAATAATTTATTTAAACAGAAATCTCTTCAAGTACATAGCTTCCAGTATGGGTTTTTGTGTTCATTTTATACTAAAATAGTGATATAATTTTGTTGTTTCCAAATTGACACTATTTTTATGGAATTCTAAATCGTTTGTGAAAATGTCACTCATTCAAATACATGTGGTTTCCTCTTATTCCTTAGGTATGTCATTGATGATGAATATATCAGCTCTTCGGGTGCCAAGTTTCCAGTCAAATGGTCATCTCCAGAAGTCTTTCATTTCAAAAAATATAGCAGCAAATCAGATGTCTGGTCTTTTGGTGAGTTGATTAGGTGAATGTACAACTATGCTTCCCTAAAACTGCTGATATGATTTAGGAAAGTGTAACTTTTTACTCACACTACCTGTCTTAAGCTGCAGTCATTCCCATTTTTCAAATCTTGCTTATATTGGACAAATGGGTTTTTCAGTAGGAAGGTTATGTACCTAAAAAGTAGATTTTGACTGAAATGTGCATTTTTGATAAGTTCTCATTAGCCAAATATATATTCATCTGAGTTTCATGGACCATCACCTTAGCCGACTTAAAAGAGAGGAGAATTATATTAAAAATGGTTTGGGTTGTATCCTTCATTCAGCTCAGGCTGCCCGTATTTTCATTCATTTTTCAATACACAAAAGAATCAAGAGTGTTTTCTGTTCTCTTAATGTTGTTAAAACCTTGTGGGTTTGGCATCTTTTGTTTTGTCCTAAACCTATTTTGGTTCACTTCTAGGTGTACTGATGTGGGAAGTTTTCACAGAAGGCAAAATGCCTTTTGAAACCAAGTCAAATTCTGAAGTTGTCCATGAGATTTCTCAGGGTAACCGACTTTATCGACCACATTTGGCATCGCATCCTGTGTACAAAGCCATGTACAGCTGCTGGCATGAGGTTTGTTGCCCTTTCTGTTTCCCTGGGGTATTACTTTATTATTAATTTTTAATGTGGATATAAAAGCAATCTTAGAAGATCAAGACATTAAATCCTTATTTCACATCTATGGCATTCTCAGCATCTCCAACTATGTTTTTCACAAATCACACCTAAGTTTACAAGCCTCTGCTTCTTTTGACTGTTGCAGGTAATAAATATAAAGCACACTATCAGTACAATAGGTCTAGACCATCCCTGGGTTGGAATATGCCACTGTTGTCATGTTTCTCTACTGGATCCAATGTGATACCTTTTTCATGCCTTTGGATCATGCATAGCTTTCTCTAGATCTGCTCTGGATGATAACTGTAACACATTTGTTACCAAGTGGACATGTCCACTAAATGTAGATTTTGAACCCCCTTTTTCAAGTGTATATCAGTATCTCTGTACATCAGTACAGCTCCTAGGCTGTGCCTCTTTCACCCTCGGCAAGCTGATTTAGTACTTCATGTTCTTTTGCCATTTGTCCAGCACCTATTACTTCCTATATTGGTATCTAAACACTGATTTCATCAACTTCTCCATCTGATTAATCCCTTAAGGACCCTCCTTCTCTAGTCTCTAGAGGAAATGAATCTTTTATTTTAGGTTAAAAGATTTTCAGAAGAGCTTTGTCTGCAAATTTTTTCATGTAAATGTGCAGGCATACACAGTGAGTAGCCAGGAAATCCTGTTGCTCCATTGTCTCCTTTATCTCCCACCTTTTAACTCTGTATGAAATTTTTCAATTCTGAGTAAAAAAAACCTTAAGATATGGAAATCTAGATTGCATCCAGCTTGCTTGCTTACTGCAAACATCCACTGGGGTGCCAGCCAGCAGAGAGATCATGGAGGAGAAGTTCTCTTTTCTCTCTGCCACCAGACAGGAGTTTGTTCCACACTGAGCTGCAGCACTTCAAATTATACAGCAGTGAAGATTCCTTTTCAACAACCCAGGAAGCATTCCTGAGTATCATGGTTTCCTGACAGGTAGGGATTTCCATAGACCTACTGCAGGGAGAAATTCCATAGGAATTCTGATCCAGAATTGAAATAAATATAAAGAAATTTCAGGAATTTTTTTGAAAAGTGCCTGATGGTGTCATGAATAGCAGGTTTTTTTTTTTTTGTCTCAAGTGACCAACTTGATCTTTTCATCTGTATCAATAAAATAAAATGTAATTTTTAAGTGGTATCTCATATGTACTTCTATCCAATTTCTGAAGTCTGTTGCTGTAATTGACCAATCTGCTAACATGAGTTTATCCTCTGCTTTTCTTTTCAGAAACCTGAAGGACGTCCTACTTTTGCAGAGTTAAGAGTGACCCTCACAGATCTAGCAGAGATGACATAATCACAGATTTTATACCAATATACTTACTGAAAGGTTAGCATTAAGCATGCCACTAATGTAGCTGGTACAGAAAACATCAACCTTTTACAGAAGTCTCTACTTAAATTGCAGTACCAGCATCCTACATAGTGAAGCAGCTGTTTGATCCTGGCCCAGTTTTTACTTATTTGAGAAATATACTCCAGGAGACTGGTTTGGGACTCTCAAGGCTTTGTTTTCAGGATTAGGGAAAAATATCTTCCGTCTGAAAAGCAGTAACCAGGCCTACTCATCTTATAGACCTTTTTATTCATTCTTTTGTTCAGAGCTACACTAATTTCTGCATCAATATTATTAAATTATTTGGTACTTACTATGACTCATGCACTGGGGAATACTGACTGGCAGCAGCAAAAATGATGGAAGAACCTCTGATAAAGCTCTGGCTAGGTCACTTTTAAAGGCAAGTCCTTGTGCACTGCAAAGCATCCAGCCCTGGAGAACCAGGGCAGTGTTTCCAAGGGACAGCAAGACGAGTGAGTGACTGCTGGAGCAGTGCCCACACGTGTGCCTGTAGCCACGGCTTGGACAAAGGCAGGCAAAGGGAGCAAAGGCAGCAGTCCTCACTTAGCAGCTCCCACGTCACATCTGAGTGACTGGAAAGACTGAGCACCTCTGAAGCCATTTTAAACCTGCATTTCAGGTCAAGGTGTCTTCTATTCCAATTCTGAATAACAGAAGGGGAGCAAGGATTATGTTATTCCAACCTCTCCACAATTTTCCAGTATTTTCTCTCATTCCTCTGCTCTTGCCTACTCAAATGCCCACACATGTCCTCCCCTTGCAAATGCCCAGAATGGTTAATAGGCAAGTTAAAACTGGAACCTGACAGTAAAGCTCAGATGCATCCTATGATACCTTACAAGGACATGTCTGTAACCCTGCTTCTAATGTCATTATCCACTTAATTTTAAATCTTAATGATGGTCAATATAAATATGTTGTAGAGAAGGAAAGGCAGATGGATTTCATAATTATTTAAAACAAAATAGTCAGACCATTACAAATAAATATGTTTTTGAAAATATATGATTGCAGTGTGAATTATTTATAGATAAATACAATATTTAGTTTTATAGGGCTTTGTTGACAAAATTTGTAAAACATGCTAGCTAAAGAACGACTGAGTTCAGTTTAATTTTTGTCACAAATTGAGTCACAATTTAATTTTTCATTTCCAAATTTAAAAAATAACTGTAACAATAAAATTAAATGCAGCAAAACCCACAAAGTTTTGAATTTCCAAAAGATGATGGCACATCTTAGTTAAATATAGTCCTGGCAGTAATCAGTCATCTTTACTGCCATAGTATTTTGATAGTTATCATCCCTTGGGAAAGGAAATTGTTAATCCCATTGTTTGAACGTTTGGGACTACCGTGAAACACACTTCTAAGGCATTTCTGCATCAAATAAAGCTTGATATTCTTATTATTTCATGTAATTTGCCAGAAGAATTGCCACCAACTGCTGTCACTGTTTACTTTCATAATCAATTTATTTATTAGCATTCAATCCTTTATCAGACCTATGACTGAATGCAGATCTATACAACTGTTGTGGTTTAACCCCAGCTGGCAATGAAGTACCACACAGCTGCTCTCTCACTGCCCTCTGCCCTGGTGGGGTAGAGAATCAGAAAGAAAGTAAAACTCGTGGGTTGAGATAAGAACAGGTTAATAACTGAAACAAAGTAAAATGTAACAATAGTAATAGCAATTAAAAGGAGAAAGAGAGAGGAATAAAACCCAAGAGAAACAAGTGGTGCATTGTACCAGTGCTCACCACCTGCTGACTGGTGCCCAGCCCATCTGCAGGCAGTAATCAACAGCCCCCAGCCAACTCCCCCACAGTTTATACACTGATCACGATGTTCTGTGGTACAAAATATCCCCTTGGCAAGTTCAGGTCAGCTGTCCTGGCTCCACTCCCTCTCAGCCAAAATCGAGACAACGACACAGTACACACGTGGAGCTCACCACACTTTATGCCCAGGCCACAGAATACACAGCTTTTCAGCAGATGATGCACTACAAATGTGAAATTCAAACTGTCTCTGCAATATGAAGTACATGGGCACTTTGAATAATACATGAGGCATCTTTTTTAACAGCTCTTGTAAAACTGGTTTTGCCATATTACTGCAAGTTAATATGCAATATGCTACAGCACCGTGCAGTAAAAATCAGCTCCATTAGGTTTGTGTACTCAAAGCACCTTGCTGCTGCCTGTCTCACTGAGCTGTCCCGTGGTGAATATGCACCCATCCTGGCAACATGCTGGTCTAACACCTGGAGCCAATAATGCTTGCCTACCAGTCCTCCACTTCCCAATATAATCTTTCTGTAGGCTGCTTGGGGAAAGATTTGAAGAAGCTGTTATTAACACTCTGACAGATAAATTTAACAGCTGCTATCATCAATCTGACAGTAAATAAATGAAAAAGCACTAGAACATGCTTCAGAGTCAGTGAAACTGGTGCTTAGTTGGCAGCAAGAAATGGTCTACAGTACAAAGGTCAGGTATCTACACTGTATTTATTTACCAGAACAGCTACACCCTTAAATAAAGACTGAGTAGGCCACCTTAGACCTCATGGTGACTGTGAGCTTAGTTCAAATTCTAACCATATTCTAACAGGCAAAAATGGGTGAACAGTGACTTCCTTGTCACTGACCATAAAGAGATGTCTGCTGTTTTTTTTTAAACTTCCATGTGATAAAAATAAGATCTGGAAAAAGCAATAAAGGAGACACCTCCATACAGGGAACCTCCCATCAAAGGCTGTAGGAGTGTTCAGCATTTGTAAAAATTTAGCTACTGTTTCCTGATCAAACACCAGAAAACTTGGAACAAGTCTGTATTATGGATGGGAAGAAAAAAGGCAGAACTCCAAGCTTTTGTGAGCCAGCCACTTAGGATACATCTCTTTTCTATAAAAAAGACTCATTGTTGACAAAATGGAATGTAATTTCAGAAAGTGAAATGAATTCACTTGTCAAATGTACTCCTGAGAAGCAATGCAGACCAATCACTAGTGTGTACAGGTTGTTTCCAGTGCCATTTGGTTTTCGGACCAATTCCCATCCCCTCCCCGCCCCTCTCCCCCCACAAATTTCACAGATGGGCTCTATAGACACACTAAAGCACACCACCATCACTCCTCCCTCATGCACCACCAGTCTGACTCCTGCTCAGCCTCCTAGTCATGCTCTGAACCGTGGTACCATTTTAAAACCTGGCCAAAAGGAGTCAGCTACTGCAAACCTGCCCTGCTGGAAACATATTCCCTAACACACTTGCCAGTTTTATTTTGCTGGAATTTAAAGAGTGAGAGAATTGCCGTTTGCTAGAAGTATGCACTTCCCTATATAGCTCCAGGATGCAACCCTGATGAGTAGAGTTTGATGTTTTGAATATGTACCCTTTGGGATAAAGACTTTTTATAGCATGGTTCTTTCAAGTCTGGCTGGAAAACAGAGATGGTAGAACAGATTTCTATAGAAACTAATAACTGATGTATTTCCTTCCAAAATCATACAGATTTTTTAACGTATCCAAGTCTTCTTGGCCTACCTACATTTAGTCAGTGCAGCTATGTAATGAACTTAATTGCCCATTAATTTGTCCCGAGGTATGGTAATAATGAGTAGCTGCCAAGATTTGTTCAGTATCAGCATTTAAAAGCTGTAATTTGGTTACTGATGTATTGCCTCTGAGGTTTGCTTTGTTCTAGTTCTTAACTGCTCGCCCTACATACCAAAACACATCTAATTACTTTATATAATGTCCTTCATTTCACTGCCTGGAAAACCTGACAACTCACTGAAATACTCTCCATTGAGACTGGCTGTGAGACAGACATGCCTAATACATCAGCTTTGGGTTTTCTGCTCTAGTTTAGAAATATGAATGACACTCTTTTTTATCCGTTGTTTAAAAAACACAGATAATTTAGTACATAACCATGAATAATTTATTACAAGAGAAATATTAGCATAGTTTCAATTAAAACATCAAAGTTATTCCAAACTAGTAACTAAATATAAACATTTTTTAAAAATAACATCTCTTACAACAAATGTTTTTATACAGAAAGTTAGCCACTAATTTATTTCTTAACATGATGGGCTTCTTGGGCACCATAAAAAAAAGCATTAACTTTGTTTTTTGACATTAACATTCTTTTATTATTAGTTGCTATTTATGTATAATAGCAGATACACAGGTCCAGTAGAAAATATAGGAATTTTGCTTGGTACAAGTTAATTATTGCCAGCAGTTGGTATGAAAAGAATCCACACCCTTCTCAGAGAAAGTATTATTACATATCTTTAAAAAATGCCAACACACATCCATTCAAGAACTGGACTGGTTGCTTTTTCTTACAAATAACTCATTTGGTCACACAACAGTGATGGCTGTATAAGCAAACAAAGGGGCCATGAACTATGCAAAAGCATTTCTTTTTCCCTTTTTTACAGTCAATATTTTCTTCAGTTATTCTCTGAATTGTGTAATTCAGAGTGAAATGTAATTCAAGCTTTTGTTAAAAAACAAACTATAAAACCCCCTCCATCTTTAGTCTTTTTATTATTTGTATTACTTGTTTTTAACTATAAAGATTTTGAAGCTTGAATCTGGTCAATAAAACCAAAGTATTCTCTACATTAACTAAGTAATGAAACCCTGTTCTCTGAAGCTTTTTTAACACATGCATTTTAACAGCAAAGAATTGCTGCAAGTCTCATCAGTCAATTGGCTGAAAAATATTCCAAATTGACAATGTATTCAATGTCATTATATTTTGAAGGCAAGTACATTTTTTGTGAAAATGTTGCCTTTCCTGGGTAACAGTGCTGCCACACAAACGTGAAATACAAGCAGCAACCCTTTTGTTCTTACAGCTAAATTAGGAGTTTTCTTTGGTGGAACAATTTTCTATCCAAACTGTCCTCTTCTACTAAACCTTTTGAACATTAGAAAACATCTAGCCTGCTCCATGAGGAAGTCCTGCTTGGCATATAAATCTCAGCTGATTAAAACCAGTTTTTAACTGCTGAAGTGCTGGCATCCTCTGGTAAATTTTCTGGACTCACACTTAAAAATCCAAAGACTATAAATACTACTTTCTGATGAGCTTGTCACCACCCACACGTCTGACTGCTGAAGTTACTTACTTACAAAGTGGAAAACAAAGGGGATTGGAATGAGTAAACCACGGACTGTGCAAGCTTTTTTGTGACATGAAGACCAGTGACCACAACTGAGGAACATACTGTAGTATAGATACCAATCTTCAAGGCCTCTGGTAGATTAACATATTGTTAAATATCTAATAGAGGTGAATACTCATTTTTAGAAAACATGAAAAGGCCAAACTAAAAAAAATGTTTTGATGTTTCTCACCCCTTGCCTACAGCCCATTCTTTACCTAGTATTTTTAGAAGTAGTGCATGGATTGTAAAATGGATTTCGCACTTATAAAAGAATAAAAATTAACAGGACTGCTTTATTATTAATAAAGAACAATACCTTTCCAGAAAATTAAGAAAAAATTTGAAAAGCTTAAATGGGTTTTAATTAAGAGATGGCAGTATTAGGAAGAAGTATGAAAATAAGTAAAGCCCCTTCTTAATCCTCAAAATAATATAAAACAAAATGAAAATTTTTAATTGCATGTTCTGGTTTTCTTCTGCCTTTGAATACTTAATTCTATAACCTCATGTAACTTTTTAAGCCAGTAGCAGCTGTTTTCAGGCCTCTAATGAATTTTCTTTTTCGTAAACTTGGTCTTAGTTTTGAAATAAAAAGGTAGAGGTACATTCACAGATTCACAATCCATTTAGGATTCCTTGGGTAGAAAAGCTGAGAGTCATTAAGAATTGTATTTATTAAAATTTTTTTGTAACATTTAATCAATGTTCGTTGGCAGGTCATCAAATTGAAAAAGTCTTGCGTAAAATTTTATATTAAAAGCTAAGAGGGTTAAACACTGTTTTCTTCATATTATGTCTCCAATGAATATCCTTCATGTAGAGTATTTATGAGCTTGCTTGGCAATAAATTATAAATATATAAAGAAAGCCAGAAATATTAAGGCCATCACCAAGATAATAGCAGAGTACCTGTCACTTTAACAAGGTTTGTCTTTTAGGATTAAAAGAAAACTGCATTTTTTAAACGTGGCTTACAAAGACCATTCTTTTTACTAAAATTTCCCAAGAAGAGATGCTGCATAAAAAAGGACCACGTTTTTCATTGCCTAACATACAATCACCACCGGGTTTCTGTCTGTCATGTTAATTACTGAACATTTTCATTCATTACTGCCAACAGCTAGCAAGAGGTGTAGCCCACACTTAACAGGCCTCACAGACAAATTTCCAGAGGACTGCAGAAAAACAGAGCATTCTAGTAGACACGAGTGGGCTCAGTTTGCAATTAGTGATACTTTGATGAGGAACACTGCTTGAGTGTTTCATTGACTGAATAAAATGTTGTCCTCCTCATATGCCAAAGCTGGGTCTTCCATGCTCTCCAGCAAAGTGTGATTGGTTTCAAATTCAAGGCACCGTGGTGATGGATCTTTGGCAACAGTGGACATCAACTGACTCCAGGTGATGTTAGTGTTTTTGAAAGCGTGCAATAGGAAAATGCCAATGATGATACTGCAGAATCCGCTCAGGGTTCCAATGATATCACCCAGTTCCATGCTACTCCACTCCTTGAACAAGATGATGGAGCACGTCACCACTGTCGTAGTGAAGCACACGTAATAAATAGGTGTCACCAGGGATGTGTTGAACATGTCCAGTGCTTTGTTGAGATAGTTGATCTGAGTGCTGACCGAGAGCACCAAGATGCCCACCAAAATGTAAACCAATGGGTGGCCATAGACTGGCTTCCGCTCCAGCATTTGTTTAATGGCAATGCCCAGGCCTTTCACAGACGAGACAGAGAAGGCACCGATGAGTGAGCAAATTAAAATGTAGATCAGTATATTTGTCTGACCTCTCCTTGGAGCCACAACAACAATCAGGACAAGGGCAACAACTGTCAGGAGAACAGCAAATGCAACAAAGGCTGTAAGAAAAAGGAAAGGGAAGAGTAATGCACATGAGATAAAATACAAGACTATGTCCAAGTACATGCTTAGAGTTGCTCAGTGTCCTGGACACTTCCCTATGAACCGTAGCACGTGTTTGGTGCAGCTGCATACAGACCTGGATCTTGCAGCTTTCTTTCCATCTCATCTAGTGAGGTGACCTCCTCCTCCTCTGGGGCATGAATAACCATGACCGTTGACCCCAAAATGCTCAGTATGCAGCCCAGCTTTCCATGAATATTCAGTTTCTCATTTAAAAAATAGGATGACAAAATAGCACTGTTCAGCAAAATAGAAACAAAATGTTCAGCTCCACCAGCCACAAAAGACATTCAGAATCTCTCTGTGTAGCACGATAGTAATTCAAAACCTCTTTTGAATTTGGATATATGGTAAACCAGCCTGATACAATCAAATTGTAAGGAGTTTTTCCAAGAAAGTTGTTCATGACCAAGAAGGTAAGGTCAGGTTTTAGGGAGTTTAGCAACCCTGATCACTTCCCTCCAGGTTGTAAAAAGGTCCACATTGCTAAGGAACTTCTCATTCCTGATTGCCTGGGTCAGGGTATGCACTCTCACTGTACAAGAGCTGCTTTTTTCTTCCAAAAATGGTTCAAAGCACTTCATTTGCCATTATAACCAATGCACATGAGTTTTGGAAACTTTTCCTCATCCCTCCCCAGGCTCTCCCACCCAGGCACACTGTCTGCCTGGTTTGCCAGGACTCCCCCCAAAAGACAGAGAAGGCATGTCTACCCCTCCGATGAGACAAACTCCAGGATCTCCACAGGGTTGATTATTTAACCTAAGGACAATAACATGGCCTGAATGACACCACTCACAGGGCATGATTAGCCTATTAGAGCACAACCCCGGGCACAGACAGGCTTAATGGTGTGTGAACATGCTCACAAACAGTTATTCAACCCACTGATCAAAATACAGACATTTTTTTCACACAAGGGTAATGAGTTCAGTGACATGAAGCTCTAACAACCTCTGTGTCTCATGAAAATTCGAACAATTGCTATTCCCATCAAAGAAGAGGGCAATAAAACTCAAGCTGTTTTGCAAAGCAGCAGCCAGTCAGCCAGTTAATCTGCATCTACCCACATGCTGATACCAGCACAACTGCAGGTGACTGAGTTACGTAAATTCTGCTATGACAGAAGGGCTGCAGTTTTAGCAGTTAGATCATCGCAAGCATCCTAGGGAGTTTTTTGTTTGTTTGGGGTTTTTCTTTTGGGGGGGGGGGTTGTGTTTGTTTTTTAATATGTGGCACATGCTGTTTTAAACACAGCGTTTCATACTGTATACTCAGTTCTTAAAAATCAGAGTTTTACATTTAAAATACAATAATTTCATTTTGCTAAAAAATTATTTCCCATGAAATTTTTGTATGCATAGTCCATGTCTCTTCTGCTGCTATTACAGCCACATTACTGTATGTATTCAAGTACTTGGGAATTATTTTTTTCTTCATACATAGGAAATAATAATGCTTTGAAGGACATTTATGTTTCAAAAGAACCATAAATTTTAATTGTGGACATTGAAAAAAGCTAAAATTTTCTTTGCCTTCTTTCCAGAAGGATTTCAAAAAGACAAAACAAAACCAAAAGGTTTACTAAGCGTGCCTTAATATGAAATTATGCTCCTATAAATAGAAATGTTTTTGAAAACATTTTAGTGAGGGAATACTGTATTCTCATTTAAAGTTTTGTCACAGATGAAGAATAGGATAACAGTTTTAAAAAAAGCTCCAGTTCTCTAGAAAGAGAAAGATTATCTTCTATCAGCAGTATACCTGGTATATGCTGATAAGAAATACTTTGTAATGTAGGTGGAAGGCTACTGGGAAGGCATTTGGTGACCTTTGGAACAAGACTTTTTATTCTATCTACCAAGAGAACTCAGTTCTAAATAAGCAAAATATCTTTCCACCAAAGCAGCACACAGCATTTTTTTGTCCATAAATTGCTTTTCAGTTTTCTTACTTAAAATCTCTACTTTCAGCCAAAGACAGTATTTTTCCCTCATGCAGTGAGTGGTTCATTTGCCAAGGCTTGCTCCCAATTGGTACTGACCTTATGAGAACACTCAGTGCACCCAAGGGGGTAACTAAGGTTGCAGGTGCAAAGGCATAGGCAGCAAAGTTTGCAGCTTCTCCTAATCCCACTGCAGAAAAAAGAATATTTGGATCAGCTTGGAGGGGGATTTAAAAAGGCACACTATTGCAAATATTTCGTATGACAGTTATGATAGCAAATATAAACTGAAATCTTTTTTCCACTCTACATATGCACATTTTAATTTCAAAATTAGCTGCACAACCTCTTCTGGAAACAATAAATGCTGAAGAAACTTAAATACTTTTCTTCTAAGTACTTCTAGAAGCTGGACAGCAGCAATTCCACTGCATTTGACCAGACAGTAAAGTAAAGGTGGTTATTCTGCAAAGAGCTCTGAAGAGCAAATGCAGTATTTGAAAGATGGCATATCAGAACAGCTTGTCATGAATGTGACTGCAAGGAAATTTCTTTTAAGTGAAGGGAGTGAAAAAAAGGGGAATAAACCTCTTTAAAACCATCTGCTTTTTGTAGATTTAGATATAGGCTGAGAGGAAAGAGGTGACTTACTTGATAGCAGTCCAGCCCACCAAAGCCATTCCTTCAAATAAGAATATCCACCTTGTCCTGAAAGAGAAAAAATAACCTCATCTTATAAGAAGTAGATCACCTAATTGTAAGAAACAAAAAGTACAGCTTCATATTTGCACCTCCAAAGTACCAAAAGACCATGTTATCTGGATGCAACAAGAAGAATATTTAATTTTGACTGACATTTTAATTAACCACTCTACTGCTTTGTGACCTGGACTTCTGAAAAATGCTATTTGACTAAAAGTACACAGAGGGGAAGTTTCAAGCAAAAGTCAAATATCTATAAAGATTGTTGGTGAGCTTAAGAAATGTCTCAAAATGCTTTTCCAGGTTAGATCAAATATATGCACACAGTCAAGTGCAGTTTGACTCTCCTTTTACTTTAAGTTGGAAGAAATTAGAAAGAAAAATGCCCTTGTGTACATGATTTTTTTTTGAACATAAAACATAAGTATATGGAATATTCAGTATTGGAGTTTTTTCAAATAACCAAATTCTCTAGAACAGTATATTGCAATAAACACAACAAACAAAAGAAAAACTGCTAATTCTATGCATTTAAATCCACGCAAAGGAAATTATGAGATGAGCTCAATTTTTCCAGCTCTTCATCTGTTGACTTTGATGAAGGGATAGTTGTACTAACAGTAGAAACTTGTGTAATAAATATAATTTCTACAACTCATTGCACTTACTTTAAAAAAGCAGAGAAAAAACACAAAGCAAAAAGCTAAACCTAGTTACCAGTTTAAGACTTTCTATCTCAGATAAGGAGGAAAAAGATGGAAAAAAGAGAGAGAAAGGCATTTTGAAGAGTGAGATGAATGGAGAATTTTATTTGGTAACTAATTGCTCTCAGTGAGGAAATAGCACCAGCTCACTAGATTTAATACCTGCTGCAGCTCCCACAGTCCTACGAGTTCTGAAATCCCAGTCCCTGTAATCACACACAGAGAAATAATATTGTGTCTCCATCCCTCACCAAGACAGGACTTGTGACAAGCATTAAAGTACAGTTTTAAACATGTGATCCATGACATAAAGTTTGATTTTGTTGAGTTACAAGAGGTGTTTGTGTCCCCAGCAGGACCAACGCTGTCACCACCACTCACCAGCTCGGGTGACTCCTCTGTCTGCCAGTTTCAAAAGCCCTTTCTTCTTCAGTATGAAACTAGAACCAATAAAGATACTGGAACCTATTGCCAAAGCCAAGCCAATGTAGAGGTGGTATTTGCTTCCAGAAGGCATGGAAATGCTCCAGTTTGTTTCATTGCCAGTCCCCTCCATGGAGGTGATGAAAGGAGAGCGTGATTCAGACACGTTGATGATCTGGCACCATGCTTGGCAGGAGTCACGGCAAGAAAGAGAGAGCACAGCACCTGGGAGCAGAAAAAAAAGGACAAATTATTCACAATCCAAGCCCAGATCTGGAAGAGCCCTGTCCTCACTCTGCTCACTCCTTTTCATGTCTTTCCAGAGCATTTGTAATTTCTGATTGTGCAAATAACCCACAAAATCCACACAATGTACACAATGCTGCCCTGGGTCATTGCCTACCCCTGTAGTTCACAGGTGCATACATTATTTTATGTACATATTTTGCAAGCAATAAGGGCAATACCAACGAATGCAACAAAGAAATACTGGCTTCAGCAAAATCTTAAAAGCTAACCTGAAACCTCAAGATGAAAGGGCTCTTTTTTGTTGTGCAGAGATCACAAACGTATAGCCAAATCCATGGTTTTGGACTTTGCCTGTTAAAGTACGCCTGCTGCTATTCAAGGCTTCTGTTTTTACATTGGTAGCTGAGATGGGAAAAACACATGGAAAAAAAGGAAGGAAAATCAGACAGGGAGCAAACTCTGACTGCATATGAGCACTAAGACATTTTATTAAAACTGTTCAGTGAATACTATGTGAGCCAAGTCTTATTTAACCAACCACAAAATTTTCAGGTGAAGACCTCATTACACCTCACAGCAAATTTCATCTAACCTCAGCAAGCTCTGGGTGGAGGTAGATCACAGGCCACAGGGGACAGTTCCCCCAGCTATCCCTGCAACACTGCTGGAGAGCTGGGTGATCCTGAGCGGAGACCGAAGCTTCACACTCTCGGCCAGCCAAGCATTATCAGTATCACTATGATGATAGTCTGTGGCAATGACATCATTGTTATCAGCCTAGACATGTTTTTAAAGGAGAAGAGGTACTGCATTTTTAAAGAGCAAAAGGAGTTGTTATTTTGCATGGGGAAGCATGGGTCAGGCAGCAAAGCTGCAACAGGGCTCAGGCAATCTAGGCTGATGTCTCAGTTTCTCATGGTGGAATGCATCAGGCAACCACTGTGGATCAGAGAATCTAGACTGGAATACTTTTAAGAACAACCTTTTTAGAAAAAGGAGCTTTATTGTGAAGACATGTTAAAATATGAAACGGTGCAGAAGTACAAAAGCTCAGCACACTGTGATTCATATAAAGCACAGGATGCAACAAATAATTTTGCTTTCCATGTTTTCCCTGTAATTAAAATAACACATGAAGGATTCATCCTGATGAGTGGCAGCATCAGTAATACACTCCCTTTTTTACCGCCCCCCACCCCCAACAGAAAAAAACCTCACTTGAGGACTTAGTAGAAAAGGATGTGCCTCTGTGTTCACATGTAAGTTCTGGAAATAATAATGTTATGTCAAAAGTACTTCACTGAACAATTAACAATAAGCAGACTTGGATAATTCATTTAATACAGTTTAACAAGGAATAGTTAAAATATGTAAGGTCTTAAAAATCTCATATTTGCAGTTGGCAATGCTGGCATTTACTCTGGGACACAGTACCCTTTGAAAGTAAGGAACTAGACTGAGTACCTGCTCCCTGTTTTCCCATTCCATACTGTAAAACAAACATACTACAGGAAGTTATAATTTGATTTGCAGGCTGTGCAAACACATTTCCTTGTTTGCCAAGAGTGTTTCCATATAACAGGAGTTGTTTCGTATTGCTAAAGCAGACTTAATAAAAATGTTCCCACAAGATGGGTATGTTCATATTCCACAGCTGAAGATCAAAATCTTCTTAGATCAACATGCAATTGCTATTGCACATATGTAGGATAGATACTATTCTACCCTCTCATCATTACTAGAAATTACAGTTGGATAATGTAAAAAAATGGAATTTGCATTTGCACCTGAAAGCATTTTAAAATCCTAAACTATTAACATAGCCTTAGAAGAAGAAAAATTTGCATGTACTTGTTTTGACATAATTTGTGAAGAATAAATCACAAAACAAAATTACAGAAAAGTCCTTTAAGCATAAATATATTTATATATAAGTAAACACATATCAGGGCAAGACAAAAATGCCCCTGCTCATGGCATGGGGTTTGGTCTAGATAACCTTTAAAGGTCCCTTTCAATTCAAACTATTCTATGATTCTGTGAAAAAAAACAACGCAGAGATGAATGAAATCCCTTCGTTCCCAATACCTAGACTGATGCTAAACCAGGTTGGTGTGAGAAGCAGTAACATTCCTTGCCTTTAATTGAAAGAAAATATGAAGATAAACACTCTTGATAAGTGTAGTCTTTCAGCTACTTGCAACAGTAAGGGCAGCTTCTATCAGTGCGTTGGGTTTTTAAAGTGAAAAAAATAACACTCTTCTTCCCCCTTTTTTTGTGACTGATGTACTTGCATTTAGGTGGAGATGAATGGCAGGCTTATTCTCTTTCACATTACACTACTGCTACTTTTTCTACATGTTCTAAAGTTTTTAATTCCTCAGCATACATTACGACATCAATGCCATTCGTACTAAGTCACCCAGTGACTGCCACAGGTTGTTTCTTTCCTTTCTGAATTACAATCTTTGCTCACATTCACAAAGAAACGTTGGATTTGTCACTGAGAAGAGTAATTTTGAATGGTTATGATCTCTGCTTATTGTGCTGAGCAGATTTTCATAGTTTTAAAAAACATGTCATTTGTTCCACTTGCATGAAAAGTGACATGTCACTGCACTGATCTAAGAACCACCTGAGAGATGGGAAGAGAAGGCTGGTCCGGGAATTACTAGTATTTTATTACCCCTGTGAACAGTCTGAGGATCACTTCGAAAGGCTGAGGAAGGTTACAAATTACTCAGGCTGCCTGGCTTGCTCAGCACAGAGTTTCTGCAGCTAAGCTAGTTTCACCTCCCACTTCCAAATGTCAACAAACATGAACCTGTCAGCAGAACCCCTCCTTGCAGAAATAATCTCTCCCAGCTCTGACTCAAGGCTGCCAACAACAGGAAACCAGTCTGAGCTAAGGTAGCTGCTGTTGTAACTTCTAAACTTTTTTCATGATTCAGCTAAATCCTCTTTTTTTTTTTTTTTTTCCCTCAAACACCTAAATATTCTCTATCTGAATTGGGTAGATCAGCCAGCCCGTTGCTACACACTTCTTGTGGCATGTCCAACTTGCTGTCATCCTGCAATCCAGGGCTGACTTGCCCTGGTTAGTGACAGCCAACTTGGCTCTTAACCTGCCACTGAAGATACTGGTCCTAAGTCATCTCGAAAACTAATTGCTTTGATTAGACACATAATTTGACCACTTGCATTTAAGATCACGTCTCAGGTCACTCCTGGCAGAAACATGAAACGCCTTTTTCGGTCACCCAGGAAATACCAAGCCCACCTTTGCCAAGGCACGGCTCCTGGGGCCAAAAGCGGGTGTACCGAAAAGAAGCAAGGAATTCTTCCCCGGCACACCTGGAGTGGAGACTCACAAAAAAAGCACAAAACCAAGGTGAAAAGATGTTTAACCCGAGGCAGCCACGGGAGAAGGGCAGGAGCCTCCCCGGCGCCGGCCGCGCGCCACTCGTCGGAAAACAACTGCGCGACGTCAGGGCGGAGGAAAATCTTAGGCGTGCAGGGCTCCGCACACCGCAGCCGCGGAGCGGGCGCAGGGGGGCTGCGGGAGCACGCACCGCGCCCTCTTCTCAGCGCACGGCCGGGTCCCGAGCCCCGCGAACCCGCCGCGTCCCGAGCCCCGCGAACTCTCCGCGCAATCCCCGCGCCCCCGCAGCCCGNGCGCCGCCCGGCGCACCTGGGCGCGCCCGCTCTGCGGAGGAGACGGAGGCGGCATCCCCGCCACCCCTCTGGACCCGTCCTGGGGGAAAATGGGGACGCGGGGCTCCAGGAGTGACCCCGAATGGGCTTTCTAGATCGTTATCAAGTCCCAGACCTGGCGAGTTCTGTGGCCCCACCTGAACACTGAATCCAAAGAAGAGACCTCTCTCCTGTACTACCTTGGCACCATTTGCCTCTCCTGGGAGCTTCTATAGATTTAATTTTCTTCCCTTTCGCACGTGGAAGAAGAGGTGAGCAGTCTCGATGTGCAACCACTTATGTCTGTGACAAGATGCCAGCGCTCGCTTTGGCCAGTGAATCTGCGGGCAGGCAGAGGGATCCCCTCGCCAAACTATGCCAGCGTCGTAGAACAAGGGCAGTGCCTGGTGATGCATAACCTGAGATGACTCCCTGTGGCTTAACAGGCTCCAAGCTGTTATAAGAAATAATTATCTTTATTACCCAATCAATGGTTTCAACATGGAAGTCTAAGGTCTTGGTTTTGGCATGATTAAGTGAAATACATTGACAAAATTTAAGGCTTAATAAAACATTACATGTTGCCCAGCAAACTTCTTGGGACAGTCTGCAGACCTTTGACAAGCACAAGGATTTCTCAAAGTAGAGGCAACATTGCAAATTTAACACACCTCCACAGAGCACCACAGGATTGAGCAAGGACAAGCAGGATTGAGGTTAGAGCTGTAACCATGCTTTGCAGCACCGCACCAAAACTGATCATCATTGGTTTTGAAAAATTTTATCACTGGGACATACTGCTGAAATACGATGACATTATCAGCAGAATAACTTGGTTTTCCTTGCCTTAGGCATTCTTGACTTTGCAGTCCTGTGGTTAAACCAAGAGATCAGTTTCAATGTCTTAGTCTCATATTTTATTTCTGTGTTTATTTTTTAGCATAGCCAGCACTCCATATGTTAGGAGAAAAGGAACATTGCATTTGTTTTTGTGATTCTAATTACCATTCCACTTTATCTTTACTATTTCTACATTATAACAACTTCTATGGAAGGTGGCTTGGATCCAGTGCAGGCTGCATGATAAAAAGAGTTTGACTTTTCTGCTTTAACATTTCTAAAATGGGTTACTGCTAAAAAACCAGAGCAACAATTTTAAATTAAATTAATTTAAATTAAATTAAATTAGGTTAAATTAAATTTTTAAAGTACAATCTGAAACTCTGGGAGCAAACTGTGATCTTCTTGTACAACATAGGCATGCCCATAGGATAAAACCACATATACAGAGAGATGCATGTCTGCAGCCTGCTCCAAATTCATATCTTTGTTCTGTATCCTCTCAGATCTGCCAACTTTGTGTGTTCACACCCCTGTTTCTGCAAAAATGTGTCAATTTTTTGTGCTTGCTGCAATCCTGCAAGTGACTGAGTTGGCAGATCTTCTGAGAAGGGAAGTGGTAATATCCACAAGGTCCTGCTGAAGCCGCAGAGAAGGTGGGAGAGGGTGAGCTGCCAAAGACCAGCTCTTGCCCTGGTACAGCTGTTGCTGATCTGCTGCTCAGGGCTTCACTGTGGTGCAGTACCCAGAGCAAGAATACTGAGAAACAATGCAGCTAACACTTCTGTAGATGTGCCTCAGTACCAGCCAAGTCCTTTAGCAGGCTATGGACATCAAAGTCTACTTAATTAACAAATAAAATATTTTATCTGATTTACACCTTTGTTGACAGCTGGCTGAACATGAACCAGCAGTGTGCCCAGGTGGCTAAGAAAACCAATGGTATCCCGCCTTGTATCAGGAATAGTGTGGCCAGCAGGATTTTGTCCCACTGAAGCTGGCACTGATGAGGCCGCACTGTGAATCCTGTGTCCAGTTCTGGGACCCTCACTACAAGAAGGACATTGAGGTGCTGGAGTGAGTGCAGAGAAGGGCAATGGAGCTGGTGAAGGGTTTGGAGCACAAGTCCCATGAGGAGCAGCTGATGGAGCTGGGGCTGTTTAGCCTGGAGAAAAGGAGGTTGAGGGTGCACCTTACACCTCTCTGCAACTGCATGAAAGGAGGTTGTAGCTAGGAGAGGGTTGGTCTCTTATCCCAAGTAAAAAGCAACTGGACAAGAAGAGACAGCTTCAAGTCGTGCCAGGCGAGGTTTTTCTTCACCCAAAGAAGAGGCCACCTAGGGAAATGGTGGACTCACCATCCCTGGAGGTATTCAAAAGATGTGTAGATGTGGTGTTGATGGGTATGGTTTAGTGGTGAACTTAATAATGTCAGGTTAACTTGTACTCAACGATTTTAAGATTATTTTCCATCTTAAATGATGCTATATACTTATTGTTTCTTGGCTGAAAATCTTCACATGCTTCATATTTTTATATTGTAATAAACTGCAAAAACCACTATGAAACCCTTTTTCTTCCAAGAAAAAATATGAAGTCACAAAAACTTGTGACTAACAATCCAAGTCAGTGGACAGATGCAAAAAACTTGCAATCTATAATATTATTACAGAAGAGAGTAGGCATAATTCGTGGGTGAATAGTTCACTGATGATTAGCAGTTTTCATACTCAACTTGTTTTGAAGAACTTTGAGACAATGTCAGGAAGAAACAAACTACATAAAAGTAATTTATCAACATTGATAAATTTTTCTTGATTTTGGATGACATGTAAAGGTCAAGTGGGAAAGAAAATAAAGTATTGATATACAATCTTATCAACTGACATAAAGAGGAAAAAGATGCCAGTTTGCCATTCAAAATTACACTCATGACTGATTTAGAGCAATGCCTGGATCATGAGCTAATGCAAATCAGCACAGACCCACTTAATTCCCTGGAGCTACGCCAGGTACAGCTAAGCACAGATCAACCTTTTGTGTATGAGGTAAAAATATGCATGTACTAACAGTCAAAGCAATTTTGTGGCAGTTCCCATTTCTCCAAAAGAGGAATAAACCCTGCTATGCCTTTCCGTGTTATTGCACTATTTCCCCCCCAATAAATGTGTGGAAAATGCAAGAGAAAATTTATGTTAAAATTCTGCTACTTATGTAGCTACGTAACTTCATTAGTTATGTAATGTATGAAAGGTTTCATGAAATTTTCCTTATAGTCAGCAAGCACTGACTTTAATTGCTGGTCTTCAATAAAAATGGAAGCACTGACTATCTAGCCAATTTTTATCTTTTACATTTTTAAACAAAAAAGGCATTGGAAACCTCATTTTTGTGGCTTAATAAACCCCACCTTTCCTCTGTGTTAGCCATGAATGACTTAATTACCATAATTTGTGTGACTCCTTGGCTTTGTTATAAATTCTTTAATCTTGTTGAGGATGTTTTTTTCTCATATGCACATACATTGAGTTCCTTATGCAGTATTTAATTATATTATTGTAAATACTGAAGATGATGACAACAAGTTTCACCACAATTAGAAAGCCTGTTCACTGTGCAGCCAGGTACAGATATAAGGCAAGATCTATCTCTTTTTTATTATTATTTAGGAAAATTGCCTGTGGCATTTTTAAATCCTGTCATCATTGCTCAGCTGGCCCATTCAGCATTACTCTGCTGGCAGTTGCTGCTATGTGACAGTGTCAAAACACGAGCTCTGTTCAATACAGAAGCTACAGACAGGTTTCTTACCTGTCCTGGCATGTAGCCACACAAAAATTACTGAAGTAGATTTGCGAGTGAAGCTCTGACCATGGGAACTCCACCTACCCCACTACTTGGTGAATTAGTGCAGACCTGCAGGAGCAATATGTGAAGAAATTTTAACTTCAACTGAGAAAAAAAAAAGTCTCTAGACTGAAGTTCAAAATTATTAGATTGCTGTACTTGCTGTATAGAGATTAATCGTACCCATGTTCCCTTATAAATTCCCAGATAGTGCCACCTTTACTCCTTCTATACTACAAAGACGGAATAACATGCAAGGTTAGATTTATTAAACCTTTTTATCTACAGTGCATTTTCTATCACATTTATCAGTGGCAATATTATATATTGATGATTTTTGTTTAAGCAGGACTAATATCAGTTGAATGACCTTTATATGTGTCAACATTTTACCATCATTGTTCTGAGCAACCAACCAAGATTTCCTTTGTTATTTTAACTTGAAATAAAATTCTGCTAAACAGAAATACTGATGGTACAGAGCTTACGGAACTCCTGTAGGGTCACTACAAGTATTCATTATCCCAATTATACTACTGAATGAAGATCTAGTGTTTTCCAGAAAGTTTTCTGATAAGCCAATCTCTCTGTTCCTTGCAGATTTCAGTCTGGGAGTTGAAGAGACATCTCTGGGGAGAGACATCCACCGAACCTGGGAGACACAAGGATAGTCCTACTGCGGGTTCATCTCAGGGCACAGAAAAAACTGCTGGGCATGGACAGATGCAGTGTGGACATTTCAGAAGTGCTAATCCCTGTGCAGAGTAGTCATGTAAAAACCTGGAAGATGATGGTGAAAGGCTTTGACACAGTTTCTGAGCACACTGTGTGGTGCTGTGCTCTGTGCCTGAGAGCGCTTGCAGTCTGTCCAGTGCTTTGCGATTCCAGCCTCATCTGCACATGGGAATCCAACACACCAACACACATCTTAAATTGCTTCTATTTCACTCTCCATCATGCACCCTAAAGTAAAAATACAGTACCACCTACTGGTGGAGACACTATTGGCATTGATGGTTTTCCAATCGTCAAGCCTCACTGGGGCCAGTTGAGCTTCATGACACTGAATTGTACACAAGAGCATATTAAATAAGCCAGAAGCCCTGAAGTCTTCTCAGCTACAGCACTTCCAACATAACATTAGTTGCTGAAATCGCATCAGCACTAGAAAAGACAGAACAGTATTTGCAGAAAATAAGCCTGCCAAAACTGTGGTCCCAATCCAAACACTCATCTGTTTACACAGCTTCAACACAGTAAACTGAAAGGCAATGTTGTGCCATTAAAACCCGCTTGTTTATAAGTCATACATATGTGTAATGTATCTAGTGTTTTGGCTGTGGGTGTCTGAAACTACAGGTAGTCTTAATAGGATTGAGAAGAATTACAGATGATGACAATGCAAGATGCAAAAATAGATTATAGTTGGCCTACTAAAACAATAATCCATTAGTGCAGTCATCCTCCCATCAGTCAAGGTTACTTCACTGGAATACAGAATGACAGGAAAAATATGTGTGAAAAAATATTGACGCGAAACTAATATAATTGTCAGTGAAGTCAATGGCAGCTATGTAACTGGCTTTTGGAGGAGGGCAGAATTGACACCACTGTGTTGAGCTCATCCAGAGTTTGTCCTGCAAACTTCTTCACAGGTTAGTGAGGTCCTGGCCACTGTCAGACAAGGAACTGGCCAGGCCTAGTAGGACTCATCTCCTTCTGTTTGAGGGCTTTGAAAAATTCCACCAATTAAGAAAAAAATAAGTTAGTGTTGCTTTGCAGGACTGATTATTTCAAAAGCAAACTGGCAGTTCTATACCAGAGTAAAAAGGTGTATCAACTCCTTTGTGACACACAACAAGGCATATGTCCCAGGCATGTAGTACCACCACATATTCACAAAATCACTGCTCAGCACTGAACATTGACACCTTTCAGACTGCAAGCCAGGCAAAAACCCTTGAGAATGACAGAGGTAAAACTGACCAAGATTCAATACTAGTTGGATCCAGTGACCTTCTGAGATTCTTTTCATATCTATGATTTTAGGATAAGAGTTGCATTTCAGCTCTTCGAAGACAACAGTGAAGCATATGCCAGAATTTAGAAGATTATTCATTTCTTTATCTATTTATTATGTTGCACATCTTACTCAAAACTGGTGTATGTGGCTTCCATTGTGCATAAGATTCTGCATTTCCTTGTTGCCCATTACTGCCTTATTTAAAATAATTTTTGTTCTTTAAATTTCAAATACATATTCTCTTTTCTGGAAAATGGACTGACTGTCTTCAGGGTTGGAAAGTCATAGCAGCAGATGTGTGTAATTTGTTTCTGTTGTCAGGAGGCTGACCTGTGATACTCAGCTGTGGCTTTGTGATTAAATCTATAAACTCAGTCACCTGGGCTGCAAGATTTAAGTTGCTTCCTATGATTGCTAATGGCATTTTTTCCTGCTGCCCTTGGTTATAGAAACAAATGTGTCATAATCCTGGAGTCCCAGGGGCTGGACTGCTTTCCTGAATTCAGCTTGTTGTGAAGCAACGTTAAAATGTAATTCAGTAACTTTAGCTATGTCTCAATTGTGACAAAGATATAAATTCAATTTAAACATTTACCTCCTTTTGCTGCTTAAAAGCCTTTTTTTCTTTTTTTTTTTTTTAACCAAAACGGGCCATGTAAAACATTCCAGATTGAAAAATTAATCACTCAAAGTTCAGAGAATATTATTTTCCTCATTCTTATGGTATCCAGCAGTGAAATATGAAAGGTGAGTATGCAAATACCATCTTCTATTTTGAAGTATATGCTAGGAGCCTCATAGGGCCTTTCTTGGCTCTCTGGCCACTACAGATGCACTCTTGCACATTTCTAATGGAGGATGAATGCAGCTACTTAAAACCTTTTGCAAAGTCATAATCCATACTGAAGTTGAAGATCTATTCAGTGTCTTAGAACTTCATCATCATTGTATTGTCCACTAAAAATGTATCCACAATTCACTTGATTTTTTAAGCATCAAAATATGTTATATTACTTAAGAACTTTAAGTAGTTTAAAATGTAATTTTGTTTTTTATGGCTATATGGTATACACATTAAAATAAACAGGAAATTTCCATTTATGGTGTTTTATCTATTGCTACAATTAAAAAGCATCTGCAATATTAAGAAAACAAATGAGAAGACAACACTGAATATATAGTTATTTACAATATTTTTTTCTCAGTTTCAAAACAGAGCACACTCCAATATTTGTCAATTCTTGTGCTTGTAGATAGGACTAGTAAGCTTCTGCTCAGGTGAAGGATAATACTGACTGCCACTGTTACTCTCATCTCCGTCTAAATCTCCAAATCCATCACTAGGTTAAGGAAATCCTCCTCTAATAATCATGTCCTTCCTTGGGAACAATACAGAGAACTGCACAGGGGGCTGACTCTTTGCGAAATCAATCAATAAGGGATTTATTTCTGAAATGTTGATTATATGGTGGTTCGGCTTATGTAGTAAGGAAATGTGGCTGATTTAAAGGACTGAGATCTCTATTAGAAGCAGCAGATTGCATTCCCAAGGTAAGCATGCACACTGCTTGTTGAAATTGGTTATTGCAGAACTGCTAAGGACTCTTAGCACGCTAGAAAAGACAGATCATGCTGTAGCATGCTGCAGATTTCAATGTTAATGAAGATTTTTTTTGCTGCTTTTTGTAAAGAAAAATATTAGATCTTTTTATGTTGCCAAAATCTGTTCCGGGTATCCTTATTTCAAGCATTTTCTCTATGAAAATAATGACTAGAGATGTGAATGTGGTGGGCCAATAAGAATGGGAGAAATACGTAAAATAAAAAAGCAGAAGAGATAGAAGCTGATCTTCCATTCACCACAATCCTTTAAAAGGATAATACGGCCTTCATTTTCTTGCAGCCCTAAAGATTTTGATGTATAGTAATTAATATAATTAGTTTTCAGGTCATAATGCTTGAAAACTTGGTTGTTTATCATAGTAGTTACATTTAAAAAAATCCAAAGTAGTAAAAGAAAACTACTTGGGATGACACAGTAAAAACCATATGGTAGAAATCTAAAACAACTCTAAAGGAAGCATATATCTATTACGTTTTGAACTTGCCACCTAAATATGATAATGTGAAAATGTGCATCCCAATTTTGAAAAGCAGTGTAACAATTTGTGACAAGTATCAGTTTAAGAAAAAATATGTGTGACTACAGAATAGGAAACATGATGGTGATACAATTTAGTAAAAAAATCTGAAATGCTTGAAAATGCATTAAGATGAGTTCAGACCCCCTGAGTTTAATGTGACATTTTCTACTGTGCCCAGTATGGGGGTTTTGTTACACAAATGCTGTAACAAGGTAACAACAGTCCTCGAACTAAATTTAATTACTGTGTTAGTCCAACTTGCACTGGGCACATGCTGCATTAGCACTTCTGTATCTTAGACTTGGGAACTTAAACTCCCCCCAGTTTTCTTTGAGACCACTGGAATTTGAAGATATTCTTGTGCTACACATCTTGACTAATTGACAAGGAAAATAACCTGGTGCAGCACTCACCTAAGCTTGACATTCAAACTTGGTATTTTGAGACTACAGGGTAGTCAATACTGCAATTTCTATGCATTTAATGTTTCCAGTGCCTCAGTAATATGAAATGTCCAGTCCTGCCTCAAACGGCAGCTCCTCTTTCCTAGCAAATCCTATGCATGGCTGCCATGGCTGCTTCCCCAGAACACACTGCATCCCACCGTGCCTCCACTTAAAATATGTCAAAGTTGAGGTGGGTCACAACACATATATAACATGTATACTGTCATATACGGAGACTGACAACTCAAGGCAGTGGCAAAAAGCATCTTTAATTCTACAAAGCCTCTTTTATACAGTTTCTTGGCACTTGTGCTGTGTCCCCATTGGCCTCTACGTTAACACCCCACAAAACTACTGGTTATTTGCAACTAACACCCATCTAAAACAATCTAAAGCAAGTAAGAGCCTCCCTAGACCAGCTGTGCTTTCTGCATCTGTTGTTTTGGGTTCTTGCTTCTGTTGATGTTAAAACTTCTCAGGGGTACAAACCAAATTCTCAAGGGCACAAAGTGATTGTGTCCAAGTTGAGCTCTGTGAAAGTTTCAGAGCAGCTTGTCGGTTTCCACAAAAACAGACACCAGCAGAGCCAGAGGAATTTGTTTATTCGAAAAAATAAAATCCCATTAACCTGAAAAACATGGGAATGTAGAGGATACAGATTTTTTTCCCCAGCCTTCAGGCTACATACTCTGGATTGGTGTGATTTTTGGACACGTTCTATTTTAACATACTTATCATCATCTTTAACATCCAGTACAAGTGCAAATCAGTATGTCTGGAGAGCACAAAGTCAAAGATCTTTTTGTTTTGTTTTGTTTTGTTTTGTTTTGTTTTGTTCTTCAAACTAAAGAAGACTTAAAGAGCAAATGTAAACATGAAAAATGTGTGCCTATGAAGAAATGCTGGAACTGTGAGTCCTAATATGAACAGACTGGATTAGAGCCCACTTTGTTGGAGAAATTTTTTCCCTTGAGATTAATGCATTTGTATTTGTCTGGTGCTGAGTTGGACACAGCTTTATTTTGCACCACTATTTGTGAGGCCCTATATAGGAGGATATAGGTTTAATCAGGATGGAGTTTTGTGCACCAGCATTAGTAGAGCTTTCAGAGCATCTGTAAGCAGATATAATGCTACTTAATTCAGCCTGGTGTAATTTCAATCTTCACACTTTCAAGCAGTAAGTCAGTGGAAGTCCTGGTATAGCTTTTAGTCTCCTGATGAATCTAACCTAAAGTTTACCATGTCTTAGAAATTTAGAATATTTTTATATCTATTTATCTTAGACCTGATCCTTCCTGGTAAGCATTTAAAGACTGACCAGCAATATTGGACTACATTTAGGACTATTCACGGAATAGCATATCTTACTCTTCAATTTTTATCTTTCTATTTTGTAGAATGTTATATCTCAGTTGGTCAGAGCATGGTGCTAGTAACACCAAGGTTGTGGGTTTGATCCCTGTATGGGCCATTCACTTAAGAGTTGGACTCAATGATCCTTGTGGGTCCCTTCCAAATTAGAATATTCTGTGATTCTGTGATATTGCTGTATTATATCTTGCACCATGTGTCATTCATGTCTGATGAGTGCTGGAAACGTGCATTTCCTCTCCTATTTTCTGTATAGGCATGTTTTTAGTTTCATTGACAAATAAGGGAATTCAAGTAAGTCTGGCAGAAATACATCAGCTGTATCATCCTGCTTCTCCTTCATGGTGTGCCAGAATACACGGCTTTAAGACTGATCCATATGGCTTTGACCTCACTTATCAGTGGTACAGACACTCATTTGCCAGTCTGTGGCTTACAGACATCTCTATACTCTTGACTTCCCACATGCAGGGAAATTGTTACTGCAGTGGAAAGTATCTGTTTTATAATGCTCTCTAACTGGTCCTGGCAAGACCAGATCACACTGGTAGACAGAATTCATGCCTAAAGAGTTGGCAATCTCACTGATGCCAAGATACAACTGACAGCATTGTTGGACTAAGTGGTGAAAAAAGGGAGCAGAAGTTAACTACACCAGTGCTAGAAAATTGTGCAGTGGAATGCACTGTATTAGCTATAAAACATTTTCAGGTGTTTTTCTCCTTGAGATGAACAGACCAGACATAAAGAGACACTAACATTTCTATTTAGGTGTTTATATACTACCTGCCATATCAATAAGGAAACTACTACCATAGTCTTACCCTCTTTTTTACAGAACCCACTCTTTGGTCTCAGCAGAGTATAAGTCTCAGGTATCAGATATACTGAGATTTCCTTGGACCTACAACCAGGGGATACCTTTTAGTCTGGTTTTCAGGATGTCATCTGTGCATGAATCTGTTTACCCATCTTGATACAGTGTTTCAAGCATTTGATTCAAAACCAAAAGAAACAGTGGTAGATGTTTCGAACACAATTGTTTAAATATTTTCAAAGTATGTGTCAAAACTCAGGAGAAAGACCTAAATTAATGCTTCCCTAAAGATGTGTATGACGTTCCCTTTAGCAGCAGCTGCCTGGTCATTTTCTTGTCTGGTGGGAATGTCATGGGAGACAGGAAACTGCAAATATTCTTGTTCGTCTTCAGGAAAGCAAGGATGTAAAGGATTCATTTTTAGGAAAAAAAGCCCCCCTACTTCTTCTACTTGTAAAATGACTTGATTTTTTTTAATTCAGCTTTCTCCAATTACTCAAGTTAAGACAAACTTGACCATGAAGGTAGGAGTGATTGAGACCCATCACTCCCATACAATTGTTCCCAGTGTGGTAGTGCATGACACCAGTAAGGACCCTGGACCGATGCACAAAGGGGAAAACAGGTAGGGCAAATACATTTTGTGTCAGTTTGGGTTTTCTTACGTTTGATAATTTGCATAGGATAATCTAAGCACAGATACTTGCTATCATATAATTTTCTACACTCTTAGTAATAAACTAAGCTTTTAAGATTATAGTATATTGCTTATTGTAAATATTTAGGAGATTTTTTTTTTATTATTTCAGCAGATATCATATAACTGTGTTGTTTCATTTTTCCCCAGGCATCAGTATCTACCTGGAGTATTTGCATGCTACAATATTAACAATAATAGTAATAAAGATGAGTAAGTATCTTTGCCGATAAAATAACAGCACTGCAATTTTGATTGTTAAGGCAGAAATTAATAATTATAATATATATCTAATAGTTTCTTTAGAAACAGTTATGTCATTCAGGTAAGCCCAAAAGAGACTGCATATACATTTCAACTTCATGCACATCAGTTATGATGATCATCCTCATTACCAAAGCTACTGATACTGTATCTATTAATTTAAAATAAAAGTAGTTCTAGGTGTATCCAATAAACAATAAGAAAAATATTTTTTTGGAAGGTCAAACACCTAAGTATAATGTTATCCTTACTGAAGTCAGATGCTTCTAATACATAGATGTTGAAGAAAGGGTATGTGCATCCCATGAGCCTGTCATATTTTTCTTTTTCTTAGAGAGGAGAAGAAAAGGAAAAAAGAAAAGAAGAGGTAAGATAAAGAGCAATAATACTACTATTTCTAAGATATTTAGGTTTTTTCTAAATATGTTTTAACTTGGCCTTTAACAATGGAAAATGTTAATCTATTTCTTAGCAAGCCAGAAAAAAAAAAGGATGGAGAAACACAAAAGAACAAAGAAAAAAAGGAGAAAAATAAAAATAAAGATAAATTGAAGAAGAAAGAAAATATAGAAGTGTAAGTATTTTTCATTTAGGTCCTGTTATGCTGTGTAATAAAACTGCTTTTGATGTAAGAACAAATTCATTCATAGATGTCCTGTGAAGATGTTTATACTTTAGTGAACGAGTGTACAGACTGTTGTTCTCCCTAGAGTAGAGTTGTTTTGACTTAACTTCATATGTGGACAACAGAAATATGCATGCATGGAGGTGATCTGAAAATGGTAATCAAGATATATCTGCTTTGGATTCTGATTATCTAATATTTATTGGATAACACACTGCAGCAAACGAAGCAATCTTCTCCACACACAAAGGCACCTACAAGCAAGTAATCCCTTCTATGCTCTAAAAGTTGTCGCTTTATACTCTGCTTGGTAAATTCATAATTTTCTGGCTAAGGAAGAGAAACGTAAAACAGTGCAGCAGAAACCTGTGTTGTATGATTTCCTATTCTTTGGTTTCTTTATGTAAACTATGCCAATGTTTTGTCTTCTTCAGGGCTAGACTTTTCCCAGTGAGAAAGGCATGATTCATCTCATAATTTATATTTATTTAAAAATTAGTAGTCACATAATCTCTCTTTTTTTTTTTTTAATGACAAAATCAATTATCAGACAAGAGACTTATTTGGGCAGGGAAAAAAAAATTAAATTACATGTGCCACTATACAGTGAAGTGAGACTGTCAAGCTAATTTTGCTCAGCAAAATTTAGATTCTAAAGCTTGTGTCCCAAGTCACCAGCTTCATATTTTTCATGCACTTGAGCAAGGAAGTTTAACTTTGTTAAAGACCATTTATTTGACAATAATAATTTCCGGAATGCTTCATTCCTCAAAAATTGATATGCATATTTCAAGTCTCTCATTAAATCCCTTTTTTCCCCTGCTTACTACTTAGGAAGAAGAAGGATATTTTCACCATTGATCCAGCAGGAAATATATATTACAACTGGTTATTTTGCATCACAATGCCTGTCATGTACAACTGGACCATGATTATCGCTAGGTGATGTACTTCTTTAATGACTACATAGAACTTTTGGAAAAACATAATATCCCTAAATAGATAAAAAACATTCTGTTCATCACTGATTCGTTCAAGTATTTAATTTTTGTTTCATGGTAATTTACTTTTGTTTTTTCATATTTAGAGCCTGTTTTGATGAGCTTCAGCACGATTACTTAGTGGCATGGTTTATTATTGATTATGTTTCTGACGCCATTTATGTTGCTGATATGTTTGTACGGACAAGGACAGGTAAATATGCTTGATTAATTATTCCTTTTTTTATGCCAGGTTTTTTTAAAATCAAAATACTACTACTTCTCTTATCTGAATAGCCTTGATGAAGTGCAATAGTGAAAAAAGACATTGAGATAGACTTCTGAAAGACTGCAGCCTTACTGTAAAAGTAGGAGAAATTCTGATGTAATTCTGATGTATTACTTGAAGGACACATAAAGTTTGAGATATGCAGGTACAAGCTGTTCTGCCTGCAGCTGACTCATCAAGACAAAATAAACACGTGGTGCAGCCAGGTGAGGATCGGGGGTTCTGAAAAACCAGCACCTAAATCTGGTTTTTGTATGAAGGGGAGATTCAAGAGTTTGCTTGATTTTCAAGACCATAGAGCAAGCAAGACATCCTATTAACTTCAACTGCAACTATTTATTATAAAATATTATCCTATGGAGCTATTAAGTAGATACACTCAATATGGAACTAAAATTCCTATGTTCAAATTCTTTCCCCTATTAACCACCCTTCTATAGCTTGTGGAGGTTTTTTTGGAGGGGAAGGTGTTTTTTTCAGATGTTCACGATAGTTGAAAAGTGGAGGTAAAGAATCAGAGCTAGAATTTTTTGTCTTTCAAAGCTGTATAGTTTAGCTCAAGCTGAACCATATAGCAATAAGCTATTTGGAAATAAGAAATTGAATATTAAAAAGTAAGAGAAGTTATGTTCCATATGGAATTTGCACCCAAAACATTTTTCAAAGTAGATTTGGACTGACATTAAACACAACACATTTGAACTTGTAGCATTTTTTATTACTTACAATTTTATTTTAGGTTACCTGGAGCAAGGTCTTCTGGTGAAAGAAGAACAAAAGCTACAAGAGAAATACAAGAAATCTTTTCAATTCAAACTAGATTTTCTGTCAATCATACCAACTGATCTCTTATACTTTAAGTTAGGATTGAATTACCCAGAATTAAGAATAAACAGACTACTCAGAGTAGCTCGGATGTTTGAATTCTTCCAAAGAACAGAAACCAGGACAAACTACCCAAATATCTTCAGGATCTCTAACCTTGTCATGTACATTGTGATTATTATTCACTGGAATGCCTGTGTGTATTACTCGATCTCAAAAGCCATTGGATTTGGGGCTGACACATGGGTCTACCCCAACACCTCAGATCCTGAATTTGCCCGCCTGACTAGAAAATATGTCTACAGTCTCTACTGGTCAACCCTGACCCTGACTACTATTGGTGAAACCCCCCCTCCTGTAAGAGATTCTGAGTATTTCTTTGTGGTTGTTGACTTCTTGGTTGGAGTGCTGATTTTCGCTACCATTGTTGGTAACGTGGGCTCTATGATCTCCAACATGAATGCTGCCAGGGCAGAGTTTCAAGCAAGGATTGATGCTATCAAGCAGTACATGCACTTTCGGAATGTGAGTAAAGACATGGAAAAAAGAGTTATAAAGTGGTTTGACTACCTGTGGACAAACAAAAAGGCTGTGGATGAAAGGGAAGTCTTGAAGTATCTGCCAGATAAACTAAGAGCAGAGATTGCAATCAATGTTCACCTGGAAACGCTAAAAAAAGTTCGGATTTTTGCAGACTGTGAAGCTGGTCTGCTGGTTGAACTGGTTTTGAAACTCCAGCCCCAAGTATACAGTCCTGGAGATTATATCTGCAGAAAAGGAGATATTGGACGAGAGATGTACATTATCAAAGAAGGCAAACTGGCAGTAGTTGCTGATGATGGAATTACCCAATTTGTGGTCCTAAGTGATGGCAGCTACTTTGGAGAAATCAGCATTCTGAATATCAAGGGTAGCAAGGCTGGCAATCGAAGAACAGCCAATATTAAAAGTATTGGATACTCGGACTTATTTTGTCTGTCCAAAGATGATCTCATGGAGGCTTTAACAGAGTATCCAGATGCAAAGGCTATGCTGGAAGAAAAAGGCAAGCAAATCCTAATGAAAGATGGGTTGCTGGACCTTGAAATTGCAAATTTAGGAAGTGATCCTAAAGATCTGGAAGAGAAGGTCTCCTACATGGAACGTGCTATGGACAGGTTACAAACAAAGTTTGCCAGGTTGTTGGCTGAGTATGAAGGTGCACAACAGAAACTGAAAAAAAGACTTACACAAATAGAGAAAATATTGAAGCCAGTTATAGAGGAAGAGTTTGCAGGCTTAGAAGAAGCAGATCCATCCACAGATAAACCTGAATTGTCAAAAGCAGAATAAAAACAATGGAAGTTGCCAATAAGACTGAGGGTCAAATCCTGACTGGGGCTGAATACATTATTTTCTAATCTTTGTAGTACCTGACTATTAATTACAAAGAATTTTTTGTTGAGACAATGTCACTAATCTCCTACAAGCAGCGTATATTTGGCAGGTTTGGGGCAGAAAAAGAAGAATCAAGAAAGAGAATGGAATATAACACTTTGCTCTTGCACAAACAGGTGGTATTATCTGCTAATGCGTTACGTACACTGCCTTATACTGGCAAATATTGGAAGTTTTCCTGGCTGTTTTAAAATAATTTCTTTGTGTCTGCTTATGGAAAGAATGAAACGTTTGGTAACAATTATATTATTTGAAGTCATTAACCTTTATATTAAATCTGTGTATAAATGAGCACATTTTAATATCTATTGATTAACGTCAAATTAATTAAGTACGGGATATTCTATAAAGAATTAGGTATATCTACAATGCAGATGAGAGTACTGAAGGCTGTAAGATGTGGAAAATACTATTACTTCATTGGGTCCACCTTGGTTGATTTCTTGAAATATAAGTGGGCAGTTTGAAATGGTGCTTTTTTCAGGATAATACATGCAAAGGCTGGAATGCAGAGAGGAGAAAATGCAACTTTTTGCAAGCATCAATATGAAAGTATGGATGGCTCACAATCTAATGTTCTTTCCACAATAACAACAAATAATATACAAATAATACACAAATAAAATATATATTAAAGACTGTCCTGTTCCATGTAATCATGTGGCTGCTGAACATGAACTATCAAGCTTTGAAGATTTGTAGTTAAAAATGTTTATGTCCCTAATGTAACACTGGTTTATGCTGGCAGAGTGCAAGGGGAAGACATGACAGCAACGGGCCAAATTCTTCCTACCAGGTCTTCTGTAGATGCTGTTGGGGGAAGAATACGACTAAAGAGGCTGTTTTTTCCCACTGATAGAGTATTTCTTTCTTCATAACTACTTCTGAGGTAGTAAAATCTATAAGTTCTTATCCATTTTTCAGCTGCTTTAAGATGCATTATCTCCTTGGGTTTTCCCCTAATTTGTATCTTTTTTCATTGGCAAAAGAATGGTTTGCTTAGTCATGGTCTCAGCTGGGTATTACGTACGTAACATTGGATAAGTTTAATGAAAGGGAGTGAAGAAAGGGACTGTAATGAGAGAATGGACAATTCTCTATTTAGGTAAATTTGATTATCCTGAGCAATTGAACTGCCACTCTTAAAAAATACATATGTACACGTTACTGTCAATAATATCTTTACACTTGCATTCTCTCCTTAATGAGACAGAGAGAATATCAATTGGGTAGTTTATACAGGGCATTCCTTTCTGGCTGCTCTATTTTTTCTAATGTTGATGCTTTCCAGGATGCCAGAGATCTATAAATAACTCCTGATTTACTGCAAGGATGAAATTTTATGAAGTACTTAATGCATAGGATATATACGGAACAACAAGGATTAATATAGATACAAAATGGTTGTTCATGCCCTGTTGATCCTGTGCTTTGAATGACAAATGGCTTAATTAGTTGATAAGGGGAAAGGCTACGCCATCCTGTCAGTAAAGATTCTATCTCTGTACACAGGATCAAGGATTATGCTGGCATTTAGCTATATGGTGAGTGCTGGACTTTGCAACCAGCATTCTTCCAGCTCAGGTCTTGAATATAATTTGCAATCTGTATGCCAGCAGCAACCTATCCTATATGGCTACTAGGCACTTAGGAAGAACTTTTTTCCTTCGTTGAAGTGCTTAAGACTTTTAATTAGAAAAATGTGTGATATGATATTTTAATTTAAAAAGGTAGATGTCTACTGTTAACAATTTTTTTTTTGTGTTGATCCTTCAGTCTAAGACATGAATTGTATTCACTACCTGCCTCTTTCCTGAGAATAAAAACTCTTTGATTTTAACCACTTCAAAATAAAACAGAAAAGCAGAATTGGCCTCCAGTGGTTTGCTTACTATTTTCAGACTATTTACGGTTGGAAATCTTGTACAACCTAACTTTTATGAGACGGTATTTGCTGAAATGCAAAGTTTCCTCCTGGCACACGACATAATGTAAGTGCTATAAGGAAATGGCAATAAAATTAAAATTATTTCAACTTGCCTTTATTTGTTAGAACTTAGGAGGCACACAGGTTCCTCAATATATGTTTCTGTGTGCTAAAACTTTCTGGATGTACTTCAGTAAAGATTCTAAACAGGCTTTGTGGTTTTTAACTCTCAATACTCCAGGAGCTACGAAGTTACAGTTACAGTCCTGGAGTTACAGGAGCTATGAACAAAATGTCTGCAAGAGCCACATGCTGCTGGAGCGGCTGCCAGAAATTTACTCTGGAGACAAGGAGGCTCGGGGGTCCTTACCGCTCCCTACAGCCACCTGAAGGGAGGCGGCAGTGAGCGGGGGGTGGTGTCTTCTCCTAAGCAATAAGAGACGGGACGAGAGGAAATAGCCTCAAGTTGCGCCAGGAGAGGTTAGATTTGGCTATCAGGAAAAATTTCAACCGAAACGGTTGTCAAGCACTGGAACAGGCTGCTCAGGGAAGTGGTGGAGTCACCATCCCTTGAGGTACTTAAAAGCCGTATAGATGTGGCACTTGGGGACATGGTTCAATGATGGATGTGGCAGCGCTGGGTTAATGGTTGGACTGGGTGATCTCACACCTTTTGCAGGCTGGAGCACCCCGTGACCCAGGGACGGAGCCACAGCCCCGGCGCCGAGCCCGGCCGGCTGNGGTGCCCGCGCTGCGGCAGCGGGGACCATCGGCGAGGGGGCCAGCGGTGAGTGTCGCGTACTGCCCTCCACCCGCGCTGCCGGGCCCCGGGGTGGGGAGCCCCTGCAGGTGGCCAGGTCGGGGCTGTCCCCGGCGTCGCGGGGAAGGGAGGCTGGCGGGCCGTGGCCCCGCTCCCACGCTGCTTGGCGGTGGCGAGCCGGTGTTCGCCATGTGCCGTGTCCTGCCTGCAGCTTCCTGCCGGGGAGAGACGCGGAGGCCCCAGGCAGTGGCCAGGAGAGAGGGGCTAAGCCCTCGCCAGGGTGCACGGTCTTCTTCTTGGAGCAGAAGAGTAAAGTGTGAAGTAATGGATGAAACATCTGTTCCTTAGCACGGTTGGGAGCAGCCAGGGGAGTTGCTCGGTGGAGACATCGTTAGGTGTGCTGGTCAGGGACACACTTGGCTCCCGTCTGGGAAAGGTGCGGGCTTTCGGTGCGCGCGGCAGCTGCGAGTGCAAGTTCACCCTCGAGAAATACACCAGAGAAGTGCCAAAGACAGAGCTCTTTTAAGTGGCAGCATAGTTTCTTAAGAAGAGCCGTAAACTAAACTTGACGAAACCCCGGTAAATATATTGGGTGTAGTAGTCTAATACAGAATGCTGGCGATCTCCTGAAGACCTTTATGTCTCCATCATATTTTGTCTTAAAGGTACTTTGGTTTATTGTGAACTCTGTTTTTTGTTTCTCCGTGTGAGAACCTGTCTCTGTTTCACATACAGTAACTTAAAAAAAGGTTGCATTAAAAACCCAGGCACATTTAAAGTTGCTAGCTGTGAAATAGCATGAACACACTATTGCAATAAAGAGTTGTTGAATTTGAGGGATACCAGTGAAAGTCATAATTTAAGAAATACCAAATGCTGGAGAAATACCTGTATGGTATCTGCAAATTATAACAACTGTAAATTTGTTATAAACAAACTGCGTGTTTTGGTTTTTTCTTCCTCATGCTATGACAGTTGTGTTTGTGTGGGATGTGTGGGGTTTTTTTAAAGTATCCTTTTCATAAAGCAGCATTATAGTTGCATATATTCTGGTATGTTTGGTTGGGTTTGTCAGCAGTAATTGACAGATAATAATTCCTGCTGTGAATTTGATGATAATGCACAGTAAAGAAGTAAATACAATTTATCTCTTGTGTGGAATTGAAAATATAGTGATGTAATACTCTTAAAAATATAAAATCAGCAAACTCTTTAAATAAAAGGACAATTGAGAGTATGTAGAACTGAATGTGGTGTTTACAATTAACTATCATGGTATTAATCATCGTTGGTATTTTCTCTTAATAGAATTATCTTCACTGAAGAAATTTGATGAAATTAAGAAGGCTAATCAAGCTGCAGCAAAAAAGCTAGTTGAAGACCAATTGAGCTCGTCGTCGGAAGATGATGATGAAGATGCTGAAGTTAAACAAGGGAAGATTTTGGACAAAACATTTACCATTTACACCAGTCAAACTGGTAATGGTTTTTCATTTATTGACTTTTATTTTGGTATGAAAGCATAAACAGTGCAGTATCATTGTGTATTAGAATTTTTCTGTAGTTGCAAGGAAGGCACTCTATTATGATGTCTTACATTAAAAGTACTTTTTCCCAGCAGTGCATGCTGGCTGTACTTCTTGTCTTTTCATGCAGAAGCAGTGGTATAGTTTTAAACCGTCTTAAGTGTGGCTTTTTAAATAATACATGAATGGCTTTATTCAGAGAAAAAATACTTTTGCAGCAGTCAGTCTCAATATGTACAGAATAACAGATCCAACATTACTGATTGCTTTAAAAATCTTTATACATTAAAGATGGAGATGCAAGTGAACTGGAACGTACGAGACAGTACATGAATGAGGCTTTTCAGTCAGGGGCTATGACATGTCTCATCTGCATCGCTTCAGTTAAAAGGAACCAAGCTGTAAGTACTTTACAGTAATCTTTTAGAATGGAACAAATGTAACTGTCTGAATAACTTGTATTATATTATTGAGGTTATTCTTGGGATTGATGGCTTTAAAAGGGTAAGAGTACTAAATGCAATATTTAGCATCTTTGGATTTTGAAACACTGGAAGACATAAGTGGTTATATGTGTAGCTTGTAATCAGAATGTGTCTTTTGTTGTCATATGTTTGTTATCATAGTGTAAAATAGCTGTTTTTAAGTTTTAGGTAGTAGCATGTGGCAAAAGATAAATGCTTGAATGCCAGTGCTTGCAATTGTGTATTCAATAAGCTATGGAGTGGCAAATCAAAGCATGAAATACAAGGAAGTTAAGAGATATTATTGTTAGATTTGCAGCAGGGAAGCTAAGATGAACTTTGCTGCCCTCCATGCTGATCAGGTGAAAGGGAAGAGTGTGTGTCAGAGAAGTTTGTCCTATTTCATATAGGTACATTTTATATGGGAGAGATTTCAGGACAAATATTTTTTCCTCTTTCTGTTAGAGTTACTTGAATCAAAAACATGTTTGCAACTGTATGTTTAACATTAAAAAGAAAAGAAGTGCAGAAAATATTTTAATTTCTTACGATAGATATACACAGACTACAGGTACCCGATGAAACTGTAGTCAGTAATTTCTTTCTAAAAAGAAATGCAATATATTTTGTATGAATTCTTAAGATATTGAATCCATATTCTTTCAGACCTTAATGAATATGTTTAGCTTGATTTTTGACATTCTGTGGCTCTTGATAGAGTCAATCTTATCTCAGCAGAAGTGAGATGATTTGGTAACTTGGAAGTCTTCTTTTGTATCTCAGTAGTTTGCTAATTATCTTGAATCTGTATCATTTCAGCCAAGTCTGTTTGTTTACGTAATATCTCCTGCTTAGCTTTAGTTTTGGGAAGTTAGTTACCATAGTTCTAGAAACTTGTGTCATTGACACTGTCTTCTGTAAGTTAATGGGGAAAGTCTCTGTATTTTCACAGTATTGTTTCATAACATTGTCTTAAGTTACTAAAAAAAAAATTTAAAGTTAAATTTTTCTTCTGCACTTTTCTTACCAAATTGTTATAGTTTTGGGTAAAGCCAAAGTCATCTTTATGGTGGTGTAATAAGGGATAGTGGCACAAACTGGGCCTTGGGAGGTGCAGATTGGGTACTAGGAAGGTAGTATGACACCTGGAGTAGCTTGCTAAGGATGGTTGTGGAGTCCCCATCCCTCAGGACTTCCCAGCTTCGCTAGGCAAAGCTGTGTCTGAACAGAGCTAAGCTGGCAATAGTCCTTCTTTGGGCATCAGTCTGTGCTACATGACCTCCAGGAGTGTGTTTAAATCAGCATTGCTCTGATTATCGGAGTATTTTGGGCTCCATCAGCCTTGGCAAAAACTTCCCACAGGAGTCAGAAAATAAGTTATAGGTCTGAATCTATAACAGGAAAACTGCCTGTATTGATCTAACAATGGGTATAACCTATCTTTGAAAAACCATTTTTAAAGGGAAGAATAGCAAGGTTATATTTTTTTAGATATTGTGGATGTTCATCAATGGAAACAGGAACCTCATTTAAGCAATTGACACTTCTTGTCGACTCTTTAGGTCTGGAGCTGTTGTGGATGCTTTTGTATATTTCATCTGGTGTGTATCCAAAAGTGGGCCAAGGACAGCCTTTTTCTTGTCTCTTCTCCTTTGACTGATGATGATTTTGGGAAGAAAGATTATCCCTGGCCATGGTGAGCTCCTCATGGTACATTTACAAAGTTACTTCTGTTGGGAAAATCATGGGTACTGGTGTTACTTTAGAAGGAATGGTACTTGTAAATGATGTGCACAACAAAACCAAAGAATTTAGAAGACTGACTTTTCTATTGATTTTTAAAGTTATTTTTAAGTTTTCATTAACATGATTCAGAAAAATTTCACAGTGATATTAAAACCTTGCTGCATCAAATTTGTTTTAACCTCTGAGAGGGTAACTAACATCTGTCATGTGTCTCAGCTTATGACATTTATTTCTGAATGGCGTTACATATTTTTCACTTTTACAGTTGGCACCATGAAATAAGTTTAAAAAATACTGTCAAATAGCAAGATGTAGGGATTTATTATTTATTTTTTTAGTCTCAGTATAATCCAAACATTAAATCTTGCAGTTTTACTTGATGTGGTATAAAGGAGAAGGTAATAATGTGGCTGCAAGAATAAAAGTTTCTAATCAAAGCATCAGTTGTTGGCTGGCAGCATCTCAAGTTGATAATGCCTCTTCTACTATGAACTCATTTTGTGTTTAAACATATTAAATGTTTATAATGAAAAAAATTCCAGGCAAATGGTATTTTATTTTACATTTGAAGTCATGCTAAAGCTATGCTATCACTATTGAGAAATGGTTCGTGGTCTGTAATGTATTAAATCAGGGCAAATGGATGTTTTATTTGATAAAAATGAGTGCATAGGTCTTTCAAAGTCCCTGTTCTTCTGTGAGGGGGACCTTCTTGGCTGTGGTCTTTTCCCAGTGTAGCCAGAAATGCAAACTACTTTGTTTCTCCTTCCTTGTGTTGCCTCCCTTGTCCATGGCTTGCATGGGGCCTGTTGGGCCTGTGGCACTTTTTAAGTTCCAGACCTCTAGTGTCTGTACTCTTTAGCAATAATGTATTTTTTAATTTCTGTCAACAACAAGGGTAAAAAATGAAGGTGTACATATTGAATCTAAAATCTTTCAGATAAAATTCTAATTATTATGCATAGTTTTAATTGCGTTACTAAACTTTGTTTTACATGGCTAATAGACTGCTACTAGTAAACTCCTGGTTTTTAATCCCTTTGTTTTTAGGTTGGTTCTATTTAAGTAGGTTAACTGTTGCATTCTTTTAGATTCTTTTGATACTGCTTAACATAAAAATTGTTCTGATTTTTGCTGTGCTGAATTTTTGTCTATATATATTCTTAGAGAAAAGAAATTGTATTGACAGGACAATTCCTTAGATGTTATAATGAATGTATTGTAAAATCTGACCTATAGAAAGACCTTTTTTCTGTGTTACTGTATATTGTTATTATTAGTTACAGTAGTTGTAAAAATGTTAATTGGTAGCATTGAAACAGTCTTGGGAAGCCAAAATGATAAAAACTGCCTTTTGGTTTTTTTTTTTTTGATAGTTGTTTAAAAAAATTGCTTTACTTTTTTGTAGTTGTTTAAAAAAATTGCTTTACTTTTCACTGCTTTTTCCCTTGTAGTCCAAAATGTAGGTTTGAATACAAACGCTCTGAAACTCCCAGTAAGTATTACTGTTACTGTGGAAAAGTGGAGAATCCAGCAGTGGACCCATGGCTGGTACCTCACTCCTGTGGTCAGATATGTGAGAGGGAATTCAAACCTTCCTGTGGTCATAAATGTTTGCTGCTTTGTCATCCAGGTAAATCCTTTGTGTTTCTTGGTTGTGTATTTAGGTACCTGTTACACGGTTCAATTTAAAATCTGTTAAGTATATTTAAAATTCTCAGAGTAAAAGAGATGTAGTCAAGGCTGCATTTGCTGAATGGCTGTTAGCAAGATATTTTTTTTCCTGTAATTAGGACCCTGTCCACCTTGCCCAAAGATGGTCACAACAACCTGTCACTGCAAGAAAGCCAAACCAGTGCCCCGAAGGTGCAGTGCCAAGGAGTGGTCTTGCCGCCTGCCGTGTGGACGAACGTTGCTGTGTGGCCAACATGCTTGTGAGAATCCCTGTCATGCAGGTAGACCAACCTTTTTAACTTCAGAGCAGGTTGTTTCTATTGTTAAAATACATCATCCTTTTGCTAATCCTACTTTGCAACTACATGCAGGAGATTGTCAGCCTTGTCCACGTGTCAGTAAACAACGGTGTATCTGTGGAAGACAGACAGCAGAGAGACTTTGTGCAAGTCCTCAGTGGCAGTGTGATCAGGTATGTTGAAGCTATCCTTTTTAACTTACTTCTCACCTTTATAAAATTTGATTACTTGGTATATTAAAGATTGGAAAAATGTATTCAGTAAGAAAAAATTATTTTTTAACTTCTGAAAGTGCAATCAAAAATATAAACAGCATTGTTTGGGAAGAGATTTAGTTGGTGGCTCAGTTAATTTTTTATAGTAGTTAAAATGTTACTGTTTTGGAATTGTTCTAGGGTTAAGCTAGCAGTGCATTTAACTTCATATACTCTTTTTCTTATACTTGAGGTTGAAATTTCAGCTGTTGCCTTCAAAAATAAGACTGAAACCACAGCTTAGTAGACAAGAGTTTCATGCTTATTTTTAGGACTGTAGCAGAATGAAACCTTTGTGATTAATTCTTTGAAGTATATTTGCAGCCTGTGCTTAAGACCAAGGCTATGAATTGACAGACTGGAAAAAATAAAAATAATTTAAAAAATTAAGTGGCGGGGGGAGGCTGCACCAGGAGGTAATTGGTCATTCTGATCCTAGTAAGAAAGGTACTTGGCCTCTGTGAAGTATCAATTAAAATGCAGTTTATTTCAGCTAACACTATAGAGAAAAGGAGAATAATCTAAAGAATAGTATGTCCCTCTAGATCTCTGGAACCCCAAGCTGTGCAGCACTGAATGGGCCGTGATACATGTGCAGCATGCAGTGCAGACCTCATTTTGGTTGTTGAAGGTATTGTAGGATCTTCTTACAAGAAAGCGTCCTTGATCATAATTTCTACAGTCAAACAGAAAGAGTATTCAGATGAGAACTTCTTGCTGCACTTTTAGATAAAGGCAAGGACATGCAGGCAGCCTAATTGCTGGTACCAAGTGAGAGCTGCCTCCAATCTCTTCTGCTACAACAAGTTTATCCTGTAGTCAAAGTGTATGTGCAGCTCAATGCAGGCCTGAAGGCTGAGCTGTATATGCAGCTCAGCACAGACCTGGGACCACTCAGGTTTTCTGAAACACTAACTCCTCACTGTACTGTGGTCTTCCAGACAGGATCACGGCAGGGATGATCAGTTTTATTTGGTGAACTCAGCGAATACAGATTTATTAAAAAAATTCAGAAAAAATGAAATTCCATCCAGAAGCATCTCACTCCTGCTGTTTTGCTCTTGGCTTGCTTTGGCTTGGTATGTAGTTCCATTACATTGCATTCACTTGGTTTCTCTGAATTTCTCAGGTGTGTGGGAAGTGTTTGCCATGTGGCAATCACACATGTGAACAAGTTTGTCATGCTGGTCCCTGTGGAGACTGTCCTCGTTCTGGGAAAAGGTCCTGTCCATGTGGAAAAACAAGTAAGCTACTTTTTTTTTTTTTTTTTAAATGATAAGTGTCCATAAAAAGTTCTCATAGTCAACCATGACAGTATATTAACTTTTTTTGCATAGCTTTCAAAGCTTTACTTAGCACCAGGGGTTTAATTTGTAATGTGGATAACTGAGTAATTCCAAAGAAGCTTTTAAAAAAACAAAAGACAACTGTCACCTGAATTTACTATATGTTGCATTTTTTTCCTAAATATTTTGGCTTTTTTTTTTCTTAAATGTTTACTTGTACTTCTCTCTCTTCATCTAGAGTTTACATTGCCATGTACAGAAGATGTGCCCACCTGTGGTGATAGTTGTGACAAAGTTCTGGAATGTGGCATCCATAAATGTTCACAGCGCTGTCATCGGGGTCCCTGTGAAATATGCAGACAGGTTAGTCTTACTGTAGCACGTTCACATTTTGTTTGGGCTCTTAAACTATGTGCCTGGAACAGTGCAGGTCACCTAAGGAAAATGAAATAATATCTGTCACAAAATCAGTGACTTTGTTTATTAGAAACAGCATGTTCTTTCATTATTCCCCTCCCACCCCAACACAGTTCTCAATAAGTAGTTGAGCATTGTGTTGAGTTGAGGCTGTACCTGGATGAGTGTACTGCTTTGGCTTGGTTTTGTTTTTTAAAATTATTATGTCCTCAAAGACACTTAATTTTTTCTCCATCTTTGCTAGCTGCCTTCTGGCTTTGTCTTTCTATGATATTCCTTCATTAGTGAAATGGAAGGTGGTGTAACATAATATTATTTTCTCCTTTGTAAGAAAATTAAGTTTTAGTGTGCTCTAGATATCTCTGGAGCTTCTGTGGTCTGGCCTACAAAGCCATTGCTCTGTCAGGTCTCAGTTGTCTCTTCCTGAACCAGCTTTGGCAACAAAGTCTAGGTGATAGTAGTTATCACATGACAGCCATGATGAAGGGCAGATAAACCTGCTCATCTACTTCTTAAATTATCTGTATGCACTATAGGTGAATCTGGTTTAATGTGCAGGAAAGGTACTTCTTTGTATGAATTTGTTTTGCAATTACTCTTGTCATCTTGCACGACACGCTTGCGTTGTGTATGCAGTGTAATGTTACTTTCCCTTGAACTTTCTTTTACAGATAGTAGTAGAACGTTTTATTTTCTTTTTTTTTTCCTCTTGTATTAAAAATACCCTGCCTTTTTTTTCCTGTCTTGCTGCCCAGGAGGTTGAAAAACAGTGCCGCTGTGGAAAGCACACCAAGCGCATGCCGTGTCATAAGCCATATCTGTGTGAAACAAAGTGTATTAAAATCCGTGATTGTCAAAAGCACCAGTGTCGGAGGAAGGTAAGTGCCCAGAGATAATCTTTCTCAAATGCAAGCTCACTTTTTTAAATACCTAGGTAAAATCACATCAATTTGTTGCTCCACCTCATGTTATTGTATAGAAAGAGTTTTCTTCCATGTCACTGAAACTAGTTTTCAGTGTACCAGAATTCTCTGAAAAGGATGACATCGAGTAAAACTCACTGGCCTTATAAACAGGGAGAGGATTTTGACAACTCTTCAGTTCCAGAAGGTGGTTTTGCTTTCAGATTCTTGAGCAGTCACTGATGCTTTATGCATTCTGCAATAGTTAAATCAGTTTATTTCCCTTCTTTGTAGGAAGAGCTGGGAATCACTTTATAACTTGACAGCCCAGCATTCTGTCCCACCTTCAAATACACACCAGTGCAAGCTGCAGTGGTCTGACAGTTGAGAGTTGGAGTTTTGTTTTCCTTCTTATTTGAAGTCAAAAGGAATGATTGATTCTCAGAAGTATCTTTTCAGTTTATTCATTCAAGAGAGCCTGAAAGTTGCCTGCTATTTGCGAATTAATACATTGTGAAAGTTGAACTGCTCACCACAAATAGGCATGAAAAAATACAGTTTTACTCTTAGGTATTTTTTAATATTGTTGTTACAGTGAATTTACTTTATGTGAAAAGATTACAAAACAAGTAAATGCAATCTTGACACCTCTATGATGAAAAATCCAGATTTCTTGTTGGAAGGAGGGTGCCTTTCAAGTTAATAGAAAAGATAATGTTCTCTCCTGACATGGCATCCACCGATGTGATGGTTGTGTGAAATGTTCTCATTCTTTCACGTTACTAATTTATATAAGAATAAAAAAATAGATAACTGGTCTTGAAGTTAACTGACCTTTACTACAAAGGTAAAAGGTGTATTAAAAAAAATGGTTAGCAACATTTTTCTGCTGGGGACAATACAGCATAAAAGTGGAAGAAATTGCAGTGTAATGAGGTGAACTGTTAGATGTCCTATCTTCTGAAATTATTTTGGATTAAAATGTTATAATAATTTGAGCTTTTAAATGTCCTTATGCTTTTTGAAGCCCTCTGCCTTCTTAGTATGTTGAAGTGATGCATTTAAATGTGTGTTCTCTTGTTATTTTATAATACGAATTCTTTTTTAAAACCACTTCACAGGTGGTGTTTTTTCTGGAATGAGTTTGAGGAAATTTCACTAAAGTGCACTGACATTTTTTTAAACAAGTATTGAAAAAATGAGATAGTAGAAGAGGGAAAGTATAGACCAGAAATTTCTATTTCCAGTTATTAGACTTTTTGTTGTTTTTAATAGTGCTGTTCTGGAAACTGTCCACCTTGTGATCAAGTCTGCGGGCGGACTCTCGGCTGCAGAAATCACAAATGTCCTTCAGGCTGCCACAGAGGTAAGAACAGGTGAAGAATCCTTGTAGTGATGGAATATTGTTTATTTTTGCCAAATTTCATGGTTGCAGGACTGTGTGTGGTGCTTAATAAATTCTCTCCATTGTTGTGTGTGGGCTTTTTGTGGGGGCAGTGTGTTTGAAAGTGCTGGTTAGAACCTAAGGACTTACATAGTCGCAAACCTGAGTTTTTACCTGGTGATTTTGATTAATATTGTTCCTCTGAAAATGCTCTTGTCTCCAGCTGCGTAATTCAAAAGCCATGGCTTTTGAATAATTTTTCCCAATAATTCTGTTCACTGAATATGCGTAACAAAGTCCAAATACATACAGAAATGACTGCTGCTGATTGAGTCTGGATGGTTTTAAAAAATCCTAGAATGCAACATGTGGTGGTACAAGTGGGCTTAAAATAAAAAAAACAAAAAAGGAATTTGAATGTATATTGGTATCCTACCAGTAAAAGAAAATAAGAACTTGTTACTGACTATAAGAAGGGTAACAAAAAAGTTCGCTTCTGAATCCAGTGACCTTGGTTAAAAAGATGCTGGAAACAGGCAAAATTACATGGCAGATTGCTTTGATATTTTCTTGGTTGGGGATTAAATGGGAATGATTGAAAACTTGTCTGCCCTCTCAACAATTTTCCCCACAGAAGCTGCTGCCCTGCTGAAACAGCAGCCAAGTAGCCTCTGTAATTTCTCTTAGTATTCTCAAGTATAAGTTACAACAGCTCAGGAAACAATTCTCAACTTGTTCAGCCAGTCTTGCTTCTGAGGCAGTGGCTCTTAGGAGGAGAGGACAGGTAAATGTGGTAGTTATACCTGTTAACTTGCTATGAAATCTGTCACCACGTGACACGATGTGCGAGTGTCGGGGGGTGGGGGGGTTGGAAAGAGCGTCGGGTCCGTCCCGATCGCGTCCCTTTCAGAGCCGCTCCGGGGATGCCGCACTAACGTGCTCGGACACACTCTGACACACCGCAGCTGGTGGATACTCACAGCCACTCATACACACAGAACCAGACGGCTCCTGCAGCATCGCCAGGGACAAAGAGGCGGGAGGGATCCTTTGTATGAAGTTCCGAGGGGTTTATTGGGGTCCCTGCTCAAAGGGATCCAGGGACAAAGAACACAGAACACCAGAGGGTCCGGGGTTTTATCCAGATTGGCGCCAGGGGCGGGCAGAGCCCCAGAACACCTGGGGGCCAAGGGGTGGAGAGGACATGGGGTGACAGGACAGTGACCAGTGGAGAAGGTGAGGGGTGGAACAAAAGGACCAGGAACCAGTGGAGTATCAAGGAAAGGAGAACTATCTAGAACATGGACTTAAAAGGGGTAAAAGAGGGTGGTCTTAGACCTCTGAACCTGCCCACCAGGGGACCTCCACTGTTTTGGGGCTCTGTGGCTCCTTGGTCATTCCTGCAGTGGACTCAACCACTGCAACA